>OX638372.1:26316077-26817928 GCA_951812925.1 Calliopum simillimum
GTCGATCGTATATTTTGTGGGTTCCTTTATGGTGACACTTAGTTCATTTCGGATGCTTAACTTGCCTGCAGAATTGTTTGCTGTAGGTGGCTTAGTAATAATTGCAATCGGTTCATCCGGCATCAAACCCTGTGTAGTCGCTTTTGGCGCTGATCAGTATGAATTGCCAGAGCAGAAAAAAGAACTATCATTATACTTTTCGGTCTTGTATATTTGCATCAATGCGGGCGCATTGCTTCCGAAATATTTAGCACCAGTTTTTCGTGAAGATGTACACTGTTTTGGAGATAAGGAATGCTTTCCATTGGCCTTGGGTGCATCAACATTTTGCATGTTCGGTGGCGTAGGTAAATTAATAACAAATGGGGTATTTTTGGTAAAATTAAAATACATTTTTTTTTTCAATAGTTGTCTTTGGCTTGGGCTATGCATGGTATAAGATTATCAAACCAACTGGCAACATGCTGGTCTTGATTAGTCACACAATTTACGTAAGTTGCTTCTAATATATTTTTTTTTGGCCCCATTCACGTCTCCATGTAAGAAATTGTTTATTATATCGGCGCCTGAATTTTTCTTTTATCCCATAAATCGATTCGTTAAAAAGGCAAAAACACATACCCTGTATCGACACAAGCACAAGTTATTTGCTTTTGCTTTTTTAACGAAGTGGCGTATAGGCCAAATCAGAATTCGGGCGACGATATTCTTGCGTTTCTCTAAGGAAGCAGGTGCTACATAATCTATGGAAGACCCAGTACTTAAAAGTCATCTATTAATGCCATAGGTTGCCATTGTCAACAAATGGAAGAGCACGGAGAAACGTGATCATTGGCTTGACTATGCTGAACCGAAACATGATAAACAACTAATTGCGGATATAAAAGTATTAACACGTGTGATAGTGCTTTTTATTCCTTTGCCTGCTTTCTGGGCGCTATTTGACCAACAGGGTTCACGTTGGACTTTCCAAGCAACACGTATGGATGGAGATTTGGGTCTCTTTGAAATTAAACCAGACCAGATTCAAATAGCTAATCCATTGTTGATTACGATTCTTGTTCCTATTTTCAAATTCGTAATTTATCCCGCATTGGAAAAAATTCATATACAACGGCCATTACAGAAAATTACCATAGGAGGTTTTATCACAGCTTTGTCCTTCATTGTTTCTGCCATACTTGAATTGCAACTAGAGGTCAGTGGCGTAAATATTCAGTTCCTTTCATTTAATCCATTATATTTGGCTCCTCAGAAAACTTATCCAGTGCTGCCGCAACCGCATAATGCCCAGCTGAGAATGTACAATGGAGAATCATGTGATTATACCATTACAACCAATATAGCAGGCCAAGGTAGTTTCATATTAAAAGCCTTAGACGCGTATGTTTATAAAGATATAGATGTGCCTAAGGGAACATTTAAATTGGAGTACAGCATTTCATCTAGCGATGCATGTAAGTCATATTACAGATCGGACTTTTTCTTTTTTTAACTGGCTCTTGCATATTCCACAGCATGTCCAACATATGCACCAACTCCTGTTGAAATGAGTGAGAAAAACGCATACAGCATTTTCCTTAACTCTAAGGATACTAACAAACCAATTTATGTCTACAAGGATAATGTCGATAAGCCAAAACATGGTTTGCCTTACGGACGTACATTACCCAATGTACTAAGCGGTAAAAAAATCTCTTGGTTTGACGTTAAGCATGGTGACATCGACTATGAGGAACCTATAAATTTACACAAACAAACGGAATTCAGCACTGGATTATTTCAAATTATGATTGATGATGACAAAAGTGTGTTCGAATTTGAGATGTATCATGGTGGCTCCTATGTCGTAGTTATCAATGAAGTGAAAGCAGGTACTTATGAGGCAAAAGTCCATGAACTTACCCCACCAAATTCAATTCACATGCTATGGATTCTACCACAATATCTGGTAATAACATCGGCCGAAATTATGTTAAATATCACTTTAATGGAATTCACTTATGGAGAAGCGCCAATATCCTTGAAAGCCATACTAATGGCCTGCCGGCTTCTCACCAATTCCCTTGGTAATGCAATAGTAGCCATTATTGCCCACGCGAAGCTTTTCAAATCACAAGCAAATGAATTCTTTTTATTTGCTACTTTTATGGCATTGGATATGTGTCTCTTTATATGGTTGGCACACAGATATATACCTAGAGTGAAGGTGGAAGAAAACAAAGCCGTTGACAAAGGAAAATAGTTTAAAGAATAAATTATACATGCAACGTTTCGTTTGTACACATACTTTTTTATGTGTGAAAAATAAAAAAAATTTCAAGTTCGCTGGAGAATTGAACCTACGACCTCTACGTTGCTAGTTGACGATCCTACTATCTAAACTATGCGCTATGTTAAATATTAGTTTTCTAGATTTCGTCACTATATACAATGCAAATTTTTATCAACTTGACAGCTTAAAAATCTTAATAAAATTACTTGACAAAAATTTTATCAAGAAATCACAGAATCAGGCTGTTAAGCAAAACTTGCAGAAAAAAATCTTATGGCAACCCTGAAAGTTTATGTTCACTTTTCACAAAGGTTTCAGAAATTAGGATCGTTGTTAGGGTTGTCCAAAAAAAAAAAAAAACTACCTCTTTAATATTGCTTGTAACCCCTTTAGAAGTATCTATTTGAAAAAATAATACACTGTGCAAAAAATTTGCTAAAAAAAAAATATAATTTCACAAAAACAGTGATTTTTGGGCCGATTTTAAAAATTTTTTTTTGGTATTTTTTAGTAAAATAGCTTTTGTAATTGAAAAATTCGGTTTTCGACTTTTCCGTATTTTTTCTGTGGGGCTTTTATGCGAGACTATATTATGTAATGAGCTAAATATATTTTCTTAAAAATATTTAGAACTTGAGTTTGAACAGTGCGATTAAGATACTTCAAATTAAAGTTTATGATTTACGAAAAATAAAAAAAAAAAAAATTAATTTGGGCAAAAAGATATTTATCAAAGGATATAATTGATCAACAAACTTTTAGACAACGGATTCGAAGTTTTTGGTTCGTAATTACTTTTAAATCTGGATTCGAACTTTCATTTAGCGCGTCAGAAAATGGGTTAATGCAATCAGATCGGTAGAATTTTGTAATAAAAAAATCCAAGTCTTGTCCCCTACTTTGCTGTTGAACTATGTTATCGTCGCTCACTTGTACACCTCTCTAATTGACATTTTTGGTTTTGGTGTATACTTTGTGTTTTTTTTTGATGTATTTGATGTTGGTCTTCAGGAATATGCAATAAACTGGATTTACAAAAAAATGTCAATTAGGGCCGTTGTACAAGTGAGCGACGATATATAAAAATAACAAGTAAGGGTGTTACCTTTGCCCTGGCCAAACATTAAATACCCTACACTGCAGTATTTTTTGCTTATATGGAAGGAGCCACGCCCTCTTGTCTAAGTTCATTTTGTTTTTGCTCAGAGCGTGCATTTATAGTTCTTAGCATCTGTGTGCAATTTAGTTGGAGTTCTTAGTCTCTGATTATCTCAAAAAACTCTTTCAGTATGGCATTGTGAAACTTTTGCTTATATGGGAGGTGCCACGCCCTCTTGTCCGAATTCTCCTTGTTTTTGCCCAGAGCTTGCGCTAGTTATTTCTAGTATTTATGTGTATTGCGGTTGCATTTTCGTGAAAAATTCTCTTAAAATTGCATTTTGAATATATATTTTGTATAGGCGGTAGGCGTGTGCATTGACCGATTTCGCTAATTTTCAATCTGGTTACCGGACATAGTCCCAACGGACACTATCCCCACTTCGTAAATGGGGATTATGTTCGAAAATTTTTCGGTCACAGTCCCCATTTTGGTATTGGGGGTTATGTCCGCAAATTTAATTAAGATTGAACCAAATTTTTGCAATAAGCCATTAAAAAATTGTATATCATTTTGATGTCTATTTCTGACACAAAATTGACATAATCAATTTTGAGTCTGAAAACGAAAGCGACGCAGATAATGGCGAAATTTCGCAATAATGTGGTTGATTGTCGGCAACAAATTTTTAGAAATCACCCGCCTGCACCAAATGAATAAAGTGTCGGTTTTTTTGAACTCAATTATATTTTTTGTGCTTTTCACTAATTTCATAAGAAAATTCACTTCTTCTTCACTAAAATTGGCTGCGCGTTCGTATTCCATAGTCATCTTTCCATAAAATCCACAATCGAAAACGTCAGATTTGACATATTTTTCAATGTTATCAGAAATATATCAAAAAGATATACAAAAATTGTTTATCAGCAGCTGACACATTTTTGATATCATTTTGATATACATTTCTGATACAATGACAAGAAGTTGACAAATTTTCTTGATCGCGTTATTCATTGAACACTTTTCGCAATAAAAATAACTGGCAACACCTGCATTATTGTACTCCTTTTTACTTTAGTTTTCATAATAAACGTGGCATAAAGTTTTTATCCTATTTTTTATTCATGTAGGCAATTCGCAATCAATGAACCACTAAGGAAACTTAATCAATAAATAAAAACCTTACGATGAGGTGGAAAAACAAATATAAAGAAATAAAAACAAAACAAAATTTTTTGAAGACGCTGTAAATCATTTGTTTAATTTTTTTTTTATTTTAGCCTACGTATAATATTTTTAGTGAAAAATTCATGTTGGTTTCTAAAGAGGTTTTGGCCCCTATTGCGGCTATCGATTGGCGATAAAATCGATAGCCATTGATTGCGATCGATAAACGCTATTTTGGTATTGCGAACGCAATAGAAAGAATTACCATTGTGACTTGAAAGTTTGTGAATATTTTATTTTGACAGCAGCTGATTTTCAATATTTTCTGAAAAATTTATTTGTAATTTAATTAAATTAAAAATATTTCGGGACAAATTTATAACAAAACAGGAGTTATTTGGAGCTTTTGGTAGTCCGACGACATAGAGAAAGATGACCACCATATGGATTTGCCCAGGAAAAAACACCGACTGAGGGACTCAATCAATCCTTCAGCATTTCTCATGGACCTAACTGTTAATTCGTTGCTTGGAGCTTTGGTGGTCCGACAACACTGAGGAAGACAAGAACCATGTGGAATTGGCCAGGGAAATACGCCGACTGTGGGACCCATCCAATCCCTTGGAAATACATAAAAAAATATGTTCGTTTGCTGAATTGCTTACACAATTTGATGGCCAAATGAAAAACATCTTCAACTGTATGTCAACGCTAGCAACTACAAAGCAACATTTTGCTCCATTCATCCCACGAACCGTCCAAGACGCCTTTTGTTGTTGAACATTTTTGCTCTGCAATTAGCAAAATAACTTTTAATGTATTACTTATTACAAATATTTCTTGTAAAACCATTTATATTACATACATTTTTTCTTCTATTTGCGCAAAATATTCCGGTAAAATAAAATCATCTATCAAAATAAAATGATAGAACAGCCATCGATTGCGTTACTATTCACAGTCGACAAACGTTCTGCAAAACGCTGAACGCAATAGAAAAGACAATCGATAATCGAAAAAGAGCGTTTATCGATAGCCGGATTAGGGGCCTTAATTGTAAGAACAGAAATAGAAGTGGCATGTATATTCAAATTACTTTGTGTTCAAAAGAAAATACGTTTTTTCTTAAGTATAAAAAAATAAATTTATATTATAGACTGATCCGCGGCCGAAGACCGCCGCGAAGCCGGTGTTGGATTTTTGGGAGTTTTAAATCCTGAGCTGCGGTCGCAGGCCGCCCACTTACCCTTACTTTTATGTAAAATTACTGTGGCTAGCAAACTAGGTGTTGGGTATATTATAGACTGATCCGCGGCTGAATGCCGCCTCGGAAACGGTTTTGGGATTTTTGGTAGTTGTAAATCCTTAGCTGCGTCTTTTGTCAATAACAAAATAAGGCGTAAGGAAATATCGTTATGGGCACTATGTCTATTTTTTCCTGGGGACTATGTCCGAAAAAATTGCGGACTTGGGGACTATGTAACGGCATCTTTCAATCCCTCGAGCTAACTTTTACGGCAAATCGAATTATCTTTCGTAGTTTTCTCGTAAAAAAATATTTACACAGACGGACAGCCAACCAGCCAGCCAGACAGACAGACGGACATGGCTATATCAACTCAGGAGATGACGCTGATCAAGAATATATACGCTTTTCTAAACCTGCCACGCCTCCTTATTTGCGTTACAAACGGAAGGACAAAGTGAATATACCCTGGGTGTAGGGTATAATAAAAATTGACAGAAAAATGTCGCAAAGAATTTTTTTTCATTGTTTTTGTTAAACTTTATTATTATTTTTTGCAAATTAAAAAATTTTTTAACCAACATCAAATTTGATTAAAATTAAAAATATCATCACGTCTGAGGGTATTTGAAAACAAATGGATTTTTTTGATGTCTTTATAACTAATTGCTTTTAAGTTTTTTCTGTGTCTTTCAGTTTCCAGTAAAGGAACTTGATGTGATTAAGAAAACATTCAGCTAAGTCGAATAGATCTTCCAAGAACAGCAGATCATTACAGCGGAAAATATGGGTTAGTAGCGTATTAAATATGCCCCATAGCAAATTAATATTTTTTTATACCTAACATATTTCTTACAGATGCTGAAAAACAAGAAAATGTACGCATGCAAAAACTTTTAGCTACTACGAAATAATATTTCATTTAAATAGTGCTTATAGTCCGGGAGCCGGCTCCTCGCCTATTAACTCGTATTGGCCCAGAGGGATAGTTTTCTACCACTGTACGAAACTGGATATTATAGAAACTATTTGTTGATACATTATTGATCTTTGGAATGTTAGTTATTTTTAATATATTAGGATGACTTTGGCTCCAGGACGCCCCCACCGCCCACTTCTAATGACTACAAATGTCCAAACCCAGTGTGCCAGACGGTTCATATCTTCGCTTTTTAACCCGTTACGGATCCGTTACTGATCCGTTTGCGGGAGAAATTCCAAAAAATAAAACGATTCGCTTTTTTTTGCGAATCTCTCCCGCCAACGGATCAGTAACGGATAAAAAAGCGGAGATTTGAACCGTCTGGCACACTGGGAAAAGACTATCCCAGTGTGCCAAACGGACTCGTTTCGGATCCGTAACGGGTTCATATTTTCGTTCTTTTTATCCGTTACGGAATCCGTTACGTATCCGTTACTGATCCGTGTGCGGGAAGGATTCCTAAAAAAAAACTAATCGTTTTTTCTTCTTTTATGGATCCGTTTCGAACCTGTAACGTACATCAAAAACGAATTCAAAACGGATTCGCTTTTAATGTTAATGCTGCTTATAAAAAAAAAAAAAGAAAAGGTGAAGCGCTTATTTTTAATTAAAAAAAACAAAATAACAACAAAAAAAAAAATTACTAGCCCGGCCGGGAGTCGAACTCAGGCTCCCGGGGTATTACTCTTTCATACACGAGACGTTAGACAACTAGGCTATTGACCGATATGATGTTTACTTATCTGATGTAGACTTATTTGATGTTGAGATTTAAAGTTTGTATATTAAACAAATTTCTGTTGTTTTTTTATAAGTATTCTGTGTTGTTTTTCTTCCCTTCTTTTGATAAAAAATGTTATATACTCAAATTTGGAATCAAAAACATTTACAAAAAATCATACGCAATAAAATAAAAAGAAAAAAAAAACAAATCAAAAATATTTTTTTTATCATAAAAATTAAATAAAGCAAATCCGTTTTGAGTTCGTATTTGAAGTATTTACGGAATCGAAACGGATTTGCCCAGGTTCGAATCCTACCAGAGGTGGATTTTTACCCTTTATTTTTCTTCATTTTTTTTCTTTTTATTATTTTTTAATTGCTAATAGGCGCATCAAAACGGTCTTTTCTGTAAATATACAGCATTAACATATTTAAAAGCAAATCCGTTTTGAATACGTTTCGGATTTTTATTCGCTAATAAGCGCTTAAAATGTTTTTTTTTATCTTAACAAAGCGTTTTGAATTCGTTTTTGATGTACGTTACGGGTTCGAAATGGATCCGTTACCGCGGATTACGTTTTTTATACCTTTATGAACTCGTAACGGATTCGAAACGGATCCTCATCCGTTTTTGTGCACATTGGGATTTTTTAAAAACAAAATTGATTTAATAGATCATTTAAGAAGAAAGAACCGAAGAACGTATCGATAGAGTTTTTGGTTAAAACCTAATTTTAACACATATTTAGGAATGGGAAAGTATATTTTTGCTGGGTTGCCTCTCAAAAATTGCGATTACTTATGAACCGTGAGTCTCACGGGGAGAAGTGTCAAAATCTATTTTATGAAGAGTCATATGCTCTACAACTATTTTCATTATCATTAAAAAGAAATTTTAGTATTGCCGTTTATTGTTAATTGCGTAAAAAAAATTGGTTTTTATTAAATAACTCCTAAACGGTAAATATTTTTTTACATATAATGAAAATTACTTGCAGAGCATATGACTCTCCATAAAAAAGATCTGGGCTTTTTTTCTCGTGCGACTCACGGTTCATAAGTTATCGATATTTGAGAATACTTGCGGCCACACATGTTCTCCCGCCAAACATGTTCTCCCATTCATAAATATATGTAAAAACTAGATTTTAACTAAAAACTCGATCGATACGTTTTTTTACTGCCGGATCTCGTACTATTAGAATCATACAAGAAATGCGTGTGAATTTTTTTAGAACTAAGTTCGCCTTGTGTCCGAAATTCAACCACTTTAAAGCCCATTTGAAAACAAAAAGGCCATATTATCGTTCCTTAGTGTTAACCCTATCTCCATACCGAATTTGATGAAAATCGATTGATCGGTTCAGCTGTAAGAGCGTATTTTGCATTTAGGGGCGTGGCATCGCCCACTTGCAACATAAAAACTATTTGCAACATTAAAACTATATACCGTGAAAGTAAGCTACACTTATTCAATGGTACAAGTTTTACTTTAATCGGTTCATTAAATCGGCTGGAAAAGAGAATTAAATCTTTCTGCCTGCGTATTAATAATTATAATAGATTTTTTGGAACTTTTTATTATTATTTTTTTTTTTTTTTTATCAATTTTTGAACAAATATAAAATGTCCCCAAAAAAAATTCTTTGGGCAATTCTTAGCATTTTTGCCTCACATAATTTTTTCGTAAGACGCCTTGATTTTGCGTAAAAACCATTTTTTTAAACGCATAAACAAAATTCCCATATTCGAGTGGCCATATTGCGGTCCATTTTTAACCTAAGAAATTTTTTAATAAAGCATTTTAAAGGAAATTTTATCTACTTTTCTCACAGTAAGCAATGTCTTTGCGGCTCACGGAAATAACGCCATGGGAAATAACGTCAGGAAATTTTTTGGAAATAGCGCCAAAAGAATCTAGATACAAAATTCTGGCGTTATATCCATTTTTTTTTATTTTTTTTTTTTTTTTGTTAGTCTAGGCCTCCTCTATCACTTCTTAGAAGGCTCATTATCTTGTCGTTTGCACTTTATATGCTTACATTTTATCTCTTTTTAGAAAGTACCTTATCCAAAACATGTGCTGTTGATTCTAATTTTCCTGATGAGCGAACGTGCCTGCTATTTTATGTTGAGAGGTATGTACACTTTAGCACTTTACGAGAAAAGATTTTAAAACTAAACTACTTCCTTCGTTTCACTCCGCAGCTGTACTGGCGCTCTATCTTAACCATAGTATTGGCTATACCGAAGATTATGCCACTTATATCTATCATCTTTTTATTATGCTTACGTATGGCCTTCCCATTATCGGTGCTATAGTCGCTGATAGTTGGCTGGGTAAATTCAACACGATTTTCTATCTGTCAATCGTATATTGTGTGGGTTCCATTATGGTGACACTTAGTTCATTTAAGATGCTAAACTTGCCGACCGAATTATTTGTTTTAGGAGGCTTAGCAATTATTGGAATCGGTACAGGCGGCATTAAACCCTGTATAATCGCTTTTGGCGGCGATCAATATCAATTGCCTGAGCAGAAAAAAGAACTATCATTATACTTTTCGGTCTTGTATGTCTGCATTAATGCGGGCTCATTGCTTCCGAAATATTTAGCACCAGTTTTTCGTGAAGATGTACACTGTTTTGGCGATAAGGAATGCTTTCCATTGGCCTTGGGTGCATCAACATTTTGCATGTTCGGTGGCGTAGGTAAATCAATAAGAAATGGTGTATTTTTGGTAAATTTAAAACTTTTATTTTTTTTCAATAGTTGTCTTTGGTTTGGGCTTTGCATGGTATAAGATTATCAAACCAACTGGCAACATGCTGGTCTTGATTAGTCATACGATTTACGTAAGTTGTTTTTTATATATTTTTTGACCCCATCCACGTCCTCCCGATGTAAGAAATTGTTCATTATATCGTCGCCTGCATTTTTCTTTTCGCCGATTCGTTAAAAAGGCAAAAATACAAAATCTGTGTAGACACAAGTTATTTGCTATTGCTTTTTTAACGAAGTGGCGTATAGGGCAAACAAGAATTCGGGCGACGATATTCTTGTGTTTGTTTAAGGAAGCAAGTAATATGTAATCTATGGAAGACCCATTACCTTTTAATCTTCTATTAATGCCATAGGTTGCCATTGTTAACAAATGGAAGAGCGCGGAGAAACGTGATCATTGGCTTGACTATGCCGAACCGAAATATGATAAACAACTTATTGCGGATGTAAAAGTACTAACGCGTGTAATTGTGCTTTTTGTTCCTTTGCCTGCTTTCTGGGCACTATTTGACCAACAGGGTTCACGTTGGACTTTCCAAGCAACACGTATGGATGGAGGTGTGGGTCTCTTTGAAATTAAACCAGACCAGATTCAAATAGCTAATCCATTGTTGATTACGATTCTTGTTCCTATTTTCAAAATCGTGATTTATCCCGCATTGGAAAAAATTCATATACGACGACCATTACAAAAAATGACTATAGGAGGTTTTATCGCAGCTTTGTCTTTCATTGTTTCTGCCATACTTGAATTACAACTTGAGGTCAGTGGCGTAAATAGTTAGTACTTTTCATTTAATCCATTATATTTGGCTCCTCAGAAAACTTATCCAGTGCTGCCGCAACCGCATAATGCCCAGCTGAGAATGTACAATGGAGAATCATGTGATTATACCATTACAACCAATATAGCAGGCCAAGAAAGTTTCATATTAAAAGCCTTAGACGCGTATGTTTATAAAGATATAGATGTGCCTAAGGGAACATTTAAATTGGAGTACAGCATTTCATCTAGCGATGCATGTAAGCCATATTACAGATCGGACTTTTTCTTTTTTTTTTAACTGGCTCTTGCATATTCCGCAGCATGTCCAACATATGCACCAACTCCTGTTGAAATGAGTGAGAAAACCGCATACAGCATTTTCCTTAACTCTAAGGATACCAACACACCAATTTATGTCTACAAGGATAATGTCGATAAGCCAAAACATGGTTTGCCTTACGGACGTACACTACCCAATTTACTAAGCGGTAAAAAAATCTCTTGGTTTGACGTTAAGCATGGTGACATCGACTATGAGGAAACTATAAATTTACACAAACAAACGGAATTTAGCACTGGATTATTTCAAATTATGATTGATGATGACAAAAGTGTGTTCGAATTTGAGATGTATCATGGGGGCTCCTATGTCGTAGTTATCAATGAAGTAAAAGCAGGTACATATGAGGCAAAAGTCCATGTACTTACCCCACCAAATTCAATTCACATGCTATGGATTTTACCACAATATCTGGTTCTAACATCGGCCGAAGTAATGTTTAATATCACTTCAATGGAATTCACTTATGGAGAAGCGCCGATATCTATGAAAGCCATACTAATGGCCTTCCGTTATCTTACCAATGCACTTGGTAATGCAATAGTAGCCATTATTGCCCATGGGAAGTTTTTCAAATCACAAGCAAATGAATTCTTCTTATTTGCTGCTTTTATGGCATTAGATATGTGTCTCTTTGTATGGTTGGCATACAGATATGTACCCAGAGAGAAGTTGGAGGAAAATAAAGCCGGTGACAAAGGAAAATAGTTTAAAGAATAAATTATACTTTTTTCATAAAAAATTTCAATAAACTGATATTCAAAATTGTATAAAAGCAATTAAAGTTGTAGCTTCTTAAAAAAAACTAGCCTTAAAATTTCAAAGCCCCATGTCTGCATCGTTTTTGAAATTCTGAAAAAATATTTGGTAATAACTCTCTCCACTATGCCAGTATTACTTATGCTTTTTTATTTCCCAATCGGATTCTATCAACAAACATGACATGTCACCAATTCCTTGATAAAAAATGAGGGTTGATCAATTTTACCTTTAAACCAACGATTTATTTTTGTACTAACAAATCGATACCTTGGTTTGACAAGGTTCTGCCTGCTTTTTCCAATATGAAAAGTTGAGAAGTAAACTTTCGATTGCTTAAACTTGGTTTACTAGGTATTGGCTAATTTCATCTAAGGAGTGATTAAATTTGGTTCATAGTATGTCAACATAAAGAATATTTATCATCGGAACTGACCAAAGATTTAATCGCATTTAGCAGTAATCTAGAGGCGATTTTACAGTTGGAACCTTGTCACACTTGAAGAGAGTGACAAGAGTGTAACTGCAGATACAACTTGGTAAAAGTATGAATTTTACAAATATTGGCCTTTATTTTAACAAAAAGTAAAATCAGATCTATTTATTTTATAATTTTAAAAAATTTTATTATTGCGTCTTTTCAAACACGTCTTTTCATACACACTGCTGCTGTTCGACTATTTCAAAAATCGTTTAACTGTTTTTCTTCGTGTTCTTTTTTCAAAGACAAAACCTACTTGATTGGGTTTGTACTAACCCAAGAGGAAAAATTTCTAGCGC
The DNA here is from genome assembly GCA_951812925.1 of Calliopum simillimum. Lineage (NCBI taxonomy): Eukaryota > Metazoa > Arthropoda > Insecta > Diptera > Lauxaniidae > Calliopum > Calliopum simillimum. The sequence continues at coordinate 26,329,000 of OX638372.1, forward strand.
TTCTGATCCAAGCACTTCAAAAGTGCTTGTCCCCATAGAAATTTAGAAGCACTTTCACAATGATTTTTTATAGGGCTGCAGTAAGAACAACGTGAGTTCGAACCCAGACCGGGTGATTTTTTTTTTACTTTTTTTTGCTTTATTTTTTTTTTTATTAAAATATTTTTTATTCAACAACTTTTATTTCACTTTTGTATTTTCCTTTCTCTTATTAATTTACTTTTGTTTAATTGAATTGAAATTGATTACACAATGATTCCATATAAGTCCGGAGTAAAAACAACGTGAGTTCGAACCCAGCCCGTGTGATTTTTTTTCCTTTTTTTTATTTGTTTTTGCTTTATTTATTTTTTTTTTATTAAGATATTTTTTATTCAACCTTTTTTTTATTTCACTTTTCTATTTTCCTTTCTCTTTTTATTTACTTTTGCTCACTTGAATTGAAACTGATTGCACAATGATTCTATGTAAGGCTGTAGGAGCATTCGTATGTCAAATTCTGTTTGGACAAAATTTGCTTACTTAATATACAGATTTAATACCTCTTCATATCAGCGGTCTAAAGATTTGGTAAATGTAAGTAAAAATACTAAGCACGCGGACGGTCGTGGATTCAAATCCTGGTGCGGCCAGTTTTTTTTTCTTTTTTTTAATTTTATTGAAAAAACGCTAACCGCAGCATTACAAATAAGCGCTTTAAAAACTTTTTTGGTAAGGCTGCAGTAAGCTTTTGCTCGCTTACATCCTATGACATGCAATGTTAAAAAGAAAGTATAGTCCTTACGGAGCGGAAGCGCTTATTGGTGAAAAGGATGCACTTCAGAAGGGTTGCTGAAGCACTTCTTTTCCCCTTAGGATGCGCATTTACATCAATCTGCCAACTTTTTGGGGATGCATTTACAACTCTTCCACGCTAGTTTTGGGCGACAAAATTTCAGCGCGAGTAAGAGAAGATTCCACTTACACTCTTCTGGAAGATCATTGCATATCAAACATTTTGGCGATGAATATACAACTCTTCCGAGTAACAAAAGATTTCTCCTTACACTCTTCTGGACTCTTAGGATCCAAAGCGGTCCCTTATAGGAGTCGAAGACACCTCTGGTCATGTCCGGAATCTATTTTCGACCATTTTCCATCGATTGGAGCAATAAAATTTTTTTCCAAATTGGAGCGAAAATGGCAGGGTCAGAGACACGTCTGGTCATGTCCAAAATCTATTTTCGACCTTTCCTTATCGATTGGTATAGTAAAAATTTTTTACAAACATGGGTCCAAATCGGTCACTTAGAGGGCTCGAAGCCATTTCTGGTTATGTCCAAAATATATTTTTGACCTTTCCCAATCGATTGAACCAATAAAATTTTTTTCATCATTTAGCGGGATCAGATATACCTCTGGTCATGTCCAAAATTTATTTTCGACCTTTCCCCATCGATTGGTGCAAAAAAAAATACAAAATTTCACAAAAAAAAGAGTCCAAAACGAATAAAAAAAGGTTTGCCTAAGACTCTTCTGGAAGATGGTTTTAAATCGAACTTCTTCACGAATAACCTATAACTCTTTCAGACGGGTTTTACACGATACAAGATGGGCGACATGACGTCAGCTCTTAATAATTTTTTTTCTAAAGGGCAATATTTCTGAGGCCAAGTATTTTTCACGAAGCAAAATGTCAAACTACACGGTAGTTCGCTTAGGTTAATCAAATGCGATTCTTCCGCGATTGGAAATGTTTGCTGGGTGCATACGCACATGCAAATGTCAATAGAAATAAGGGAATGCATATTATATTGTAAATGTTTTGTTTTTTTTTTTTTAATTTAAATTAAAATGGCTTTGTAAAAATTCCTTTCCTGTAATGGGATGTGCGGGTGGTTTTACTTTCCTGCTGAGTAGACTACAAGCTTGAGATTCAAAGGTTTTAGACTCAATTTGTATTCCACTTTTAAGTTTTTCATTGTTTTTAGTCCTGTTGTACGGAAAATATTTACAAAGGGTCACCAAAAATTGTTTTCTTTCAACCAGCCCAACCAGCCCAAAAATTATAATTTCGAACATCCGTAGTTTCCAACCAATCTCAATGAATGATACTTGGATTTATTTTGAATTGCATTTTATTAATGAATTTAAATATATTTGCCTAATCTTTCGAAGTCATGCTAAGAATATATAATAAATTGAAAAAAAAAAATTGAAAAAAAAAAATTAAAAAATTTTGCAAATATCAACTTTCCTCCAAAATATCTCCCATAATCCTTAGTACCTGGAGACCGATCCCTGCTCGGTCAACAATCTTATCTTATTATTTTAGTCGATGTTTTTATTCATAGCTATTTTTTTTATGCAATTGTACCTTTTCACCTCGAATGTTCATGCTTTCAAAATGATAAACTAACCGATGAGAATAATAATAAGAAAAAACTCGGAAAGTATCGAATGGTATAGAAAAATATCAAAAACTCAAATTTTTTTCTTCAACTTCAAGCAAGGATATTTCAAAATCCTGCAGGTATAGTGACAGTTCTGCTGATAAAGACGGATTCAGCGTCAAAAAGTATACAAGACTGCATATAACAAAAAAAGTTCAATCCATTTTTTTTTTTTGTGCCTGAGTTATTAACTAAATTTTTTATTTTCGTAAACAGTGGGAGTGGCAATTATTAAACAAAGCTCACTTTTCGTTATGCTTTAGATTCTAATGGTCCCGATCCGCATACCAAATTTCATCAAAATATGTTGTACCATTTGCGAAAAATAGCATTTAATGTGTTCTACTTGTACGCGCACCAGCGATATTTTGCCCACTTTCAGGTCATAGGTGCTTAATAGCAAAGAGGTTCCATACAGTTAATTTCAGAAAGATTGATTTAGTAGTTTTCTTTTTATAGCGTTTTATATTTTTGTGGGTGGTGCCAGCCACTCCAACGAGTTTTCCTAATATAACGGTTTATCACAAATTGGTACTTGTTTTCAGGGTCAAAATCTCTTTCATTTTCATTAAAATTGTTGGAGTCGTTTTCGAATAATATTGAATCAAAATTTTTAATGGTTTAAAAAAGGGCGAGACACTTCTTCGTTACGGCCCACTTTTCGTTTATTACAAGGCATGGATAAGCAGAACCTACATACCAAATTTCAGTAATATACCTTGTAACATTTGCGAGAAATAGCGTTTGGCGTATTTTGCTTGTATGGGCGGTTTCATGCGCAACGGCGATATTTCGCCCATTTTCAGATCAGAGATACCTTATAGCAAGTAGGCTCCGCACAGTTAATTTCAAAATGTTTGCTTTATTATTGTAGTTTTCTTTTTATAGCGTTTTATATTTTTGTGGGTGGTGCCACGCCCTCCAACGAGCTTTCCCAATATAACGGCTTATCACAAATTGGTACTTGTTTTCAGGGGTAAAATCTCTTTCATTTTCATTAAAATTGTTAGAGTCTTTTTCGAATAATATTGAATCAAAATTTTCAATGGCTAAAAATTGGGCGTGGCACTTCTTTGATCTCGCCCACTTTCTGACGAGTTATGACTAAATCAAATTAAAAATTTTGGGCAGAGCCACGCCCCCAGGTGAGTATTTACAAAGTTCAAACCTAACTTGTTCTTCATTGTATGCTAATATTTAACATTATTCGAAGTTTCATTAAAATCACTGTAACCGTTTTCGAGAAAAAGTCTTGCCCGTTCCAAACATACATACATAGATAAGTACATAAGTACATAGGTACATATTAGGGTGGGCCAAATTTTATGGAGGAAATTTTATCGACCTCGGCTACCCCCCTATGTGAAAGTTCATTCAATTCTATGAATATTTGCCCAAGGAACCATACCTCTGCGTTCAACTTTAGTTCGGCGCATTTTCAATTGAAAATTAAGGTATAGTTCCTTGGGCAAATATTCATAGAATTGAATGAACTTTCACATAGGGGGGTAGCCGAGATCAGTTTTCAAATCGGCCCACCCTAGTACATATGTACATACAATTGTATCTCGTATAAGAAGAGAAGATATACTACTTATAACATAGATTGTAAAAAAATCCGACATCTGTTAAAAAATAAATGAGCTACAAATTTTTAAGCGCGCAAAGTCACTCAAAAGCAGTGTTTTAAAAACTTTATATTTTCAGAGTGTATTACATCTTTTAAGCTTGGGCAAATTAAGTACTCGGCGAGTCCTACAATATCTACAATGTCTCTCAAAAAATATATGAAATTTTTTGAATTTTTTGTTGATGAGAATTCATAAGCGAATGATAGATAGTTAGAACCTTGTCGTTGTAACATAAATTATTTCATTACATCAGGTACAACTGAGTAATTTCTCCAGTTTTAAAACGAATCGCTTGATTTCATCTCTGATCAGTTTATTCGGTAGTGAGGGCTATAAATGAACCTATTCAATCAGAAGGTTAGATCAAGGAATTTTTTCAGTTGGAACCTTGTCTAGCCAAGGTCTCGAAATGTTTAATATATGCAAATATGTTGGAGCATGGGGTTGAATACAAATACATGGGGTTAAGCTCATCGAAAACTTTCGACGACTGAACTTATCTGTCTTTCTCCTAGTTTTTATTTACGGTTTCCATTTGCCTGCATTAGTTGGAGCTTTCTCGATGGTTGTCGCAACTCTTTAAGGCGTGCCTATGCAACAGATTCATGTTATATATTGTTACTTGAACAATCTATTTGATAGCTGCTTTGCTTATTTTAAATTTACGTGGGATGATACGCTTAAGTCATTTTGAAATAGATAGGCCCAAAACGCACACTTCGAGTGATCGGAGACACCTCTGGTCACTACCAAAATCTATTTTCGACCTTTCCTTAAGTGGCCTCAGAATATTATTTTTACAGTCTGTATTCTCCGAAAAAAAGTCTTTATACTTTTTATTGTGTGACTCACCGTTTTCATCAAAAAGCTTTGAAATAAAGTAAATGAAGCCACACGGATTTCAGAATAAGGCTAAATTAATCATTTGTCTTAAGAAATTGGTATAAAACCGCTAAGCGGCATTTTCACTTAATCAAAGTTTTGAAAATTTATCGGATTTTTAGAAGCCGCAGAAACTTTACCATGCTACATTATTAATTTTTATAAGCAATTTTACTGACATATTAGATATATTTCATACAAAAACAAATATATAGATAGCACCATATTTATGTTTATTAATTTATTTCAAAAAAAGAAAAGCATGACATTCCTCAACCATCAGCAACTCCAGTACTACGCTGTCTACGAATATACTCTCCATGAGGATCCGTGGGCTTGAATTTCTTAGCCAAGTAGGCAAAAATTAACACATCAACCAACATAAGACAACCAAGAAATAAAAATTGATATGATTGCTTCATGCCACTTGTTATAGAAGTGATGGATACAATGGCATTGCCAAACGCCTTAGTCATAATCCAGAAAGCTAATACCAAAGACTTCATGCTCAGTGGTGCCTGTGTTATCGAAAACTGTATGCCCGTTATCGAGTACATTATTTCACCGGTTGTAAGGACAATATATTGAGGAACTTGCCAAATTAAATGAACCGAATTCGGCTCTGTTATAATGTGTAGTTGGGTTTTATAGACACCATCGTCTTCCTCATTGATTATTAAGGTATAAGCTCCTCCAACTTCCAACTTTAGTTCGAAAACTTTGGTATCCTCGACCAAAATAGCATAAGTTCCATGCTCAAATTCTTTAGTTTTGGTCTCATGTGCAGACTCTTCATATAAAATATTATCTGTATCGTCAACTGGAGTCCAGGCGACAGTACTATATGGTTCAATATTCGATAGAACGCGTCCGAACGGTAGACCATATTTGGGTTTTTTAACCTTATCTTTAAAGACTGAAATTGGCTCTTCCACGTGCTTAGAGTGAAGAAAGATACTGTATGCTGTTTTCTCTGGTATAAAAACTGGTTTTGTTTGAAATTGTGGACATTCCGCTAGAAAAAAAAAAAATGTGATTTATGTAGGCACAGGTTTTACACGGCAAGTTAAACTTTTTATACAACAAATTGATATTTTTTCGATTTAAAATAAACTTTTTCCAAATCAAAATAACCTTTCTCCAAATCAAACTAACTTTCTAAATCAATTTAAACTTTTCCAAATTAGAAATAAACTTCTTTCGATGAAGCAAACCTTCTTCCAAATCAAAATATACATACTTTTTTCATATCAAATTAACCAGCCATTTTCCAAAACAATTTAAACTTTTCTAGATCAGAAATTAACTTTCTCCAATGAAGCAAACCTTTTTTCAAATCAAAATAAAATTTTTTCAGATGAAATTTACCTGCTATTTTCCAAAACAATTTAAACATTTCTAAAACGGAAATAAACTTTCTCCAATGAAGCAAACCTTTTTCCAAATCAACTTAAACTATAAATTCTGGAAAAAGTTTTTTCTGATTTGAAAAAAGTTTATTTTGAATAGAAAAAATTCAATTTGGGGCGGAAAAGGTTAAACTTCGAGCGGAAAACCTATATTAGATAATTAAGATAATCATTACAACATAATATATACTCTTAGGATCTGTTACAACGGGGAGAATTTTATATTCCAAGACAAAAGTATCACCAGGCACAAAAATATCTCTATATGTATAGACATCGAGAGCCTTTAATATAATCATATGTTGTCCTTCAATATTGGTAGTAATATGATATTCACACGATTCTCCATTATAAATTCTTAGTTGTGCATTTCTTGACCTTGGTATTATTGGATAGGTTTTCTAATAAAAAAAAAAAAGAAATAATAAGTAAAACATATCAATAAGTATGTAACTGTTTGTAGATAAGGGAAACTGTGCCTACACGGAGAAAAAAATATAGTTCGTACCTACTACTTAATTTCTAGTAAATTATAAAGAATTTCAAGTCAAAATAGTGATAACTCTCCAATAAAATAAATTTTACATTACTATTTTACTAAACTCAGAATTTTCGAATTGAAGTGATTTACCTTACTGTGCAGTTAAAAAAAAAAAAAGATGATCGCAGAAGGATTCGAACCGGGGTTCGTCAGTGAAATAGATTACACAATCACACAAAAAAAAAGTCAAGGCCTAGAGGGTACACCCGCCCATGCCCAAGTATTGGGGGCCGCTGAGCCCAAAAATCTTATTTTTAGAAAAAACAAAATGTTGGTTTTCCCGCTGGCGCCCCCTTAATACCCCCTTAGGGGTTAGAATTTTACTTGATCTAAAAATGTTAAATGTGTGCATAGTTGCCAAGTTTTTATGCGCTCTGAAAGCGAAAATAATGTCAAAAACGAATTTGGAACTCCTAGCCACCCACAAGTAGCCCCTTTATAGCCCCCCAAAAGGGATGAAATAACGCTTTTTATAAAAATTTATAAGGAATGTATATTTGTAAGATTTTTTGTGGGCTGGAACAGAAAATGACGAAAAAAAATAGTTTTAGTATTGTAGTACAGATACCCCCTAGTACCCCCTCCAAGGGTGTTAAAATTTCACGTTTCATAAAAATATGAAATGTATATCAGTTTTTAGGTTTTTTGGTACTCTGAAACTGAAAATGATGTTAAAAAATTATTTTAACAACCAACCCCTTAGTACCCCCTTATAGCCGCCCGAAGGGTTGTAATTGGACTTTTATAAGAATTAAATATGTATGTGCATATTTGGGTTTTCTGGTGAGCAGAAATCAAGTTCAACGATAAAAAATAATTTCAATATCTCTGGTACCCCATAACACCCCCTACAAGGGGGTCAAAATTACACTTTTTAAAAAAATATAAAATATATATCAACTTCTAGTTTAAAATATTGTGGTTGTTTCGTTTAATTTTTACTACTCGAGTAGAGTTTTTGACATTTATTTTTCTCCGTGTATGTACATACATATAGCCTACCTCCAATTTGAATTCTAGAAGTGCCGACATTATAAATGCTATTCCGGTTAAGATGCATCCAATAACCATTTTTTGCAATGGACGTTTAATGCCAATTCCGTTCAATAAAGGATATATGGCAACTTTAAAAAGTGGTATGCAAATCACAACCAATAAGGGATTTAAAAATATCCACTGATCAGTACTTATTTTCCATTCACCCATATCACCATTCATGCGGCTTGCTTGTATCGCCCAACCAGAATCTATTTGATCGAATAAAGCCCAAAATATAGGTAATGGTAGAAACAATTTCACAATCCGCAAAAGATTTTTCACGTCATTGAGAATAAACTCATCAAACTTGTCTTGGGCATGGTCAAGCCAATGTTCACGGTTCAACTCACTTTTCCGTTTGACAGCTAAGGCATGCTGTGGAGTGAAAATTCAACGATTTGATTGAAAATGTAACGAGAGTGCAAGTACTTACGGCGATTGCCTTAAATGACAAGACATATTCTGGCCAGTACGTACGCACAAATTTGAATTTTCGACGACCCGCAAGAAAAATGACTTTAAAGAAAATGTTAACGAGATTAGTAAAAAATTTGCATGCAAATAAGAATATAACATAAAACTTACAAATTCCGATGAACAATATGGTCGCTGGTACTACGCAGATAATCGAATAGCATTTATCTTCACCGAAGCAATGGAGACGCTTCAGCATACCCGTTACAATTATAAGGCCAACACATGCGCCAACATTTGAACCAAAATATAACATTGAGACAAAATCGCAAAATTTTTCTGTTTCTTCTGGAAGATCAAACTGATCACCACCGAAGACTGCTAAAAGACCCCTAATGACACCCGTTGCCATTGCAACTGCCATTAGGCCTATGATGGAAAATATTTTGTCTGTTACATATGGTATTTCCATAGGGATGCCACCAATTGCCAACAAAAACATTCCGATATCGTAAAAAATTGCAAGCCAAAGAATTGTTTTAAATCTACCCAACCAAATGTCGGATATTACAGAACCAACGAAACAAAAGCAATACATCGTTATGAAAAAAAGACGTGCAACAAAGAACGAGTTTGCACGATTAACATTAAGTTCAAGTGTAAGATAAGATGGCAGTAGTGCTGTGAATTAGAAAACGATACAAATTAGATAATGCAAAAACTGTAATACCTACTGGGATATGTTCATACCACGTACAGAAGCAAAATTTAAATGATTTATGAATCCGAAAGTGACGCAATAGGCTATTGCAATAGGATATGATATTTTGACCTGCGAAAAATAAAAAAAAAAAGATTAAGAAATTAAAACTACGGGTCGAGAATAAAGTGTTTTCTGAACAAACTTTAATGCGGTGTGGGTATACGGAAAGAAAAGATTTATAATTTTTGTAGCGAAAGTCCATCACAATATACTGAACTTTTAGTAATCTTCGTTCGTTTTACATATAGTTTTTTTAAAAACTGGCTAAAAATTTTATAAAAATTTTAAACTTGCTTAGAAGGAAATATTGTATTTTAATATGAATTAGCCTAGTAAAAGTTATCAAACACGATAGTAAAAATTATTAAGTAGGAATGCAATTTTTTTTTAGAATTTTTTAAACAATTTATATTAATAAAAAAGAGAAACAATTAAAAAAACACAAAAAGAAAAAATATTATAATAAAAAAATATTATAATAAAAAAAAAAATTTTTGTGTCTGGTTTTGGGCTAGATTTGAATCTGGAAAACTTTGTGTGATAAATACACAGTCTGATAGACGCCCTCATTAACCATATGTACCAATGCCATCATTATAATAAAGCTGACTGAAACTCGATTTGTTTTACAATAAAAATTTGAAAATACCGCAATTAATAAATGTTTCCTTTCAATTAACTATACAATTTATTAACCGATTAATTATAAGTTTTTTTTAAGGAGAATATTGGATTTGTTTTTTAAAACATAAAATTAATCATACGTTCCCTCAATACTACATCTAGGAAACTCTTATCTTTCTTCGTATAAGTGGCCAATGATATTCTTTATGTTTTGGTGCACAATTCTGTCTAACCAGAGTTCTTTAAAGTGGCACCATTGCGAAGTTTTAGCAAAATACGAAACAAGAAAAGTCGCAAATCAGTATAAACTCAAATTTTCCAAAATCATAAAATTGAATCATTTCAAAACTATAAAATTGGAGTTACCTAAGTGTAGTATTAAGATGACGATAAGTTATGTACATACTATAAACGGTAACTTACTGCTTCATCATCATCATCATTACTGCTTACATTACCTATAGTCAATGATAAAACAATGGTAAAGCTTTAAACATGTTAATTAAAAATTATAGTGTTTACTGTAATGCAAGGGTGTGAGCGTAGAACAAAAGTGAGCTAATTTTGGCTCACCTGCAAAAAAGAAAATATTTCAATATTTTCCAATTTTCTTGGAAGTACAACACCCATGAATAATTGCTTTTGTTATTTTTATACCCTACACCTAGGCTATATTCACTTTGTCCTTCCGTTTGTAACGCAGAGAAGGAGGCGTGGCAGTTATGAAAAAGTATATATATTCTTGATCAGCGTCACCTCCTGAGTCAATATAGCCATGTCCGTCTGTCTGGCAGGCTGGCTGGGTGGCTGGCTGTGTGTGGAAATACATTTTTTGGGAAAACTAAGCAAGATAATTCAATGAAATTTGGTACACAGCCTCCGTCGTCAAAGATAGCTCAAGGGATTGAAAATGAGCGAAATCGGTCAACGGACACGTCTACCGCCAATACAAAAAATATCTTCAAAATGCAAATTTTGGAGTATTTTTCACAACAATGCAAGCAAAATACACATTAATACTACGAATTGTAAGCGCAAGCTCTGAGCAAAAACTGGTCAAATTCGGACAAGAGGGCGTGGCACCTCTCATATAAGCAAAAGCTTTAAAACGATGTACTGAAAGCGTTTTTTGAGATAATCGAACTAAATTTGACTCAGACACTAAAAACTATAAATTGCAAGCTTTTAGCAAAAACTGGATAAAATCGGACAAGAGGGCGTGGCTCTTCCCATATAAGAAAAAGCTTCAAAACGCTATTCTGAAAACATTTTTTCAGATAGTCCAACCAAATTTCACTCAAATACTAAGAACTATAAATGCAGCGCGCGGCACCTCCCATATAAGCAAAATTTTCAAAATACTGCTGTGTAGGGTATTTAATGTTTGGTCTGGCCAAAGGTAACACCCTTACTAGTTTTTTTTTGTTTTCATACAAGCATCGTACTCAAAGTAGTTGCAATTTATTGGATCATCAGTCGTTGTTGTTATTTTATGTTGGCTGTGTAGAAAAAAAAAAATAACAATAAAAATAATTTTTCATGGGTGTTGCAATTCCGAGAAATTTGGAAAATATTAAAATATTGCGTTTGTTGTTCAAGAGCAAAAATTCTACGTTGGCTGCGCTTGGCTCAGTGATTTTTGAACGCTGATTTTGAAACGCGGAAACCCTTGTTGTAATGCATAAAATCGATAAGGTTTGGAATAAGGGGTTGAAAATTACCGCATTAATTTTGACATCGAATATCTTAGATATTGCAATCCCGATACTACCATTCTTTGGCAATATGAAACGATGCCTGAAGTTATTGTTTTAAATAATTTATTTAAATTTTTACATTTATTTTATTTTCCAAAAATGGTATTTTTTGGAGACTTTTGTTTTATGTGAGAGGGCGTTGATATATTTATAAATGATAGCCAACATTCCAAAGACTAAATATGTGAGATTGGGGCAAAACGGACGAAGACAGCTCGCCGGTGCTTACGAAGACTATCTCTTATTTAAATGCGGACAAGAAAATCCTTTTTTTCAAACTGCGGCGAAAAATATCTTTTTTGTGCGAATGCGGACAAGAAAATCACTTTTTACGAAATGAGGCGAAGAAAACCTTTAATGCAAACTTTTTGGAAAAAAGGAATAGGAAAAATTTCTCTGAAAAAATTATTTTTTCTAAAAGTGATTTTCTTCGCCGCATTTTGTAAAAAGTGATTTTCTTCGCCGCATTTTATAAAAAGTGATTTTCTTGTCCGCATATTACAAAAAAGATTTTTTTCGCCGCAATTTCAAAAAAAAGATTTTCTTCGCCGCCACTTTCGGTTGGAAGATTTTTTTCGTAAGCACCGGCGAGCTATGAAATGACTCGACGAAGCCTGGGTAGTATTCGTATAGTGAAGTCACACGAAGGGCACGGGCACGTGGAGTTTGTAGGCAAACGGAGGGAAAGGGCGTTTCATTTCTCTCCGTTCGCTTACAAATTTGACGTGCCCGTGCTCTTCACGCGTACAAATAAAACGAACAACGGACAGTTGCAGACGGACCAGCGAATAGTTGAAACGCGAAAGTAGAAATTAGAATAAAAGGAAAATAAAAGAGAATCTTAAAGTTAAAAATAAGAATTGAAATTAAATTAAAAAGAATCTGTGTAAATCTGAAAAGAATATCAAAACTGTTAATATTATGACAATAAATATGTTACAGCTGTAGCTAAAGCTTGTATTCAAATGGAAACCTACAAATATATATCAACAAATAACTTTTAGAGTTTCTATGAAATCTCAACCTCTCCGAGCTAATATGAGTTAATTACAAAAGCACTAAAAAATGGTTTTAACACTTTAGTTTTTATATGTACTTTCAACGCTGAATTGAACTGCATCCTCAAAATTATCAATATTCCTTGATAGAAGTTAGAAAAAACGCTGTTTTCAGGCTTATGGCGTAGTTACAGGAAAAGGTGTAACAAGCATATAAGGGAAGAAATATTTTGAAGGCGTGGCATCGCCCATTTTTATTGGCACTAATACATTTAATACTCTGCAGTAGATTTCTACTCATTTTGAGTTTTTTTTTGGCCATAAATTGGTTTTTCGATAATTTCGTCATTTGTATAATAAGGCTAAAATACCTTCTCTTCAAAGAATCATAACTCGAAAGTAAAACTCCTACCGGAAAAATCCAAAGGCGTATTTTGATAAGAAATAGTGTAGCTATTCGGTGTAATTAAAAACAATTTCACTCTTTCCTGTAGCTACGGCATAAGCTTGAAACTAGCGTTTTCTCTAACTTCTAGCAAAAATATCTCGAAATCCTGCAGGTATATTGATAATTCTTAGGATTCAGTTGGATTCAGCGTCGAAAAGTATATAAAGAATAAAGTGTTCTTACCTCTTTTTTTTTTGCAAACTTCGCTTTAACCCCATAACGGTGCTATTAACAGTTATGAACTTAGAAGAAAAGATTCGTTTAGACACGAATAAGCAATTTCCATAAACAAAATGATAATCGCAATTCGTGTCGGTAAAGCCTTTTCAACGCTAAGGGCTCGATGTCTTCCGATATATTTAAAATACACCAGTTTCTATCAGACGTTTAATTTTTCTAAATTTTTACGGATGCTTTTATTTTAATTTTTTATAATTCAAATAGAAAATTACCGGATGATGAAGTTTCCATACCACAATGTTTTTGTTTATCAATTCGTTTTTTCACTATGCGCACCAAACAATAAGTGATCGGATGCAGGAAAACCGCATATGAATGTCTTTTCTGTAAAAATTGTCCTCGAGTATTTTATTTTATTTTTTTTTGTGGGAATTCCGGAAGATTAAAAATATATTCAAATCAAGTGCAAAACTAAAAAAATAATGCGCTTTTGCCATACGTTTTCCTTGTAAGCTGTAAGATCTAATTGATTTGGCTTTTGCACTTGACTTGAATATTTTCTTTATCTTGCCGAATTTCCACAAAAGATGCTTCATCAAAACTTCAAAAGAAACACATGTAACAGAGCGAAAATATTACAAAAAGGATATTAAAAAATTCGATTTATTTTTAAAGACCTTCGAAGGAAAGAAAGTTTTTTTGATTTCGCGAAGATATTTTTATAACAATGAATGAATGACAGTAAATGAATTTGACAAAAAGAATTATTTTTTTTTTTTTTTTTTTTGGAATTTGACATGCTTGATTGTGTATTTAATTGAGCGGCTGATAAGGTAACTGTCTAATAAAGAAAAAATAACTTTTTTTGGTCAATTTCGATTTTATTCATAAACATTTGAGGTGAATTAAGAATTTATGGAGATCCTTAGTTACAACATTTTGATATTTGGCACCCCTCAATTTTGTGAGGTTGGAAAAAAAAAAATTAGTTTGAAAAAAAAAATTTTGGGGGTGGGGTGAGGTTAAAGGTTGGCGCATCGAGGTCAAAGGTGAGAGGAAAAGAAAAAAAATGTACATACAGCAATACAAATGCTTAGGGGTCCCCTCTAGAGGGGTCAAATGTATGACCGACCCACATTATTTTTCCCCCTCCATCATTTTTGCCCAGCATACTTACCCCCTATCTCTAACCCCTAAGGAGGCTCCCATACAAAATTGACATTTTAAGGAAATAGACCCCTACCACCCCTTGGGTGCCCCTAGAAGTGTCAAAGGTATGACTGGTCCCTAATATTTTTGCCTCCACAACATTTTTTCCCAACATACTTACCCTCTATCTCTGACTTTTTAGGGGACTCCCATACAAAATAGATGTCATAGACATGAAAAATATGGAAAGAAAATCGTCAAATAGGCCCATACCTGCCCAGAAGTCACTCCTAGAGGAGTCAAATATATGACCGACCCTCATTAGCTCCTCTCTAAAATTTTTTCTCAGCATACCTACCCCCTATTTCCAATCCTTAAGGGGGCTCCCATACAAAGTTACGGTTTTTTTAAAAAATGTATGACCGACCCCCATTATTTTTTTGCGACCTATATTTTTCTCCCACATACTTGCCCCCTATTTTCAACCCTGAAAGGGGCTGCCATACAATTTTCTTTCTTATAAATTTTCCTAGAAATAATGGGGGTCGGTCATACATTTGACCCTTCTAGGGGTACCCATGGTCCAGTTAGGGCAGTGGGGCAGTTTTTTAAAAAAACCGTAGCTTTGTATGGGAGCCCCTTAAGGATTGGAAATAGGGGGTAAGAAAACTGTGAAACATTGGAGGGGGGATAATGGGGGTCGGTCATATATTTGACTCCTATAGGAGAGACTCCTGGGCAATTATGGGCCTATTTGACGATTTCCTTTCCATATTTTTTATGTCTATGACGTCAATTTTGTATGAGGGCCCCCTTAAGAGTTAGAGATAGAGGGTAAGTATGGTGCGAAAAATTGTTGAAGAGGAAAAAATATTAGGGGCCGGTCATACATTTGACCCTTTTAGGGGTACCCTGGGAGTGGTGAGGGTCGATTTCCTAAAAATCTCAATTTTGTATGGAAGCACCCTTTGGGGTTAGAGGTAAGAGGTAGGTATGTGTGGTAAAAATGTTGGGGGAGAAAAACTAATGTGGGTCGGTCATACATTTGAACCCTCTAGAGGTGGCCCCTCTTGTAGGACTGTAAGTAAGTTGTTTCTCCCTTTCTCTCAGCTTTGACCTCGATGTGCCAACCCTTACCCTCAACCCACCCCCAAAATTTTTTTTGCAAATTCATTTTTTTTCCAACTTTACAAAATTGAGGGGTGTCAAGTATCAAAATCCAAAATTCGTGCACTAAAACACCCCTAATAAACATAGTCGTATTCTAGATCGATCGATTCAGTTTTCCATCACTTTTCTAACAACTCGCGAATCGAATTGGATTATATGAGTTCAAGGCGCAAAGTGTTGCCATATTCTCCACACAATGAGATGGTGAAAATAAATTGGGAGAACAAGGTAGGTTATGCCTAATAATAGTCTTATCAATTCAACAAAAAAGAAACAAAAGTGTCCTTAAATATTTATTATACATAAATATACCATTTATTATTTATTTACATTATAAGCATATGCATACATACATACATATACAGAACATTTGTCATTATGAAACTAAGTATTAAATAATACAAAAATATCAGGTCATTAATGCCCCCAGTCTTTAATCGAAAAAAGCATTAATAGCACGATGACGATCACAAAACGATCGCAAATTGGTCAATCGATCTTATGAACTACGATTGTTGTCTTTTAATCTTCAATCTCTTTGGCTTTATTATCGATTCCCAGTGGAATCTCTTTGGTTTCGTCAGTTGCTTCTGGGCCCGTTAACGGTTGCACTTCACTATCGGTTTTCGGAACATTGGGTATATATCTGTATGCCACCCACATGAAGATGCACATATCGACAAACATAATGCCAGCGAAAAGGAAAAACTCATATGCTTGCGAATCGAATATCTTGGCCTCGGCGATGATAACAACAACAACATTACCAAAGGCAACCGTAAGTAGCCAACAGGCCTGCAGCACTGATTTCATAGATAATGGCGCTTGTGAATAAGAGAATTCCAAGCCGGTAACCGAGTACATTACTTCACCTAATGTCATTACAACATATTGTGGTACCAGCCATAACATGTGAACTGAATTTGGTTCGGTAATTAAATGAATTTCCGTGACGAGATTACCATTTGGTAATTCATGGATAAGTATCGCATAGGAGCCACCAGTAGCCATCGTAAATTCGAGTGCAGTCTTTGTGTCAACCATTATTTCATATGTTCCAGTACTAAACTCTGTTCTGTTGTTAACATAAGCGGGTTCTTCATGCTCAATTTTTCCACTTTTTGTGTTTTTCCAAGAGATTGTACTACCGGCAGCAACATTGGACAGTGTGCGCGCATAAGGTAAGCCATCCTTGGGCTTATCAGCATCATCAACGTAGACAAAGAGCGGATGTGTAGTATTCCTTGAGTTGAGGAAAATGCTGTATGCGGTGTTATCTTCCATGGAAAGAGGAGTAGTTGTATATGTTGGACATGCTGTAAGATATGTAAGGGTTAAAATTTGTATAAAACATAAGGGCATAATAAAACTTACATTCATCGCTAGATGTAATGGTATATCTTAAGTCAAATCTTTTCTCGGGTACATGAATATCTTTGTACACGTAAGCGTCTAAGGATTTTAGTATAAAACTCGCTTGACCATCTATATTGGTTGTTATGGTATAATCGCATGCATCTCCATTGAACATCCTCAGCTGGGCATTATATGGTTGTGGCAGTGTTGGATAGGTTTTCTGGAAAGAAATAACAAAGTAAGTAAATGAAACGGAACTTATTTTTGTTGTTTTTTGCAAACCTCTAATTGCAGTTCAACAATGCCAGAAATTACGAAAGCAACACCAGCTAATATACCGCCCAAAGTCAATTTTTGCAACGGACGTCGTATACCGATTAAACTCAATGCAGGATAGAAGGCGATATCATAGAGAGGAATGAAAAGCAAAATCAACAATGGATTAAGCACTTGCATCTGATCTGGCTTAAGATCCCAGCCACTTATATTTCCATCCATACGTGTTGCTTGGAAAGTCCAACGTGAACCTTGTTGATCGAATAGCGCCCAAAAGATAGGCAATGGTATATATAGGACCAAAACACGCATTAACACTTTAACATCTGCGATGAGATCTTTATCATATTTCTGATCGGCATAGTCAAGCCAATGATCACGTTTCTCTTTGCTGCTCCATCTGGTGGAAATGGCATTCTAGAGGATTGAAATTCGTTTTAATAAGTTAATGATAATGGCCTCATTTCAAAATTAACTTACACCAATTGTCTTGCTAACCAAAACGAACATATTGCCTGCTGGTGGCTTCACCTTATACAGTGGACGACCCAAAACGAAGATAACTAACGAAATAGAAAAGTTTAAAGTTAATCCATGAAAATGCATACAAAGACGAATCAAATTACCGATGGAAACTGCCATTAATATTGCTGGTACGCCAAAAGCCAATGAATAACATTCCTTTTCACCAAAGCAGTGTACATCCTCACGCAGTATCGGTGTCACCGATGTCGAAATCAATGAACCCGCATTAATGGAGAAATAAAACAGCGAAAAGAAATACGTCACTTGTTTAACCTGTTCTGGCATCTTAAATTGATCACCGCCAAAGGCGGCGACACAAGGTTTTATACCACCAGAACCCAGCGCTACTAACACTAGGCCAATTATAGTAAACGTTTCTGCTGGCAAATTCAGTGTTGGAATCGCACCAAGTGTCACCATTATGGAACCACAGACATAAACGAGCGAGAGAAAGAAAATCGTTTTGAATTTACCCAGCCAACTGTCAGAGAGAATAGCACCGAAAACGCAAAGGAAATACACGAGCATGGTAAAGATATGGAAAACAACGGTGGCATTATCATCGCTATAGCCGATATTACGACTTAAATAGAGTACCAGTATAGCTGTGGAGTAAAAACGGAAAACCTATAGTGAAGAACTAAAGTTAAAAAATCATGACCACTTACTTCTCATGCCATAGTAATTGAAACGTTCACAAAACTCATTACTGATAATAAAAAACACCGACTTTGGATAAGGTATTTTCTGAAAAAAAAAACAAAAAATGTGGATAAAAATAGAAAATATATTGCTGTTTCAAATTACGCCTCCGATATAATCGATCGTACTTTTGTTCCCAATCGAACGATATTCAGATATAAGAAAAATAAATTGAAAGTTAATAAAGTCCAGAACTTAATTTACATACTATATTTTATGTTAACAAAGTGTTAATGATAAATTGGTAATTCCAATGGTTATAAAGATAAGTGATTTAATATCTAGAAACACGCAATAAATCTATAAATCAATTTGTTTTCTTATCTGATTAATTCCTCAGTTAGAAATGCATTTTCTTTGTATTATTTAAGCACTTAGTACTGAAATTTTATTAGGTTGTACGTACCTTTACTTGTCCCTCAGCCTCAGAAATATTTTTTAATTCGTCATCATCACTATCGCGTAGCGCGATAGTTTTTTCATTTGCTTCAATTGATTTTCCATTTGTTGCGGGTGTTTCATCTTCACCCTTAAGTCCATTGGTGGTGGGCTTAACTTCTGAAAAAAATTTAATTATACAAAAAGTTATTAGTTTACTTGAGATTTTCTATATTGGCTGACCTAGAATTATACATGTATTGAAATTTCAATAAATCACAAATGAATATTTATGATCCTCCGAAAAATGTACCAGGGGCTCAAAACCATGTTTAAATTTAAAATTTTATATTTTAACTATTCGACCACAAATATATTAAATAATTTGGGTACATTTTGGACAATTTTAGTACTTTTTGGACACTTTTAGTACTTTTTTACTATTTGCTACGATATATGTAGAAAAGCTCTTTTATCATCCCTGGCATAGTTTAAGCGAAATATTATCAAAACAAAAAACATGAAGCCGGTACTATGCTTTTTGTCTTTCTCTTTGTGCTTTATCTTTTTTTCAGCTTTGTGTGACCGTGTATTTTGTTTTTGTTAAAATTGAAAAAATTTTGTATATAATTTTCCCTAGGTAAAAGTCAGAATGTGAACATAATTTTAACTTTGTGCACATCTACATACAAATACCTTTCTAATGGTGTATAATTTAAAGTCGTACTCCATTTCAAACATATTAAAAATAGATGGACAAGTTTTTGCCTTGCGTATTAATATATAGAAGAAGATATGCACCTATTTGTAGATATTTTACTATGAAACTATAATATAAAGTGTTTAAAACTTTCTGTCTGTTCCAAACCACTTCTTAACATTGTGCCACTTAATTTGCTAGTAACGTTATATTTAGCTACTGTTTTTCTCTGTTAACACTTCGAAAAAAATGTATTTACATTGAACTGACATACACAGAAGTTTCTCCCTCATTCTAGATTACTCAGCTCAGTTCTTCTTATTCTAACTTTAAATTTTTAAAGATATTGAGTAAAAAGAGAACTGAAAGTGAAGAGAAAGAAGAGACTCAGTTCTTCTTCAGCGCATTAAGAACACGAGTGTGTGACATTCTTCAGATAAGATTTTGATATAACCAAATGTATTTTTTTATCTTTAGATAATTAAATCAATAAAGAATTAGAATTTCTATACACCAGGAGGTCGATTCTGGTTCAGTGAAAAGTCGAAGTAAAAAGATTTTTTATCACTTCACCGTAAAAGCGATTCTTGTTGTTTAATATTTTAAAAAATGTGAAAAGTTTTTTTACACCTCAAGCAAAAGTTTTCACTGACAAATTCGACAGTGATAAAAATTTAATTTAATGAAAAACAAACATAAACAAATCAAAAAAAGTATTTCAAATGCGGTTTCCTATAAAACATCAACAATAAGTTGATGTAAATGGCCGGAAATTGAAGGAGCTCAATCAGATGGATAAATTTAAAATTGAAAAATACAAGGAATTTTCACCCCACTACCCCGATTGATTCTATATTCGTTTCGTTTCAATTTAACGCCGCTTATTCCATCGCAGTCCAGTTTTAGTTGGTTCAATTAAAAAACTAGAGTTCGTTTTGACCACCTAAAGCAAGTGGACAGCGTGATTTAGATCGGATCACAAATCAGACAGTCTGTCCTTTGTAGACTCTGAAACTATCAGCCTGAATTTGAATCTCAATCACACTTCGACCCCAAGTATTATCCGTGCCAAGTTTCATTCTCTTAGCTAGAGCCGTGTGGGCGTAATCGTGGTTTATTTGTATTCTAAAAATCAATTTCAACCAAGGGGAAAAGAGTAATTTAAAAGATTTTCATTAGCATTTATGTATTCGTCAGCACCAAGCACTTCCGTTCCATAAGAAGCATCGTTTCATTGTATGCCCTAGGGAGTAAGCGCTAACCTCTGCTTAACTAAAAAGAGGTAAGCGTTAATTATTAAAAAAAAATAGAAATAAAAAAAAAAATAACTGTCCCCCATTGGGATTGAACTCCTAACAAAATGCTCCGAAATATTAAAATAGCAAACGCTCTATCACATCAGCTACAGAATCTCATTACGTATGAGTATAAAATTTGTATCTTAAATCAAACTATTTGTCAGCTAGAGAATGTCAGTTAATTTTCACACACCACATTGAAAATTTTATTCAACTCGCTTTTTTCACTTTGTAAACCAGAATCGCTTCAATCGATGAAATGAAGTGAAAAGATTCGGTGAAAATGAAAGTGATAAATTTTTTTACACTTCACAGTTTTACTGAACCAGAATCGACCCCCAGTTTTAATTTTTTTTAAATGTTTGCTATTTTCATTGTGATATTATTGGTTATTGCAACATTTTATCATTCTTCCGTCAAGTTTACTCCGGAAGAATGCTTCTCTTGCAGGACTTTTTCATGTAATTTCTTTAACTAATGTACATATTTATGAAAAGGGGCTGTTCATAAACTTAGTGGCGCTCCTAGAGGGCGAGGGGGATCTATGAGAAACGGTGTATGTAGATCCTGACTATGAATTTATCTTTCAACATTCTTCTTGCAACCTGTTTTTATTTTTATTTGGTGGCTATTCTTTTAAATTAAAAAAAAAAAATTATAAAATCAACAAAATTTTTAGAGTTGCCACCTGGTTATTTAAAAAAATTTCGTCTTACTTTTTTGACCAAATTGAAATTTTTGGTTTTAGAAACGCTCATATTAACTTTTTTATATTTGCACAAAAACCAAAAAGGTATTAAATCGCTTAAATAAACTATATAATGATCTAACATAAATTTTAAGGGTTGCCACATGTTTATCTTTGAAATTATGTTTTAATCCTACTTTTTTTGACTTATACCCTTTTCACACTGGCCTCGAAAACCGCTCGTTTTGCACATCATTGGAACATTTTTTGGAGATTCACCCATATATTCAATTTATTTTATATTGATTCTGATTTTTTTGTTCTCAGTGTCGCAATGACTACTGTCTTTCTTAACTTCTCTTCTACAACTGTCGGTTCGTTATTTAAAAAGTTTCTTTGTCATTTTTGTTAAGTATCGTTCGTTTTTTCAATGCTGCCAAGTTGTTCTTTCTGCTCTGTTTTCACCAAGAAGTTCAATTCTTGGCTCTCTTACGATTTCCATTGTTCCCACATAAGGAATGGTCCAAAAAAATTTTATACTTTTGTTTCTTAAGATTATAATTTACCTGATGATCGTCAAGGACGAAATATGGGTGCTAGTTTTTCTATTTAACATCACGATTAAAAAAATATATAACACTTGGTGATAGCGCTTTAAACAAAAAAAGATGTCTAGCAATCAATAAAAAGTTCGAAAAGTTCCACTTTCTTGAAAAAATTGGATTCAATATTTTAAGTTAAAGTTAAAAAAAACAGGTGCATCAAAAAGCACTATTCTAAGTGTTATTTTGAATCATAGAAAGGGTCTTCTAATCGTACGAAAAATGATCTCAAATAGAAAGCCAAGCAAAGACCAACTGTGCGGTCAAAAAAGCGAAGCAACTCTTTGAGCAGAATTCCGACTCTTCAATGCGAGATATTACTGTAAGTTCAGGAACCTCGAAATTTACTATACATAGACTAAAGAAGAAACGTAAGCTGAGCACCTAGAGATTACAAAAAGAACCAGATCGTACCGATGAAAAGCAGCTGGAGGCTTAAAAGCAAGCCCGAAAGTTATACAAAGGTTTCCTGACTAAATTTGACTGTGGCGAAATGGACGTCGAAACACACTTTAAAGCAGATGTTCCACCTATGCAGAGCAGAGGCAGATGCAGAGCAAAGAAAAAGCAAAAATGAAAATTTTGTTCCAAAAAGGGCGAATATACTTAACTGCTCAGAGATTAGACCTTTTGAGAGATATTGGGCTTTAACGAAATTGGATCTTCGAAGGAGTTATAATGCTGCAAAAAAATTACAAGATTTCAGAAATAAGTGGAGAAGGTCGTATGGTACCTGCGACGAAACAACTGGGCAAATCTTAATAAAGTGCCTTAAGAAAAAAGTACAATATTTTACAAAAGAAAAATTTGTTAATAGTTCTGAGGTTATTTATATTGGTTATATTACTTCAAAGTCATCGCAAGGGATCGTGACAAATGGAGAGATTTCATATTGGCCCTATGCTCCTCCTAGGAGTTAAAGGAGAATACATACATACATACATACATATTACTCATTAATAAAAAAAAAAAAATAAATAAATAAAAAAATCCATTGGGTATTTTTTTATTGATGAAAAACAAAGTATCTAACTTTTCTGGATCAGTCCTTATATGGAAAAAAATTGTATCTAATTTTTCTGGATCAGTCCTTATATGTATGTAAAAAAATTTCTCAATGAGGATTTTGAATTTAGTAGGCCACAGCACATCGGAAAAATATAGTGGTAAACATTTTAGGTTATATTGACAAACGAAACATATAGCTAGTAAAGATGATTTGATAATGCTTAGTTGATTAGAATCATATTTTTCTAGAACTTGTGTCAAAAAAATTTTAAGTTGAAAACTCCAAGAAATCAAGAGAAAATATTATTATAGAACTAAGTATCCTGCCGTCTTGGCGTTATGACTTTTAAGAAAACTTTAAGTACACATTTTAAGCATCAAGCTGTTGCACCTAATGTAGTACATCAACTAACATACATTTTTAATTAGAAAAAGTAATTTTTTATCATAGAGCTGTAAGGTATTCGGACGGCAAACAATCACAGTGCAAATAGAAATCTAAATACATTTTTGATTGAAAGTGATTCAAAATTATGTCAATGAAATTAATGTTTTTTTTTTTTTTTTTGTTTTTGTTTGATAATGGTTATCAGTTTGTTATACATAATATGCTACTTATCGAAAAGTTATCAGAAGGACGTTTATTAAGACGTATATTTATTTATTAATTTATCGACAAGTAGCATTTTTTGTTTATTCAATTTTGTTGCTATCATTTTTTACAATAAAATAAAAAAAAATGTTCTCCTACGATTTCAATTTAATGATGAGAAAATCAATACATCCCGAGACCAAAAGTATGGAGATGAACCATTGCAGACGTAACATACCTTTCTAAGGTTGACAATGATGATATTGATAATGTCGACATCATCACTTAGCTTTGTAGCATCATTTTTATGGAAGGTGAAGGAAGAGCTTAAGTAAACTCAGCTGAATAATACATACATATATAATCTTGTTTCATTGCCATACAAACGCAATTTGAACAATATACGATTACCTAAACCTATCACGGCTCTTTCAAAAAGTGATTCAATATATCCCACTGCGTATATGGTAAGAAAACATATGTTTCACTAACATTATTTGGCAATCAGTTGTTGTTATTATTACGCATCATAGGTAATAAATCAATTTGAAGTTGTTTCGTGGTAAAGGCGATTTCATGATTGCCAATAAAAAAACGAGCAATTTCACTGATAACTTTATTCGATTGAACTAAAAATAATACCCCGACTTTTTATCGCCAAACGACATATGTTATCCTGTTATTTGTTTTTTCCCCGCAACAAATCAAACGTGCAATTATATATATAGTAGTATGTGCTATTTAGCTATCACTTCATTGTTTCATTTTATGATCTATTGTATTGTAATCGTACATGTACTACACAAAAGTTTAGTCAATAACCCACCCATTCATAAAATTCACTAAACTAACTAAGTATCGAAGATATTACAAAAGCGAGCTCGTGTTGCACACATCAAAAAGTTTGGTAATTTCCCAGATAAAGTAAAAGTTCTATTTATTGCGCCATATTGATAATCATCAGTCAAGTGTTTTCTGATGGCTTATCAACGGATATTAGACCTGTCTTTATTGTTATTGACAACTATATTGCATTGTTATTTATTATTATTTTTTATAGAATATCAAATAAGTATATATTATATATCTCTTCGCTTTCATTTCATTAAAGAATGTTCTTCGCAAAAAATGTGTTCGAACATTTTCCCAAAACAAAAAAAAAAAACCATCACAAAAAAGCTTCCAATTTGTACAAAAGTGCTTTGAAAATGTCATATCAATCTTTGCAAATATGTGACTTTGACAGTTTTATGAGTTTACATGATTTTTTGTGGAATACCACAAATTGAATATTAGTCATATATGAGTTTTTGCAAAGATTGATATGACATTTTCAAAGCAATTGTATTCAAATCGGAAGCGCTCTTGTGATGGGTTTTCTCTTTTTTGTTGGGAAAATATTCTATATCGGACTTTTTCGTTTTATATAATTTAGTAATACTTTGTAGAATAGTCTAGAACTTATCTGATTTCACAAAAAACCTCAAACACTCTTGTTAAAACGATTCCACTCAAAAATATTAAAAAAAAAAAAAATAAAAAAAAAACATCCAATGAAAAACATCCAAAAATACAAATATCCAAAAAAAGAAAAAAAAAAACATCCAAAAAAAATAAAATTTTTTAATGGACATTTTTTTTATTGGATATTGTTATTTTTGGATGTTTTTATTTTCGGATGTTTTTCTTTTTGGATTTTTTTTTTGGATGTTTTTATTTTTGAATGTTTTATTTGTGGATGCTTTTATTTTTGGAGGTTTTTTTTGATGTTTTTACTTTTGGATGCTTGTTTTTGGATGTTTTTTGGTATTTTTTTTTTTTTGATGTTATTATTTTTGGATGTTTTTTTGGGATGTTTTTTTTTTTTTGATGTTTTTATATTTGGATTTATTTTTGGATGTTTTTTTGTGGATGTTTTTATTTTTGGATGTTTTTATTTTTGGATGTTTTTTTTTTTGGTTTTCATTTTTGGATGTTTTTATTTTTGGATGGTTTTTTTTTTGTTTTTTTTTTTTTGGATATTTTTCATTGGATGTTTTTTTATTGAATATTTTTGATAATCACCTGTAAAAACTGTCAAAATCAGTGGAAATTTTGACAATTTTATAAGTTTATGAGGTATTCAAGTGATTAACACATTTTGTGTCATACTCTTAATGACCATCTTGTACAGCGAAAAAGTGAATTATTGCCAAAAAACTTCGGAGCAATCTTTTATGAGGAGTATTAAACGTCCACATAAATTCTGATATTTCAGATCCCTCTAATTATCCTACATTGTGCGATTTCCATATTCTTTATTCTTTGAAGGATATGCGACCCTTTATTCTTTAACAACAAAGACATTACTTCCCATCTCTGGCCGCTTTTGTCATATCTTAAAATGGCTTTTAATTTGAAGGGTTATCTCATTGCACAGATTAATGCAAAAATCTATAAAGAACAAGTAAGTAAATCCCCTTCGCTGCAGAACGTATTAACAATTTGGCTTGTAGTGTTTTTGTTCATATCTTGAACTATATGTATGAGCTATATATATGTATATGTGCGAAATTTGGTGCATTACCTCAAATAATGTTTGCATTACGGAACTACGTATTGTAAGTTTTTCCCTCTTTACCGAGTTCGGTTAGTTTTTGCTCAGAGCTTACATTTGCTGTCCTTAGTGTCTGGGTGAAATTTAGTTGGATTAAATCAAAAAACGCTTTAAGTATAGCATTTTTAAACTTTTGCTTATATGGGAAGGGCCATTATCTCTTGTATAAGTTCGCCTAGTTTTTGCTCAGAGCTTGCACCTACCGTCCCTAGTATTAATGTGGGATCGGAGCTTAACGGTCGACTTGGCAACACTTGGCAAAGCGAACGAGACTTGAACGAATCAAACATGACGAAAAGATTTTGAACAAACGAACAAACCACAGTTGAACTCAGTGGTGGTTGAAGAATCGAAAGAAGAAAACGCTTGTCTGCGGACAAAAGAAGAAATGTAGTATAAAAAAGACATTGAAAAGAACAGAATTAGAAGTTAGATTGATAAACTTTAAAAGAAAGAAGAACTAAACTGATAATTATAATTAATAGCCGTGATTCTTTTGACGCGTATACACAATTGTGGTAATTTTCAAATAGCGATAACTTATGAACGGTGAGTCGTACGATAAAAAGTCCGAGGGTCTTTTTCAGGGAGAAATAAATAATTTAAATTTTTTGTAAAAAAAAAAAATAGTTATTTAGAAGTTATATAAAAACAAGTGATTTTATGGCGTTTATGGCGCTTAATTTTTTAAAAATAAAATGAAAGTTTTTTGTAGAGAACGTGATTCTCCATAAAAAAGATCATTAGAGTTTTAATTGTGCAACTCACTGTTCAGGAGTTATCGCAATTTAAAAATACCCACAATTGTATATACGCGTCAAAAGAAACACGGCTAATAATAACTATTGTAAAAAAAAAAATTACTGAAACTAAAAGAAATGTGTAAATAGAAACTGAAAAGTGTTGTATTGTGTGGTTTTTGTTAAAAAGAAGAAAGAAAGCCTAAATGTTTTCATTAAATTGAGTTTCAACTTTTTCTGTATGTATAGGTGGTAAGCGTGTCCGTTGACTGATTTCACGCAGATTCAATCTCAAGAATTAACTTTTACGATGAAGGCAATATGTGGATTTTCGTCAAATTATCTAGCTTTGTTTTCCCTTGAAAAATATTTCCACGGTCGAATAGACAGACAGAAGGACGTGGCTTAATGGACTCACTCAGGAGGTGACGCTGATCAAGAATATATATAATTTTCCATACCGTTCACGCTTCTTTCTGTTCATGAAAAACGGATGGATAAAGTGAATATATTCTGGGTTTAGGGTATAAAACATGGGTTTCTTATTTTTTCCACGAATCGAAGAAGCAATATTTAGGAATGAAATAAGACATCAAGGTTAATTTGAGAAGCATTATTGCAGCAATCGGTAGGGAAGCTCAAAAGCCGATTTTGGACATCAATGTGCACGGCCCCGAGCATCGCAGATGCTTATTTGAAGGCGTTTCGGAAAAGTTTTTTTGCGCAAAACCATGAAGAATGTTTGTAGATATTTAGTTTCTGAATGTATTCAAGCGGCATCTCAGGGTTCAGTATAAGTAAAAGAACCATAAGGGGTTGAAGTGTGTGTACCCATCTTAATTTTCAGCAATTTGGTTTTTGCATTGGCCCGCGTAATCAAGTGATTTTCAAATCTTGGTGCGCGTAGTTGGCCAGCCAGGGCAAATCCGGTATAATATACATATATCTCCAATTTCTTTATATTATTTGCATTTAAAATTTTTTTGCTTTATTTTTTTTTTTTTTTTTTTGCAAAAATTTATTGCGCAAACAATAAAGCTGTGGATGGCATCTATTGATGAAGTACAATACTCGTATAATCTTGGAAACACTTCAGATTGTGCTAAATACCTACACGCATTCGTACAGGTGTACTATATCAACTAGACTTATTGGTATTTACTTTGGGTTTTTTTTTTCACCTAAAGTTCACATGAGTTTGTCGCAAGCGTTAATTTGATGTGGCTAATATAGAGCTTATCTAAAAGTTGCTTATCATTAAGTGATAAAAAAAGCCTTATCACTGATATTTAGTTAACACATTGGCATTTATTATTAGGGCGATAAAGACGTTAATCGCTTGTAAAGCTGTCGTTACCTACATAAATTAAAGTGTATTTATGTCAGATATATTAAGTGTACTGTAAGTGTTATATTCATATGATTTAGGGTTTTGCTTTTTGTGCAACATATTCAAAAAAAAAAAAAAGATTTAATTGTGAATGGAAAAGTTTTTTGTATTATCATGTGATGCTTATATAATATATGTTTAATATAAGCTTTAGTTTAATGTATGACTCAACTATAGTGATATGAAGAATTTTGGATTTCCCTCAAATAGAGGCATGGTGCCACCCATACTTTCAGTTGATGTTATTCTTTCTGATATTTCCAGGACGGTCACGTTGAATCAAAACACAAAAAAAAACATGTGTCCAATAATTTTGAGAGAGCTATTCAACATCCCTTCACGTTTAATGACTGTAAAATTTATTTTTTGTCGATTAATAGCCTTATCATGTACGTATATGACAAACGAATCGAGTGACTGCCTACAAATTTTATTTTTTGAACTAAAATGAACGCTTGGATCATAGTAACTTCTTAATAAAAAGTTTTAATCACTTTATATTAATGAGTGAAAATCAGTCACTTTATTCGTTCGTCATACATGATAAGTCTATAGGTCTCTTTGGCTTGATATAAAAGATTTATGCCAAAATCTATCACCTTCTCCCAATAGCTATTCCTTATTAATTTTTCGCTGCATCGACTTATTTATTTTGTTCAACGTTTGGGAATCGCTGAGCAGTTCGCTACAAACTTTATTCTTTTTCGAACATCTTTCAGTCCTTTTTATACCCTACATCCAGTGTATGTATATTCGCTTTGTCCTTCCATTTGTTTCGCAGAGAAGGAGGCGTGGCAGGCATGGTAGGCATGGCAGGCATGGAAAAGTAATATATTCTTGATCAGCGTCACATCCTGAGGCGATATAGCCATGTTCGTCTGTCTGGCTAGCTGGCATGCTGTCTGTCTATAGAAATATTTTTTACGGGAAAGCTAAGCAAGATAATTCGATGAAATTTGGTAAAGTAGGTTTGCCCAAAGAGTTAGCTCGATGGATTGAAAATGAGCGAAATCGGTCAACGGACGCGCCTATCGCCCATACAAAAAATATATTCAAAATGCAACAATAAGAGCAATATTTGCAATAACAGAAGTAAAATACACATAAATACTAGGAAGAGTAAGTATAAACTCTAAGCAAAAACTAAGAAAATTTGAACTAAAGGGCGTGGCACCTCCCATGTAAACAAAAGTTTCAAAATGTTATCCTGAAAGCGATAACTCAACCAAATTGCACTCAAACACTAAAGTGAATAAATGCAAGCTTTGAGAATAAACTAGATGAACCCGGACAAGAGGGCGTGACACCTCCCATATAAGGAAAAAATTCAAAATGCTGTATAGAAAGGGTTTTTTGAGATAACCCACCCATATTTCACTTAAACACTAAGAACATTATTTGCAAGCTCGGAGAAAAAAATCCAAAACGCTATGCTGAGTGCGTTTTTTGAGATAATTCAAACAAATTTCACTCAGACACAAAGGACAGTAAATGGAAGCTCTAAGCAAAAACTAGGTAAACTATAGAAAAGGACGTGGCACCTCCCATATGAGCAAAAATTTAAAAATGCTGTACTGAAAATGTTTTTCAAGGTAATGAAACATAATTTCGCACAGATAATTGGAATAATTAGTGCAATATTTGAGCAAGTGAATTCAGTCAAGAGGGCGTGGTACCTCCCATACATGTAAGTAAGAGCTTCAAATGGCTATACTTGAAATGCAGTGTAGGGTATTTAACCCATTTTCGGCCAAGAAATTAGAACCATTTTAATTTTTGTTATAAAGTATATTTTTAGTGTAATTAGCACTCCCTGATGCCAAATCCGTCATCAAAAAATTTTTATGAATTTTTTTTTTTTTCGTTTGACCCACCCCCCTTAAGTGACGGAATTATTTTTTTTACCTCATGCCATCGTCACATAGGTGGGAGCGGTTGTAATGGGAGCCTCTTTTCACCGAAAACGTTCGATTAATCGAACACTCATACCGGCACCTATCAGGTAATGACAGGTGTTGATTCTTGGATTGCAAGTCATAGCTTGGTCCTTTGGCTATAAAACCTCATGATTAATTTTTTTTATTGTGATTAATACTCTTAATAATTTTTTAAAAAAAGGTCCGTCGACAAAACATCTTTCAACCACCCCTCTGAAACAAAGAGAGAGGGGTGGCGAAGTGGAAAATAATATTTTCGAACAGCCAAAAGATCAAAGTAATATAAGGCACTAAAAATCTTTTTGATATCGTTTACTTTCATTGTTTAAAAAATTATTGAAAATTGTCAATTTTACTGTTCGCATACGCGAACAGCGGCCAAAATTGGGTTAATTTTTGGCCAGGCCAAAGATACTACCCTTACTATTTAGTTGTTATTTTTGACTCTTTAATGTGTTCGGTATTTTAAATATTTTTCGAATTCGATATTTTACAATACGTAGGGTATACGGGCAGGTTTCGATACCTTGACAAAAATGTCCTTATATCGTCCAAATGCAATTGTGGATGTTATTTTGAATACACATAGACTCCCTCCCACCTTAGGGGAGGCTTCGTCAGTCGTATAAATACTTGATTATCGTTAATTTTGTGAAACCTTCAACCTTTCAGTGATTTTGTATTGAATTGGGACCATATCCAGCAAATCATTCGCACCAAGAAGGTTAGAGTCTTGAACAAGTTTAGGATCTGATTCAAGTTGATTCCATAATGATTTATGCATCGGCATTATCATCTATTCTCCATCCATACTCTATACCTTTCGAGACTTTACAATTTTTTTTTTATTAATCGATAGGTACTTTTAGGACAAGATTAATCGATGAGATTTTTTTAAATTTTTTTTTTTTATTTGAAAAGAAATGCACAAAATATTCCATGAAAATTTGATGTTTCAATATCCTCAAAATATTTAACTAAGAACTATATATCTGTGCTCAGATGCCAAAATCAGGTATCGCATATTTTCATAATTTTTCGAGAGAGCAAATTTATATTTTAAGTTGATATGAAAAAATCGCAATATTCGGTTTTTCAATTTGTTTTTCTACAGAACTGAAAGTTCTAGAGCTAATCTGGTTTTTTCACCGAGGACAATACCCTAGACTACATAACTCATTTTCACAAAAAATTATCGATACGAGGTTTTGAATTTAAGTAGGCATTAATTTTTTATGCACGTTTTTCCGACAACAAAACATTGAAAATCTGCAAGTATATTGACGTATTAATTTTAGAAGAATACTTTCAAAAAAAAATTTCATTCTTTTTTAATTTATACAATTTTTTTTGACATTTTGCTCCCTCTAAGCTTTCATCTTTCATTAAATTAAACTTAAAACGAACATTACCATTATCATTCGCCATATTTTCAGTTGTGTTCATCCAGTTCTCGTTAAATATCTTCCGCAGACTTAATTTTTTATTTTTATTTTTTACTTTTAGCACTTGAGTTTTATTTATGCATTTGCATTATAGTTTATTCATATATAATTTTATATAAAAATGTTCACTTAATCCTTTTTTGCGGCGAAACGAACAAAATACGGAACGTTAGGCAAAAATTACGTCCTAATCCATCAGCGGCGATCAACAGACTAAAAACGTTACTTAAATCAATCGAACTAAACCAATTTGCTTTTGCGCTCGTCGTACGTGGCTATAAATGCGCACACAACAACATTTTAGCGATACAGATACCGCAGTTCCAACAAACGGTTGGTAATTCACACGATATTATGTACCATAACGACGACGACGGCGATAGTAGCAAAACAATGCAAGATATCGCACAATCAATAAAAAAATAAAAAATAACGAAAGAAAAAAACGCTCAACACCAATTGAAACAATGACTTTATTTGATATACAATCCAAATGCGATTGTAGAAATTTATAATACCCGGGGATTTAATGCTTTGCCTGTAAATAACGGGACTAATGTACCAAGAAGCAGTTGAGGTTTGAAATTTCAGTAGAAATCTGTTATCTATGCTATTAGATGTCTAGTTATGAACTTTAGCTCTTGAGTTATCTATATACACCTGATGCCTCCTCATTGAAACCATTCAATTAGTTTCACATTTGTACTGGCATATAAGTATATATAACATTCCAGTACTTGCGAACCTTTAGAACAGAAGTTCCCAACCGCTTCATCTCGCGTCCCCCTATTTAAATTCTTCACAATCTCTCGTCGCTATTTTGACATAACTATTACTTTTTATTCAAAACTATTAATAAAACAACAATAACAAATCTTAAAATAATAAATTAACATAAACTTGATTATAAAGCTTTTATAAAATCCGGTTTATTAAACATTTTCAAAACAATTTAACCATTAGGCTATGTTTATGATCGAGCGTATCCGCGTCGCGCGACGCTATGCGAATCGCTACTTGCGACAAGTTATACGAGTACATATGGAAGTGTTTATGAAACAGCGATTTAACGAAAAGCGATTTCGAGCGACGCGAATCGCTCAGCTTTTACATATTTAAAATAACTATTTTTATTACATTTTTTATGCATTATTCTAAGGTTTTAAGCATTTCTTGTTTTTGGTGACCTTTAGTGAAATTTTCCATAAAATATTTTTGTAAAACTCACTAACCCATTATAACCCAGTTTGTAGAAGAAAAAAAAAGTTGTCAAAAAGACTCATAAAAACATGTAATAATCGGTTAAGATGTTCTGAAAAACCTTAGAACAACAAGTTTTATCCAAAACAAAGTTTTAAAGTTTGGTATTTAATCTAAAAAAACAATAAATAATTGCTTAAATGTTCAAGGTACTATTTTTTAATATACATTGATTTCAAGGCAAAAATTTTGATATATCGCACGACTTATTCCGAGCATTTTTGGGGTCGAAAGAAAATAAAAACCGCATCGAACCGAGATTTTGCATAAAACGGCGATGAGCAAATTCTAAATGACCCTCAAAATCGTGGAATTTTTAGTGTCCAATATGTACAATAAGTATTCAATCGCTTGCGATTCCATGAACATTCTGTCGCTAGCGATTACGCTGACATCGCGCGATGCGAAAACGCTTTATCATAAATACAGCCTTAAAATTATCGAAATAAAAGGAACTTGATAAAATAATATATGCATATAAAAAATAATAAAACTGTGAAACACAAAAAACTGAATTTGATCTCGATTAATTTTTTTGACTAACTCAGGGACTCTGATTCTGAATCTGGCAACCATTTTATTCCATCTCGTCTGAGGTCCGCGTTATCGTTGCTTCAAAGTGTAGAAAATGCTATTTTCAGACATATGGCAAAGATGTAGTTAACTTTTATCAGCGGCATTGAATAGCTCTGATCTTCCTCTTTTAACTATAGATAGAATGGTTGAAAAGTGTTTCCTCTTACTGGGATTGTTGACAAATCTTTCAGTTTTTTTTTTTTTTCATTTTCCATTTGGCTTTCCCACACACCCTCACGTCGAAATTTTTTTGTACACCTATTGGGAATTTAACTTTACAAGTCTAGGGATATATTCCACCACATTTAGTTATTCATGTAAAAAAACCTGGGTCATATAAGGGAAGATTATTTTCGGATTTGCTCATATAAACCACGGGGTGCCACTTGTTCGAGAATAGCAAAAATCAGTAACACTGCTTATTTTTATTAGCGGGCTTAAAATAAATCTCGACAGACATAGTCTTATTTTTATATGGTAAATTACGTGACATACGCCGAGATTTAGAGCTACATCTGGAAACAGTGGGAACAAAGTTAAAAGTACGCTACGTTTTTCTGAAGTTTCAAACAAAAGTTATAATGTGACTACTTTGCAGACATAGTGTAGGGTGCTTAACTTAACGCTTATACTCATATCAACTTTATTTATCAAGCTAGAATACTATTTTTATTGTATTTTATTGTTTTGATAACATTTTACTCCTTATATCGAAAGATTTCAATTGAGATAAAGTTGTTAGTGTTGTTGGTAGTGTTGGAAAAGGTTTTAAATTATTATTAGTGCACTAGCTGTTTTACACCGCGTTGCTCGAGTGTTGTTTAATTTTTGACTCTGAGTTATTTCCAGAAAAACAAAAACAACAAATTGCTTTATATCACTTATTCCACTCAAATGAATGAAAAAAAGCAAAAACTATTTTTTAACATAATGTGCCACAATTAGATGCTCCAATATATATTTTATTTATTTCCATAAAATTATAGGTCCTAATGTATTAATTTTAAAAATAAAAAATAAAGGGTGTTTTTTGTAGAGGTTTGTTTTTCGAATAGAGATAAAACTGGCATTTTGTGGTCAAATCTGGCAACTCTAATGTCATTTATGTTCAGTTTGGTTTGCCATTTCATAATGAACAGGTTGACAAAAGAACAACGCTTGCAAATCGTGCAAATTTATTTCGAAAATAATGGTTCAGTTCGCGAAGTTTACCGCAAGCTCCGTCCATTTTATGGTCGACATAATCGTCCATCAGAGCAATTAATTCGGTTAACCATGGATCGTTTTCACACTACGTTTACTCTATGTGATAATACGCATCCGCAGAGACGTCGAACAGTGCGCACCGAAGAAACAATTGCCGCTGTAGAGCAAAATGTTGAAGAGGACCCGAATGAATCGATTCGCCACCGTGCACAGCAATTGGAGCTTTGTCCATCAACTTTATGGAAGATTTTGCGCAAAGATCTTGGCTTGCGACCTTACAAGATCCAGCTTGTGCAAGAATAAAAGCCGCGAGACCATGCAATGCGTCGTGATTTTGGTGTATGGGCCGAAAATGAGATTGATCTCGATGCTGATTTTCATCGCAAAATTTTGTTCAGTGATGAGGCTCATTTTTGGTTGAATGGCTACGTCAACAAGCAAAATTGCCGCATTTGGAGTGAAGAGAATCCACATGAGACCCTTGAGACGCCATTACATCCACAAAAACTGACTCTTTGGTGTGCTCTATGGGCATGAACTCAGTGTCAGCCGCTTTTTGTCTTTCTCTTTGTGCTGTGTCCTCTTTTCAGCTCTATGTGACCGCGTATTTTGTGGTTGTTAACATTGAAAAATTTGCAATTAATTTTACCTGGCTTAATGGCAAACCATTAAAATAATTTTAACTTTGTGCACATTTACACATATGTACATAAATACCTTTCTAATGGTGTATAATTCAAAGTTGTGCTCCATTTCTAACATGGTAAAAAAGGTAGGACAAATTTTTGTCTTACGTATTAGTATATAGAGATTGAGTTGGCATCGCTGATATACTCAGCCTCATAACATCAAATTCTATATTCGTTCTTCAAAAAAATAAAAAATATATGATAATTAATATATGAAGCAAAACACGCCAAGTGTACCAGGTTTAAATTTTTTTGTCTCCGATTTCGCTCAAATTTGGCAATATGGTAGATCCGGTGTGCAAAAACAACAATCCGGGAGGATTTAGTCCTAGTACCATTTGTTGTTAAAATACAGGGTGTTGAAGTTGGCGTTTTTAGAAATTTTCATGAAAAGGGTGTTTTTTATTTTGCAGAAAAACTAAAAAAATTTGGAAGTTCTTTGGGCAGGAATTCGAGGAGCTTGGTATTCCATTCTAAAGAGCAAATACCAAAATCTTGTGGAGAGCTTGCATCGTAGATGTCGCGAAACAATCAAAACCGTGGCCACACCACAAAATACTAACGTTGTAAGTCATTACAAGTTGTTTTAAGCAGGTTATTCAATATGGTTGCTTTCCTTTCACAAATGTGCTATTTCTGTTTCCAAGTGTTTCTGCATCTTCAAACGACTTTAACAGCGCTATATCAAGGAAAATATTTTAAGTAAGTGGTGTTTTTAAGCCTATGGACTCCAAATTAATTTCTCACTTCAATAATCCAAACATATTAATCCAACAAACTAACTAAAATACATCTTTTTAAAAATAAACTCAATCCTGCTATTTCTTTTTCCATAGCTGTACATACAATTTACCGATTAGGAGTTATTCCATAAAAACAGGTTTTTTTACGTTTTCTTACACTTTGTGGAATAATTCCTAAACGGTAAATTGTAGGTATTCATATATTGCTTATCATTAACAGATCATACAATTCCCTATAAATAGGTGGTTTTATTTTTTTTCGTGCGACTCACCGTTCATGAGTTATGGCAATTTAAAAATAAATATATTGCTATGCGCACTACTTTATTAGAATATCTCCTAAATTATAAGTTGTACGAAAACTGCTCCAAGCACTTTTTTATAGGAAATCACCAGGGCTGTCCTGCACTATTTTTCTGAAAAAGTTACCGTTTGAGAGATATTTGCAAAAAACAGATTTTTGTGACCTTTGACCTAGAATAACTTACAACGAAGGCTCGAGATTTTGTGAGACTTTTGAGACAACTTTTAGAACACTATAGTGAAGGTGTATACTAGTTTTTAACTTAATATCTCTCATTCCGAGCTTAACCCATTTTTTTTTTTTTTTTTTTGCTAATTTGACTGGCTTATAAATACATTAAGTGGCTGTCAAGAACAATAAGCTAAAGTGTTCTCTTTAGGTAAAAAAAATGGTATGCCGGTTGGCCTAACCTTATATGGTCGTTTTAGTTCTCATATCTGTATTTTTTATTGAAAAAAAATATTTGTCTTTATTTTCTAGCGTATGTTAAACACTTCTGAAAGATATTGTAAAAATCATAAGATTTAAAAATAAATTTCTTGATAAGATTAACTTAAATTGCCAAAAGTTAAGTTATTGCTTGCTCACGTCATAGGCTCTTGGCCGAGGCATTACAATAGTTTTTTTTTTAATTTGACTCAATTTAATGGATATTTGGATTTCAATTTGCTGCAATTTAAATTAAACCATTTAAGACAGGCAATTCAAAAGGATTAGAGCAACAAAACTTGATAAATCAATGAATGTGAAAGCAATATTAGTGATATTTGTGACATATGCATGTAAGTGTGTCCTAAGATAACAGTTGATAAGTTTGAATGAAAAATAAAGTAAAACACTTTATTACCAATTATTACCAAAACTAAACGTGCATACAATTATAAGTTTAAAAATTATGAGAGATTTTTCATGTATTCCGAATTAAGTTATACAATAGTTGTGTTTTAGTGAACAGGAAACATATTGTAGGTTGAAAACGCAAAAAAAAATGCAGTTTCTTTTTAATCTAAATTTCAATATGTTAAACACATGATATATTTGTTGTATGTATTATCCTTGAACTCCAAGAAAGAACATAGGGCCAAAATGAAACGTCTCCATTTGTCACGATCCTTTGCGACGAGTTTTATCTCTTGTCCAGACTTTCTCGTTTCTTGGAGCTCCTTCTCCAACGATCTTTTTCTACCACTTATTATACTACCACGTCTTCAACTCCCTCGTGGAATTCACTCAAGGGCTTTGTGGTTTCCGGAGAGTATAACCTAATCATCCCCACTTGGGTAGTTTGAGATAGTGCGAGGCCACCAAACATTTAGTATACGCCTTAAACACTTGATAGTGAATGCTTGCGGCTTGTTCATTAGTTGTTCGGTAACAAGCCACGTTTCGCACACATAAAATAAAATCGATTTCACATTCGAATCAAAAATGCGCACTTTCGTTTTTGTTCGGAGATAACGGAAGATTACCATATTTTGTTCAATTGAGCAAACCCGCATTTTTCTTTTATATTATTGAGTTGATATCCTCTTTTGCTCCACAATCTGTGCAGATAATGCTGTCAACGTTCTCAAGCAAGCCTTCAAAGTTATGTCATTTCTAGTTGTGTTCAGCTTCATGCTTTTAGTCTTAAATTTGTTGATTTTAAGGCCGGTATTTTGCGATTCCAAGACTAGGTCGTTAAATTTCCATCGGATAACCCTTTGGCTTTATCGTCAAGAATAATATTGAAGAGAGATGATGATAGCTATTTTTGGAATACATGAAAAATAGTTTTTTTTTTTTGAATTTCCGATGTAATATGCATTTCTCTGAATCCGTCTTCTTTCGAAAACATGAAAAAAACATCTTTTTAGTATCAAAGACCACCTGGTCAAAAAGAACTGGCTTCGTTCAAATTAAGAAATTAACATGTAGACAAATCGAATAAGGCACCACGCCAAAAAGTTTCAGCGTGATCGTTGATGGTCTACTTGAAAGTTGGTTTTGATTTCACATATCAATGCTGCTGATTAGACTACTCCATAAATATGATCCCAAAAAACTACGAGCCATGGGAAAACACACAATCCCCCACTATCGATGGCCTGTTTACAAGTACATATACCATGTGAAAATAGCAGTAGCAATTGATTACATGGATAAGATTATTTTTCTTATATCTGATTGAATAACTAAGAATGTATATTCACTAAAAAAAATATATTTCACAGTTAAAGATTTTTAAAAATATTTATTAATATTATTTAACAAATTTGGTAAAAAATAACTTTTTAAGTCAAATTCGATCGAAAAAATTTGGTCGGATCAAACAAAGTTGGGTTATTATAATTTGATTTTATTCTTGTATGACTTGTTAAATATTAACAAATAAATGTTTGCATCAATGATATATTTTTTTAAACAAAAAATGATTTGGTAACTTCATAAATATTATATATGTGATTGGTTTAATAATTCAAAATTGTCAAATATGTCGCATGTTAAATATTATCATATATTATTTTTTCTGTGTATACGTATGCAGTGTACTTATTAATTAGTTACATATATAAAATTAATCTTCATATAACTTATTTATTATTAAGAATATAAGATGTTTCTGTTTAGATTACACTTTTAATTGCGTCTATTGAAAGTCATTGCTCAATCTAAGCGATAATATGACTCAACTGTGATTGTACTACAACGTGTTGAGATATGATGATCGATACAAATCGTATCAGAAGGTGTATTTTATATACGGCATCAGTAAAATTTAACACTTGAAATTTTAATTTGATTACGAACTACATACAGACATATATTGCAAAGAAAATGCTAGAATGTTTAAAAATTTTTCTTAATTGTAAGAAATTTAAATACGTTAAAAAAATTTATGAGCCACAGTTATTTCAAGGTAACGATACAAAGAACGCCGCTTAGCGTGGCATACTATCGCGGTACTTCGACACGCGCGTTTTCGATATGCTCAGTCAATTGTTGTCGGCTGCATTCATGTCGATTTTTGATCATTCATTCGTAAGTTCTCTGAACGGATTTCAATCTATTATTTTTCCCAGATTTTTTCATTTAAAGCATTTTTTCGAAATAATGGAAAAATCAAAGGTTGTAGAGATGCTAAGACTGTGACATTAAATTTTAGATCCATTTGTGATTTGTCCCAAATATGCATACAACATTATTCATCAGCGTCGAATAATTTCAGATATATGAATTTTTCGAAACTTTCAACCCACTGTGCGACAACAGGAAATGCGCATTACTCTTCGAACTGTTCAGGAATGACTAACATTGCAGATTATCGTCATGTAGACGTTACAGAACCAAGCTCTTAGTATAAAATTAGCTTTATTCAATAAAAAAAATATTGAAACTTCTTATATTGAACACATCCCAAAGCTAACGAATCATGAATCATCGTACATTTTTACTATCACAAAATAACGTACAATTACCTTATTTTTGAAACTATTGTGAATATGAAAAAAAGCTTAACTCAATTTGAACTGTCAACGTTATAACAGTCAAAATTATTTAAAATACAAAAAAAAAAAAAATCTTAATATACTGAAATATTTACAAAAAATTTATTTACTAAAAAATGTCATCAGGGCGTAGCTTAAAAACAAAAAAATGTAAGCGATTCCATGTCAAATTTGTAATTTGCATTATTCTTTATGTCTTCTGATAGCAACAACTGGCAGCTCATCATTTTCTTCAAAGTGCCGTAAGGACAGTCACAGAAACTTATCACATTTAAGGCCAAGAGAAGGTACAACCATACATTTTTATTGGTACTCGATGATTTTTTTTTTTATAAATTTTCATCTTACAGCTTCACGCCTTGAATATAGTTCAACTTGTTCAACAGGGAACTGTACATGCTATAGAGATTCACGCGAAAGTTTGCTGAGTTCTAATTCCAAAAGAGTAAGTCAAAGAATTACGATTTTTCGTTTTCTCATATTTTCTACTTTTCCCATAACGGCAGTTTCGAGATGCAGCTCTAAATGTCGTTAATTACGTGATTTACCATACAAAAATAAATCTAGTTCTGATAAGATTTATTTTAAATCTTCATGTAAACCTCAACAGAGCTACTGACACTCCTTAACTCTGACAAGTAGCATTAAATATTAAAACAAAAGCAAATGGAAGAAAGAAGTAAAGAGTAGTAAAGGAAACAACTTGCATTTCCCCAGTTTATTACATATTCCTAAAGACGAACCTCAAGTACACCGTCACCCAAAAAATTTTAACAAAAAAAAAAAAAAGTCAATTAGGGCCGTTGTACAAGTGAGCGACGATATGTCGTTTACGGTCAAAAGTAAATCTTTTACGGCCGGTGGTATTAGTTAGGGTTTAACTAGAAGATTAACAAATCTCGTCAGAGCTGAATCTTCGGTGAAAAAGTAGCATATTGAGAAGTTTTGCTCTTAATACAGTGTATAATATTAAATTTTTGACTAAGCCATATATAAACTAGTAAGGGTGTAAATTTTGGGCTGGCCAAAAAATAAATACCCTACACTGCAGTATTTTGAAAATTTTGCTTATATGGGAGGTGCCACGCCCTCTTGTCCGAGTACACCCAGTTTTTGTTCAGAGCTTGCATTTATAGTTTTTAGTGTCAGAGTGAAATTAAGTTGGATTATCTCAATAAACTTTTTCAGTATAGCATTTTGAAACTTTTGCTTATATGGGAGGTGCCACGCCCCCTTGTACGATTTCAACCAATTTTTTCTGAGAGCTTTCATTTATAATTTTTAGTGTCTGAGTCAAAGTTGGTTCGAATATCTCAAAAATAAATAAATCGGACTACAAAACATTAAAATCGACAGATCACAAGACAGCATTATCGGCCCACTGTGCGTACACCAAACACACACCTGATTTTGAGAGCGTTAAAATCTTACAACAAGAAAACAACTACAACAGACGGTACACTCTCGAAATGTTACATATAACCAAAGTACCGAAACAACTAAGACTCAACTACAAAACTGACACAGACAATTGCGCACACATATATAGACACTTAGTAAAACCAAAAGAGACATCAGCTGGTACATAGACGAAAACATAAACATTAACAAGTTGACCGCGCCAAACTACAAAAGTGTATTAACAAATATTTTTGACTTAAAAATTTTAATTTTGCATAATTGTTAATTTATTAAATCAGTCGAGTTATTAGTTTCAATGTAATTGTTAATTATTTTCATTTTTTAATGTAAGTTTCAATTATTTTATGAATTGTGATATTATTGTAATGAAATGTTTTTGTGCAATTTGTTTTAAATTTTAGTCCCTGATGATGTCTTTCAATGAAAGACGAAATATTGGAAAAATATAAATTTGAATTTTGTCAACAATTTAAATTGAAGTATTTACTGACCTAAAGCTCGTCTAACACAATTAATCTCAAAAAACGCTTTCAGTATAGCGTTTTGAAGCTTTTGCTTATATGGGAGGTGCCACGCCCTCTTGTCCGAATTCGCTCAGTTTTTTATCAGAGCTTGCGCTTACAATTCGTAGTACTTATATGTATTGTGGTTGCATTGTCGTGAAAAATACTCCTAAAATTGCATTTTGAATATAATTTTTGTATGGGCGGTAGGCGTGTCCGTTGACCGATTTTGCTCATTTTCAATCCCCCAAGCTAACTTTGGCAACGGAGGCAGTGTACCAAATTTCATTGAATTATCTTGCTTAGTTTTTCCAAAAAGTGTATTTCAACACACAGCCAGCCACCCAGCCAGCCAGCCAGCCACCCAGCCAGCCAGCCAGCCAGCCAGACAGAC
This sequence comes from Calliopum simillimum, assembly GCA_951812925.1. Taxonomy (NCBI): domain Eukaryota; kingdom Metazoa; phylum Arthropoda; class Insecta; order Diptera; family Lauxaniidae; genus Calliopum; species Calliopum simillimum. The sequence continues at coordinate 26,371,254 of OX638372.1, forward strand.
GGACATGGCTATATCGACTCAGGAGGTGACGCTGATCAAGAATATATATACTTTTCTATACCTGCCACGCCTCCTTCTCTGCGTTACAAACGGAAGGACAAAGTGAATATACCCTGGGTGTAGGGTATAAAAAGACCCCTAAGTTATTAAGATTAAGCATCTGCATTACCATTATCTACTAATTAAAATTTGAATACGCTGAAAAATATTTGAAATACTTACAATTCGATTTGTACAAAGAAAAAACTCATCCCCACACCGACTCAGAAATTAGAAGGACTCTCAAAAACGATATCTGCAAAATTTTGAGGAGCACTTTGGATTCTCCTGAAGTTCCATTTGGCAAAAAAAAAAAAAACACGTTTACCCATACCTAAATTAGCTTGAACTAGTGACGATGTTACCTTTGACCTGTCCAAAAAAAAATATACCCTACACTGCAGTATTTTGAAAATTTTGCCACGCCTTCTTGACTGAATTCGCTAAGTTGTTGCTCAAAACTTGCACTAACTATTCCGAGTATCTGTACAAAATTTGGTTTCATTATCTGAAAAAACGCTTTCAGTACAGCTTTTTGAAACTTTTACTTATATGGAAGGTGCCACGCCCTCTTGTCCGAATTTGCCTGGTTTTAGATAAGGGCTTGTACTTACTGCTTCTAGTATTTATGAGAAATTTGCTTGCGTTAGTGAACATATTTTTTGTGCGGGCGGTAGGTGTTTCCGTTGACCGATTTTGCTCATTTTTAATCCCTCGACAAATCCACTGTACCGTAAAAAATATTTCACAGGCATATATATATAATAATTAAAAAGTTCATTTTTTTTTTTTTGTGCCTGAGTTATTAACCAAAATTTTTATTTTGATAAAAAATGGGCGTGGCAATTATTGAACAAAGCCTACTTTTCGTTATGCTTTAGATACTCATGATACAAATCCGCATACCGAATTTCATCAAAATATGTTGTACCATTTGTGAGAAATAATTTAATTTGTTTTACTTGTATGGGAGGTTCCACGCACACCGTCGATATTTTGCCCACTTTCATGTCGTAGGTGCCTAATCCCTACAGTTAAATTCAGAAAGATTGCTTTAGTAGTTTTCTTTTTATAGCGTATTATATTTTTTGTGGGCGGTGCCACTCCCTCCAACGAATTTTCTCAATATAACGTAATATCACATACTAATTCTTGTTTGCAGTAGTAACATCTCCTAAACTAACATTAAAATTGTTGGAGTCGTTTTTGAGTAATATTTAATTAAAATTTTCAATAGTCAAAAAGGGGGCGTGGTACTTCTTCGACACCGCCCACTTTTCGGTTGCTTAAAGGCATTGATGAGCAGTACCTACATACTAAATTTCATTAAAATATCTTGTAAAATTTGCGAGAAATAGCATTTTACGTATTTTGCTCGTATGGGAGGTTCCACGCGCAATGGCGATATTTCGCCCGCTTTCAGATCAGAGATGCCCTATAGCAATTTAGCTCCTCACAATTAATTTCAAAATGTTTGCTTTATTAGTTTTCTTTTTAGACCATTTTATGTTTTTGTGGGCGGTGCCACGCCCTTCAACGAGTTTTCCCAATATAACGGCACATCACATATTAATCCTTGTTTGCAGAGGTAACATCTTCTAAATTTTCATTAAAATTGTTGGAGTCGTTTTCGAGTAATATCGAATCAAAATTTTCAAGGGCTAAAAAGTGAGCGTGGCACTTCTTCGATCCCGCCCACTTTTTGTTTGTGACAAGGTATTATTAAGCCGTACCTGCTCACTAAATTTCATTTAAATACCATGAATGGTTTCTGAGTTATGACTAAATCAATTTTAAAATTTTGGGCAGTGCCACGACCCCTGGTGAGCATTTACAAAGTTCAAACCTAACTCATTCTTCATTGTATGCTAATATCTAACACTATTCCATTTCATTAAAATTGCTATAGCCATTTTCGAGAAAAATATTTGGCACAGATATAGAAACAAATATACAATTTTAGCTCGTATAAGAAGAGAAGATATATTTCTTTTTGTAGTATACAGGGTGGTTGGAGTTTAGTAGAACACCAGAAAATGTTAGATTTCTGGGACGATTCTGAACAATTTTTCTTAGTTTTATTTTTCGAAATTCGTAAAACTGACGGAGGTATAGCTATCGGAAGATCGGGCTAAAGCTTTATGAAAACCGGTATAAAATCAGAAGTTCGAAAAATAGAACTAAGAAAAGTTGTTCAGAATCTTACATTTTCCGGTGTTCTATTTAGCAACAACCCTGTATATAATATTCTGTTCCTAAAATCGATTTTTTTACAATTTTCAACTACGCGGTCGAAAGAGCGCTTTTTCACTCAAAAGTAAGGCATCTTACGGAAAAAGTTTATAAGGCAAAAAATGCTTAAAATCGTTCAAAGTTTACGTGCGAATTTTTTCAGAATTTTATAGAAATTTTTACATTCTGACCAATTTTTGAAGGACTATAAAATGTCTCATAAAATTCTAAAAAAAATTCACACCTAAACTTTGAACGATTTTAAGCATTTTTTGCCTTATAAACTTTTTCCGTAAGATGCCAATTAAGCGCTAATTCTCCGGAAGGTCCATGTTGGCAAAAAAAAAAAATTATTACACAAAATAGATTCCCAAATTTGCATGAAACATTAAGATTATATTCTTGCAAAAGCTTTGTTGTTAAAAAATCATAAATAATAGATAATATTTGTGTTCAAAAATTGAAAAAGCTATTTTTACTCAAAAGCAGGGCATCTTAAGAAAAAAGTATCACCGGCTCAAAATGGTTACAATCATTCGAGGAATTTTAAATTAAAAAAAAAATTTGAAAAAATTCACACGTATTCTTTAGAAAATTGTAAGCTTTTTCTGCCTTAGACACTTTTTTCGTAAGATTTCTTGCTTTTGAGAAAAAAATCGTTTTTTTGACCGCGTAATTGAAAACCTAACAAAATCTATTTTTGAGACCGAATATCATATACCTATACTGCAAAAAGAAATTTTGAATTTTTTAACACCAAAATTTTTGGAAGAATTTTTTTTTTCGTGTGGTTTCAATTACTTTACATTTAGGAGGCTATTTCATGAAAATGGTGATTCACACGAAAAAAATTTTAGTATCTTTTCTATGGGAAATTACAGGTTCTACCAACAACATTGATTGGCATTAACGAAAAAGTAACCGTTTAGGATATATTATTAAAAAACCGCAAAAAGTCGAAAAATTCGACTTTATCGAATATTTCAGAAACAGTTGCTTTTTCATAAATACAAATGAATATTATTTGTAGAACCTGCAATTCTTCACAAAAAAGATTCCCTTACCTTTTGTTATGTGACTCACCATTTTCATCAAAAAGCCTCCTAAATGAAAAGTAATTGAATCCACGCGGATGAAGAAGGAATAGGCCTGATATTCTTTTTTGAGTAGCAAATATGTGTTTCAATTTTGTAAAGAAAAAAGTAATGAACAAAACACTTGTTTTTTAGCCAAAATAAGTCTTCAGAAGAATCAAAAGTGCTCATCAGGTTATTCTCGGAACGAAAAAAAAATTATGCAGCTATCTTTTTTAAGAGTCCTTTTCACTTTTAAGTCGGTTTGAGGATGAATCTAAATTTCGACCCTATCTAACTTGATGTTTAAAACTTTTGCTAATTCTGTCAAGCAAAAATGCAATGAACTTCCTGTTTGATTAATAAATTTCAAATGCAATTCATGATTATTGTGCCTCATAGAAATGTATAGTAAAAAATTAATTAACATCAATTGACACGTAGCATGCAGTTCCTTTCAATTGTAACAGTTTCACTATCATCGATCAATGCCGGCAACGATTTCAATAAAATACAAATTAATTCCTTTATTGTAAAAAAAAATATTTATTTAAAAAAAAAAAAAACACACGAAAGTTTGAATGACTACGCGTTTTCTATTTTTAAGCGGCTTCGCACATGATTAAAAAATGCATATGCACTTCTGAGTGCAATATTAGATTAGATTAGACTTGGAAAAAAACTATAGAAATAAATTCTATGCTTATTCAGCACATTCTCACGTACAGAAAGTGGTTTATACAAAAGTAATGTTTTTTAGAAATAATTCATCATTATCACTAATTTACGCTTGCATTTTTTCTCACAATCCTCATCACACATGAGACAGTCTGTAATTTGATGCAAAATTTCCGAAATTATTCATTTAAATTAAAAAATTTCAAATCGGCGATCATTCACTTCAATTTATTGCATTATCACCCAACCAACCAACCACCCACCCACCACTCATTCATTTGTATGCGCTTCATATGGGTAATTGAGTGCAGTTGCAGTGACAACAATTCCAATTTGCAGTGCATTTCCATTTCCATCAGCTGAAAGTTCAAAGTCAATAGCAAACATTGACAACAGCAACAACAATAACAACAACAACAAATACAATGCAAATAATATAATTTACAACAACAATATAGCATAAAATCATGACCAACGATAACAATAAATTTGTTGTTATTTTGAAAAAAAAAAAATTAAAAAATCTTAATCATCCGCACCGAAAAGCATCGTTCTTTCAAGAAATAAAAACTTGAAAGCTTTCTTTGTTAAGCTTTTTTTGCGTTTTTTTGTTTTTGTTTTTGTTTTTACCAAAGCACGCTTTGACTTTTGGCGGCATTTTATAACCGCTTTATATGGGGTTGAGGAACGGCGTTTAAGTGCATTGCCTGTTGTTGCCCAGTAGGAAATTTTGCATTGTGACAAGGGTTGAAATCTTCTTAAAGCGCTTGTTACACATTAAGGCTTTCTCGAAGATATAAGTAATGCATTCAGGAACTTGTTTTTATGATATTATGAACGCGACAAATTTTTTTTTTACATTTTTATTTCCTTTATTTTTACGTCTTCAAACCTTAATACTTCCCACACTGGGCTTGAACAGTCGATAGGTGTGATGAAAGTGTCGACAAAATCTGTAAATGGGGTTTCATTTGTACTAGTTTACTGGCCTAAAAAATTAAAACCCCGAAATCGTAGCTGTTCATCTCCGCAAAATATCGCAAAAATACGTATCGCATATAAAATAAAAAAAAAATGAAAAAAAAAAACAACAACAAACGAATATAAAATTATTTATTTTAAATGCCTTGAAATTGCTGTATCTCATATGGTTTTTGAGATACCCTGGCCTAAGCAAGCAAAAAATACCGTTTTTGCTTTATTTTGAAGCTATATAACTAGAATTTAGAGCATTCATACGTAGAATCCGATACAATATCTGAAAGTTCTTATTGTTTTCTTTAAAATTTAATTTAAATTATGGCAATGTTAAAAAAGTGCAAAAAATAAATTTTCTCATAATTTCAGTCTACGATATTTCGGATAAAAACAAAGTTATTGGCATGATTTTAATTAGGACTTAATGAAAAAGGTTATAACTTTCAGATAGTATGTCGGATTCTGCGTATGAATGTTCTATATTCTAGTAATATAGCTTCAAAATAAATCAAAAACGGTATTTTTTGCTTGCTTAGACTCGGATATCTCAAAAACCATATGCAAAATACATTTAAAATAAATACTCTTATATTTATTTGTTGTGTTCCTTTTTTCATTTTTTTTATTTTATATGGGTATTTTTCGGGGTTTGCATTTTTTAGGCCACTAAACTAGTACAAATGAAACCCCATGCACAGATTTTGTCGACAAGTCCGAACAAAATTTCGGAAATAAATTGAAACTACATACTATACATTAGGCCGGGTCAATTTGCTTGGGAGGTAAAAAAATTGGCAAAGAGTATAGCAACAAAAAAATCTATGAAAAATTCTAAAAAACTTTGCCCAAGAAACCATTGGTCTGAAATCAATATCGAGTCGCCGTAAATTGCGTTGAAGTTTGGTTGCAGTACTTTAAAATACAATACTTAAAAGAAAAAATTCAAATGTTTTTATGCTTGTTTCATACAAAATTAGCCTCAGGTTTGCCTGAAATTGTCGTTTGAATTGCTGGCCACGAAGACCACTTGTTTTTGTCTCGTGCTAAAAAGGTTGTGAGGAGGGGCAGTGCATAGGACTTTATTTTATTAAGTGAGCGGTGCTACGCCCCTAAATGGAAAAAATGATTTGACATCCAAACCGCTCCATCGATATTTATGAAATTTGGTATGGAGATAGATAAATGGAAAAAAGCTTCTCGTCTAAACTACTGCATCGATTTTTATAAACTTTGAAATGGAGATAGGATTAGCACTAAGGAACGATAAAAGTACCATTATGTTTTTCAGTGGGCGGAGAACAAGTCTTAATGGTATAATACGCTATCAGTGCTAAACTGCTGCACCGATTTTTATGGAGCTCGGTACAAAGATAGGCGTAATACTAAGGAATGTTAATTAAAAGTTGATAATTTTCAGAGGGGGGTGCACCTCCTGTAAATAGAATACACGTTTTCACGGTCAAACTGCTGTATTAATTTTAACGTCAATTGAAATATCGATGGGATTAACACTAAGGATAGAAATTAAAAATTAAAAACGATATTTATAGTATTTGTTACATAGTGAGCAGTTTCAAGTTTCTAAAACAGAAAATATGCAGTAATATACGTAGGTAGTAATTACCTACACAGCTCAACAATAATTTTGTTTCAGAGCAATTGAAGGTAATTTATGAAGGAACTTTTGGCGTAGTATCCAAATCCGAGGACAGACTTAGGCCATCAGCTCAAGATTATGAGATATTTGAGGCTGAAGACACGAACGCGAACATTTTTGAGGTTCGATGCAGATTGCACAAATTGTTTTTTATTTTTTTTTGCTCAATTCATCACGTAGTACTACTCTTTTTCTTCAAAATGAGCTCTTAAAAATGGTCGTACGATGTTTTCTTCAAAAGCTGTGGTCGTAAATAAAAAAAGATTTGTAGAGTCAGCATCTAACCTCAAAAATAACCGTATTCGGGTTTTTAAGCTCAAATATCTGAAAATCTAGAGCTAATGGGACAACTCTGATGTCAGACCCGGATTCTACGCATAATGTCCTTTCGGAATTGACAAAAACTTCCATACAGCAGTCATTATTTGTTGTGTAGCGTTATAGTTCCAAAGTCTCTTTTAAGTCAAATTAAAATGGTCGAATTTCAGCCGGAAGGCGAACTCCAGACATTTTTTTATTTTTTTTTTTAAATTTTTACGAATTTTGATTTAGTCTGCTTCATATTGGCAACAGAAAAATAGGTTGTCTTTGAAATAGTTGGAATAACTCAATATGCTGTCGTGATAGAAAATAACTAAGTTTAAATTAGTAAATATGAGGTCTTTAACCCCAATAAACGTCTATAAAATCCTTGATATAAAGAATGCAAATTTCTTCAAAGATACTTGTACGAATGGAATTTTCTGCAATGGGCTTTTCGAGCGGCTAAAGTAGTTCTTATCAATATTAGAAAATATATCAAGAAAATCTCCAAAAATCTTTAAGAAAATCTACTTACGCATTACATTTTTCATGTTTAGTACGACTTCTGCCCAACCAAAAGCAAATCTTCAATTCACCACTACCTAAGAAAGACTACAGTTTAAGGGAGATTGCCAAAAGAAGGCGCCATGTAGCTAAGAAAGAAAGTTTGTGCCTTAAGTCTTTTTGAAAAACATCGTAATTGAAGAAAAAGCTAAGATAACAAAAGCTTTCAGATGTAAAATGCACAACAAAAAGGCCGGCTTCAAATAAAACAACAACAATAAAAACTTTACAACAAATCACAACAACAATTTACTGAGAAACAAATAAAAGTGCAAAGTTGTGAGACGTGAGAACAATGTAAGCACAACAACAACAGCAACAACAACAACAATAGAAAACAACAAGCGGCATTACAATTATTGTAAAAGATCACACAAACACTAATGCACACACACACTACATGCATTCGACAATTCAACACTGAAACTCTCAAAGATCTCTACAGCAAAGCTGCTGTGCTGAGAGAGCGAAAGAAAGAAAAAATTCCGTTTTTAAGTGGCTGACTGCATTTTTGTGCAATTTATTCGTGTAACAAGTGTCGAGTGGCTTAAACGTCTTGGTTTGAGCGCGCGCTACTGAAACGTTTCACTGTTTCGTTGTTGTTTTATTTTTTAATTTAAGTAAATTTACACATATTTTAAAATATATATTTTGTTATTTTTAAATTTATATTTTGTTCACAAGTCATTTAAGTGTTAATGAGAAATTGTGGTGAAAAAAAATAATCATACAAATGACCTTTCATTTGTTTAAACAAAAAATATGCAAAAATTGTGATTAACTGTCGACATCTGTGAAAATATTGTTTTTTTTTTTTAATTCTTTTGCTAAATATTTAACTAAATTTAACAACGCTAATTATTGCAACATTCAACGAGTTGCTTTAGAACGTGCACTTTTTAAATTTAAAACAAAAATTCAGCTGAGCTTTGTGGTATTTGCTGTTTCAACATTGGAATTTTTCTGCGTTTTCTGCAGTATAACTGTTTGCTGTAACATACCGTTAAGGTTGGCTTTCAACCAAAATGGTCAGCAATAAATTGCGAATTTCCGAAAAGGCGGTAAGTTAACATGATAAAAATCAAATATAAATTATTTAATTCTTCAAAGAAAATCTTCTATGGCCATTACTATTGTCCTATTTTATATTAAAATTTGAGGTTTTTTCCAAAGGAAATCCTGCCGTTTTCTACAATTTTGTTTTTTGCTTAAAACAGACCTGCTCTTCAAGAGTAAAAAATTTCCAATTTGGCCCGTGTTGGTCAGGCCTTATAATAAAAAACCCTTTAAATTTTCCAATTTTTGGCGAAACGAAAAACAGCTTAAATTCTGGGTAATATTGATTAGTGATTTTTCAAAAGAGCGTAGTTCCACTTCCGACTTCGAACAAACCTAAGAATGCCATCGCCATTATCATGCTAAAATGCATCCTCTAGTTCAAATCCATCACAAAAAATGCATTTTTCCAAGAGAAAATCGTGATCGAAAATGACATTTCGAAACAAAAGGGCTTATTCCCATATAATTCCACAGAAACTTTTGGAGTTTCTTACAAAAAGACGTTTTTCATATAGACGCCGAAGGAACCTTTAATATTTTTTATATGCCCCAGGCTATAGACATTGGCACTAACATATCATGCCTATAGACAGCTGCTTAAATTTCGACATGGTGAAATACTACCTTGAACAAAAAGTTTCCGGAATCATCACCGTGTGGCGCCCCTTGCTGTCCGATTCAAATTTTTTTTCCTAGCTTGACATTTGTAAATGTAACGCAATTTTGAGAGCATCTGTTTTTTTGCGAATATCGATTTTTGAAATGGATCGTGTCGATATCGCTCAAGACATGCTTTCTAAGATTGAAACGGACCCAGCATTCATCAAACGCATCATTACTGGTGACGAGACGTGGGTTTATGAGTACGACACTCTATCCAGACATCAGGCGAGTGAATGGCGACTCCCAGATGACCCAAGGCCGAAAAAACCACGTCGTTTTCAGTCGAAAAAGAAGGTAATGCTCATGGATTTTCATGGATTACAACGGTATTGTACACCACGAATTTTTGCCAGAAAAACAGACAATCAAAGAGTATTATTAAGGTGTAATGAGGCGTCTGCGTGAAGCAATTCGCTCTAAAAGAAAGGATCTCTGGAAAAACCACTCGAAAAATCAGTATCAAAAATGTTTTGAAAGCTGGATCAAGCGCTGGCATAAGTGCGTGGCAGTCGATGGGAATTACTTTGAACAGGACCACATCAATATTCAAGAATATACTTATATTTTTAATTTTAAAAATAAATTCCGGGAACTTTTTGATCAAGGTGGTAGGAGTGAAATAAGAGTGGCTTATAAAAAATCCAAATCAAAAGGTCGTATATCCAAAATTTTTTTTAGTTTTTCCATTAATTACAAAATTTTTAGAATAAAAGTTTTAAAGGGATTAGAATCTTTGGTCAACTCACTATAACACTGCAAACATTAAAAAAAAAATAAGTTGCTGTAAACAGCCCCTATAAGTTTTGTCTCATTACTGAAAATTTGTTTAATATGGAAATTCGCCCTTTTTAAAAAAAAAGTCCTACATTACACTTTCATTTTTGCACGTTTTTTAGTAAAGGAATGGCGTATAGGTTGAGACGGGTTCCGTTTTTGGTGAGTGGTTTTGAAGTGGATGGAAATAATGCTAAATTAGATTAACCAATAAAAAGGTATGGACATTGGATACAACTTTTTTGTAGAAAGTTTGATATCGTGATCAAGTCAAAAATTATAGCCATTTTAATGAAGGCAACTTTTTTGGCCAAAAAAAAATTTGCATTATAAGTTGGGTCACTTTCAAAAATCTGCAAAGTGAGTCAAATAACTAAGCAAAACTGCATGGTATCATTTTTATTAGAACATTTATGACCCATTTATGCCTTAATCTGTTTTCATCCGAAAAAAAATTTGCATTATAAGTTGGGTCACTTTCAAAAATCTGCAAAGTGAGTCAAATAACTAAGCAAAACTGCATGGTATCATTTTTATTAGAACATTTATGACCCATTTTATGCCTTAATCTGTTTTCATCTGATCACCAGATATATGTATATTGTCCATTATATTAAAATTAATAAATCGAAAAGGTCTTTTGATACGACAATTTACACTTTGTTTGGCATAGACATAATCAATCTAATAATCTTCATAATCTTTGATCTAATGCACATGAAACGTTAGGTTATAAGCAGACTTTGAGTCATAATATAGGTATCGCCAGTATCGACATTCATAGATACAGCTGTCTCAATTTATACGGCGTTCCAACCTATGCGGCACTCAATTATTGATTTTAATCTTAATAATTTACAAAAACGAAAGAGTAGTTCTAGCTAACTATATACTTTTTTTAAATCGACTTAAGTTTTTTTTTATAGCCCAATTTTTGGGAAAAAATTTTCTTTGTGTAATTCATTATTACCTTCGGAAATAAAATTTTTTAAAAATATAGTTTCAGAGTTTCAAGGCTTAATACAGTGTATCTAAAATTTTTCATCTTGATTCGAGGTATAGTAAAAAAATAATATATCTGACTTTACAACAACCATAAATATATTTTTTCAGCTAAAATCCTCAAAAGTTCCATTTTTTAAAATTTCACCCACGTATTCCACGTATTTTCAAAATTCCACCCTACTGTAAGCCTATAAAACTACATTTGTATAAAACTTTCCAAAGGTCATAATTAAATCACGCAAGGGACATCTTTTTAGAATACTTTAACCCAACAGCAATAATTCGTTGGTTGCTTGTACGCTAGAAAAATTTCAGCTGCTTTAAAACCTTAAGATTATGAGGTCCCGCATAATCAAGTGATTTTCATACACTGGCCTGCATTTAGCTTAGAATGACGCAACTCTAGGATACCTACATTAAATTGATAGAATTATAAAAGTTCTTATTGCTTTGATCTTAAAAATAAGTATTTTAATGTTGATATTCCACATGTAAAATCCCCATCGCTTACACTTAGGCGAAAATCTTGAGCCGCACTTTATCTAAAGACTAATTTGACCACATGCGGTATTTTACAAATGTTTAGCCACTTTATTACAGTTCTTTTATTATCGCAGATATGACTCAGGCAAGATTGAGAAAATACAAAACCACATACATTCCAGACTTAGTCCTAAAATTGCACAAAAAAAAAATCCATTTTCTATTGCCAGAACAAAGTCGGTAGAATTCTAATTGCGCAATAGTTTACTTTCTGTTACACTGTGACAAATCGTATATGGATTTGTGTGGGTATATATCAGTTTTACATACTATGAAACTCTAGTGTAAAACATTGATTTTATAACTTAAGGTAATTCTACATTAGCGAGACGATATGTGTTAAAATTGTGTGTAATTTGCAATTTAAATATAGGTATATAAATTGCAATAATTTGAAACCATATTTCAGTTAAAGTTTTCTTTACAAGTGATTTTTAGCTAGAAAAAACCAAGATTTTTTATGCTCTGCAACAAAAATAATATTTATCAACATCTGAGGAATAGAAATAAAATTCCGGCCATGTTTTTATATTTGGTTTAAATTTTGGAAGAACTGTAGATGTGTCAAAAATTCCTATCAAAATTCAAATGAAAAAGCACTTTTTTCTTCTTTTTCTGAAATTTTGACGCCATCCAAACAGTGAATAAGAGATGGTGATTTTTACATTCCGCTTATTTTTGGAAATGTTTCATCGTTTTTTTCATGCTACTTATATCAAAATATTGACACATGTATATTTTCGATATGTGTTTCGTATCTTACTTTTCCCAGTTCAATATTTTTAATTAATACCCCATTCTCACTTGCCGGGCTAAGCAGATGAGATCTGATTAAGAAATTACCAGAATAGTTTTTCATAAGGATTCATGCCTGTTCCGAAATCCGCGTGATTTCAATTACTTTTCATTTAGGTGGCTTTTCGATGAAAACGGTGAGTCATACTATAAAAAGTATTAGAATCTGTTTTGTGTTGGATTACAGGATCTACACAAAAATTTTGATTTTTACTACCGAAAAAGTAACCGCTTACGAAAAATTCTTAAAATACCACGAAAAGTCAAAAATTCGTTTTAATCGAATATTTCCTAAATGGCTTCTTTTTCCAAAATACAAATCAATATTATTTGTAGAACCTGTAATTCTCCACAAAAAAAACTTTTGCTTATATGGTGGTGCCACGCCGTCTTCACCGAGTTCACCAAGTTTTTGCTCAGAGCTTGCTTTTATAGTCCTTAGTATTTGAGTGAAATTTAGTTGGATTATCTCAAAAATTTTGAAGCTTTTTTTTATATGGGAGGTGCCAAGCTCTCTTGTTTTGGCTCACAGCTTGCGCTTATTATTCCTAGTATTTATGTGTATTTTGGTGGCAGTGTCGTGAAAAATGCTCCTAAAGTCGATTTTGGAAATATCTTTGTATGGGCGGTAGGCGTGTCCGTCGACCGATTTCGCTCATTTTCAATCCCACGAGCTAACTTTTATGGCTAGTCCTCTAAGGGAAGCTAACTTTTTCACTTCTGTTATTGAAATGTTCCACCCTACCTATTTATATCAAATTGAAAGGCATTGACATCTAAATTGTTCAGCCACGTTCCATGCATCTTCAACGATCTAATTAGTTATAATTTATACACAATAAACCATAAAAAAGTGAAATTATTTTCGATTTTACCTGTATATTTGTATTTATAGTATGTGTAAAAATACACAAAAAAAAAAAAAAACAGATTATGCCCAATAAAAATGTCAACGACTTAAAATAATGAAAAATGTAAATAAATAAAAAAAAGAAGAAAAAAAAACCTCCAACTGAAGCTGACAAACGACTTTGCTGACTTGACAGATTGGGCTGACTGATGATCTTCAATTGGAAAGGGTGATCAGCACACTACCGTAATGAAAGACGTAAATGTGACAAGAAAACTATAAACATTAAGCTACATACGTGTTGTATGAGCGATAAGCTTTCACAAATTGCTGTCAGTCAGCATCCCATCTATCCGATCATTAAAGAAAATTACGTTGTTACAATGTTGATTGTCGTTACTTACATCTTTTTGAGTAACTAACTCATCGTGTTCACTTTGTAATTCTTTTAGTTTGAAACGCATAAATATTTATCAAAAACAAAAAAAAAAAATAAAAGATTTCTTTTTTCTTGTCTCAACTTACATGATTTTCATTATTTAAGCACCGCCAAATACGGTCAACATATCTATGGCTTGTTCGAAATTTGTTTTTAAGAAAATAGCCTTTAATTAAGTCGATATTGCCAAAAAAAGGAATTTAATGAAGCGAAAGCCTAGACACAAAATTTTTTGGTCCACTCTACTCAATATGCAGATTTTATTATTCATTTCACTAACTGACCCGGCAAACGTTTTTCTGCCATTTCTCATAGGTTGTGCGATGATTTTAATATGGATGATGTCCATCTTTACTGTCTTGATCAGAAGTCAGAAAGTAGTTTTAAGTGGCGTCCGGATAATATTGAAAATTTATGTCGAAGTCTAGAAAAAACTTCGTAAACTCTCGATAGTCCTGCAAGTCTACTTTATCCATTTGGAGTAAGGGCTTTGAAAAACCGAACAACTTTGCAGCCCAACAGTCCATTGTGGAGCTCCAAATTGGCTTTAAAAAAGAAAAAAGCTTTTTTTCCAATTAAAATAATTTTTTTTTTTTCAGTGTATTTTTTTTTTTTTTTTTTCAAAAGATTTTTGCACTAACCCTGAAAATTTAATTAAAATCGAATCAAAATCCGAATTTTCAAACATGTGAGTATCTAAAAGTTGGATCGGACTTCATATGGTCGCCATCTTGGATTTTTTCAGAATTTCGAAAAATCATTTCACAACAGTTATAAGTATGTCAAATACTAACTTTTCACCAATTTTCATTAAAATCGGAGATGTCAACCCAAACCTTTATCGATTACGCAAAGAAACACTCATGTACTATTTTGCATATTTGTTGCTTTATTCGTTAGACGGCCTAAACGGGCCCCCTTGCGTCTGCTATGGTCTTGGTCTTGGTCTTGCTCACGATGATCGTCAAGACCAAGACTGCTCTTCAGTCTTGCTAATTTATAGTTAAAAGGTGTTTCGCCCGTTTCGAAGATAAAGTCATATCTCAATTTGAATTTTGGCATATTAAAAACCCAACTTTGGAAAAATATGATTTTAAAACTTTGAATACTTAATATCTCTAGAAATTTTTTCAAGACCAAGACCACGACCGAGACCAAGACTTAATGAGCAAGAGCAAGACTAAGATCAAGACCAAGACTTAATATCAAAACCAAGACCAAGACCAAGACTCAATGTGCAAGAACAAGACCAAGACCAAGACTGCTATTGTCTTGTTCTTGGTTTGCTCATCACTATACACGGTGATCTTGAACAGTCGATAGGTTTTTTGAATATGTGGAGAAAATCTGTGAATGAGGTTTCATTTGTATTAGTTTAGTGGTCTGAAAAATGCAAACCCCGAAATCGTAGCTGATCATCCCCGCGAAATATCGCAAAAATACATATCCCATATAAAATAAAAAAAAATTCAGAAAAAAAAAACGCAACAAACAAATATCAAAATAGTTGTATTGAATGTATTTTGCAATGCTGAATCTGAATCCGGCCTTAAAATTGTTATATCTCATACGGTTTTTGAGATATTTTAGCATAAACAAGGAAAAATACCGTTTTTGCTATATTTTGAAGCTATGTAACTATAGTATAGAACATTCATACGCAGAATTCGATACATTATCAGAAAGATCTAATCTTTATTTTTACAACTGCATTTAAATTACGTCTATAGCTTAATTTTTCTCCAAAATATCGTATACTGAAATAATGACAAAACACGTTTTTTGCACTTTTTTAACTTTTTATGTTAGGATATCTCCGAGAAAAATAAAGATATTGGCGCATAATCATAGTCAAAATAAAGCACACTTTAAGATCAGTAAAATATGTTTTTAAATAGAGTATGCTTTAAGTCAATCATAGTCGATTTAAAGCACACTCTATCGCTAAAAGTATACTTCAACTTTAAAATAGGAAAAAGCTGTTGCTAAAACAGTTAGCAATCTCCAAAAGCAGAAAAATGTCACTTTATGAAAATTTTCAGTGTTTTGAATTTATGATTTTGTGTAAAAAAATATCAAAACCTTAAATTTTTGAGAAACTGCAAGAGATTTCGAGTTTGTTGTATTTTATTTCATATTGGGTAAAGATTTGGAAAAACCACAGCGCATTGTTAAATTGATGCTTAATATAATATTAAAGGTGTTCCTGTCCCGATAATCATACAAGCCCTCTCTACCATGTGATTTTTTGGAAGCAACCCTTTTCTGCACCGCTCGGGTTCTGCTTACATTTATTTTCTTTAGTAAATAATTGTATAGTTATATTATTAATTTGCTTACTTTTATTTCATCTATCATTGCCAAATAGCCATTCCATGCCTAGCGTAACAAGATCTGCCACACCCTTTCCGATTTCGCTGAAATTTGGTACATGGTTTCGTTTCATGTCTTTGGGAAATGGGAAAAAAAAAAAAAAAAAAATTTGCGATTTTTTTTTGTGGCTTGTGGAGGCGTGCAAAAAGTGTAAAAATCTGAAAAATCGGTAAAATGTGAGAAACTCTCCTCAAATTATTGTCAATAACTTGGCCAATACGCATTCAATTTTCATGTTTAAACCTGTTTTGGAAAGGTATTAAATCAGGCTATAAGCACAAAATTTTTCGTGGTTGATAAAAAGTACTAAATTTACTACTATTTTAGCACTGAACTACAAAAAACGTGCCCAGGTACACATTTTTAACCTTCCAAAATATATATCTTGGAAAGAAAAAAAATAATCTTTCATACGAAAAAGAGGGAAAATTGGTATGTATCAAGGCTTAGAAGTTATAATTTTTTGAAAATTTGAAAAAAAGGTCTGACCACAAAATGGCAAACTGGAACATTTGTTAACCTATTTTCATGCTTGGACCATTTTTAGAAAGGTATTGAATCACGCTATGCGCGCAAAGTAAATTTTTAGTGTATGGTAAAAAGTACAAAATTTACTACTATAGCACCTGTTTTCGACCTTCCAAAATATTTTTCTGGAATAGAAGACAAAACCACTTTTCACATGAATTTAAAATGAACATCGCGTCTTTTATGGTATACGAGTAATGTTTTTTTGAACATTTCAATAATTCGTATTATGTAAGTTTTTTTGTAATTTACATCATTTTAAATTCCTCGAAAGATTTTTTAAATGAAATACGCCATGCTGCAATACGGTTACGTCCTAAGGGACTTAGAAAAAAAATTGGTATCGACGCGGCATGGCAGTTTCTCACCAAAAAGGGCCTTGCATTCGTATTTGCGGTTCCTTTAAGCAAAATGCTTGAAGAGCAAGAAAACAGAGACCTTACCAAAGCCAAATATTTGATGCTAAGTTACTTTTTGAATGGAAACACAGTAAAAAGTCCGATACATTTTACCAATATTGTACAATTGATGCATATTAAGGAACTGCATCACAACTATGTAACGCTTTTTTACTAGGGACCCAAAAATTTCATAATTTTGTTCCCTTACGACGTAACCGTATAGCAGCACCGCGTATTTCGTTTTAAAAATCTTCCGAGAAATTTAAAATGATGTAAATTACAAAAAAACTTACATAATACGAATTACTGCATTTACTGAAATGTTCAAAAAACAAAAGACATTTGAATTTTTTCAATATCAATAATTTTTTTTTTTTTTTAATTTGACATGAAAATACAAAAAAACTCGCTCAGTTGATTTTTTTCTCTCTATTTTTGCAAAGAGTTACCATATTGAATTGTTTTCTGCTCAACATAGTCGCATCTTCGTAGAAGCATGCTCTAAACTGACTATGGTAGTTGCAGAATTAAAGTATACTCTATCTTTTTAGTATTTTGCTAACAGAAGCCGGCTTTTATGAGGGACTATGATTATGCGCCATTGACATTATTTGAATTAAGTTTAGAAGATTGATTAGAGTTTTCCATTTCTGCATCAGAATTTACGGATATACGTCCTGTTATATAGCTCCAAAACACAGCAATAAAACATAGCATCGGCTTTTTTTCCTTGCTTAGGCTAAAATATCTCAAAAACCAAATGAGATACAGCAATTCTAAGGCCAGATTCGGACTTATCATTGCAAAATACATTAAAAATAACTATTTTTATATTTGTTTGTTGGGTTTTTTTTTCTGTATTTTTTTTTGTTTTATATGGGATATGTATTTTTGCGATATTTCGCGGGGATGATCAGCTACGATTTCGGGGTTTGCATTTTTCAGACCACTAAACTAATACAAATGAAACCTCATTCACAGATTTTTTCCACATATTCAAAAAACTTGTCGACTGTTTAAGATCACCGTGTATACCTATCACACTAAATACATTTTTTTTCCTTCAACCCCATGTGAATCGAAAAAATACGATTTGAAAAATATTTTTGTATGAAAGCCACCCCAAATAAATCTTTTTTTTTTTTCAGAAAGCTTCCTTTTAATCCTGATCCACACTTAATTTCATAAAAATTGGTGCAACAATTTGGTCTTAAAAAATATTTTGTATGTGGGGCCACCCTAAATATAGATGCTAAATTTCTTTTTTTTTAGAAATCTTTTTCAATCCCCTCCATACTTAATTTCATGAAAATCGGTGCAGTTTAACCTTAAAAAATATTTTTGTATGAGAGCCACCCTAAACATAGATGCTAAATTAAAGCATAATCTGAGCTATGCCCCTTTACATAAAGGACACGTGTTGTAAATTTCATGTGAATCGATTTTGCGGTCTTTGAAAAAATGCGATTTAAAAATAGTTTTGTATGAGGGCCACCCTAAATATCCACCCTTAATGAAAGTTTTTTAACCTAAGCTGTGCCTCTTAATATAAAAGGCAAAATTCTATGTGAATCGAAAATATACGATTCACATTTTTTTTTTTAAATGTTTTATAGCCTTAGCTGTGCCTCTTAAAATAAAAGCCACGTGGTATAGAAATAATGTGAATCAATTAACCGGTCTTTGAGAAAATGGAATTTAAAAAATATTTTTGTATGAGAACCAACCTAAATATAGACCCTAGTGGTATGAAATATACATTACAACTTATTCTCATAGCTACCAACTATACACAAAAAATTTCTTAAAAATTGGTTGAGCCGTTTCGGAGGAGTTTGACCACAAACACCGTGACACGAGATTTTTATATATTAGATTTTGTCATTTGGAACTTTTTTTAAACATATGATAATGACATAAAGTTTACTTGCACATAAACGAGCTTATCGATAGTTTAAAGTTTTTTATGATACATCGTCTGTGATTATGATAAAATATTATCAATTCCTTATAATATTTGGATTGGTATAAATAATTGTTCAAGAACATTTAGATTTTACTCATATGTTTCTCAAAAACCTTTAAATAAACTTCGGTTGCACATAATTCGCGCACAGTTCAATAAACCATTTAAGTACAAAATTTCGTTTCTTGAAGGTCGTAACTTAAGCCAATTGTGAATCATTTAAACTTTATCGCACACAGCATGTCCGCAATCCTTTTATAGCTTTGATTTAATTATTTTCAACTTTTTTCCACAACCCTGAATCGTTACATTTTAATTGAATTGTATCAAATGAGTTTTGCATATAAATTGATTTACTTTTGTATTTTAAGAAAAATGTTTTGTGAATCTTCAATACACGATTTGATTATAATCAATATAACTGTGGCCATAAGGAATAACAGCACAATTAGACTGTTGTTTTCTATGCAAAACAGCTTAAATTTGTTTTATTAGCATACGACTTATGTTGTTTCGTATTGTGCGCAAATGTCTACTTATGCTATTATTCCTTGTTACCATAGAAATTGTGCGTTTTTCGTTTATTTGACCCAATTTGTTTTATTATCGTTTTTCCCTTTATATTGTTATTTTCTTTACTTTATGTACATTCGTCTCTAACGTCTCTGTTTTTATTTAATGGCTGCAAATTTCAATACCCCTTTCATAACAGCCAACGACTGACTGTCCAATTTTGCCGCATGTTCAGAAAGTGTAATTAAAATGAACGTAACGTTCATCATTGCTACGTTTGCGGAAATTGAAATTCACTGTCAAACCTTGTACGGACATTTGAAGTTATTGACACAATGGGTCGCATTGCACTCTCTTGGTCAAATGATAAACAAATGGGCACGCGTGTGCGTGCATCTTTATTGATTTTAGATAAGGTGATTGGCTCACGCTGGCGAAGAGTGTCTGCAGGAAAAGCTGAAAATTTGGTCTATCTGGGCTTCTTACTTGCTTTCGGCTATATTGGTGCTTTAAAATTAAATTTCAGTTTGGAATATCATTGGTGTCCCCCTGATATGGAAGATTCTACTCACGAGAGAATATTCTGCGGTTCACGTTGAGTATTTTGTTTATTTTTTGTTAATACATTGCATTGATTCAAGATCAAAACTCAACATCTAGTATGACACTAAAAATTAGCTCGATCCCAATGATATTTCATAAATAATTTAACTCAAAATTGTCAAATTCTCAGTCTCCTGGCAAAGTTTTAATGAAAACATTAAATTCAATTTTGAGTGTGCATTTTGCACTAGAAACGAGATATGTAATCAATTTTGCAATTGATATTCAAATTTGTTAACAAATACGTTATTGAACTTTGTCACTCGACTTTTTGCTCAGTCTTCTGGCACATCAAAATATCTAAAAAATTTTAACAATTAGCATATCTATCGCGTTTCTGCTTTATTATTGCAAATGGCCGAAGTTAAGTTACCTTAGAATCGGCTGCATCTATCTCAGGTAATGAATGTTTCAATCGACATGCCGAGTTTTATATGTGAGATATTGGTGAGCAAAATTTGTCTTGGTCTTGAAATACTATCAACATCTTTGTCTTGGTCTCGAAAAATTATCAAGACTATTCGGTCTTTTGGAACATAAAATCATCTCTCAATATGTAATGTGGCATTTTAAAAAGCAAACTGTTTAAAAAAAATGATTCAAAACTTTTGCATACTCAACACTCGTCAGAAATTTTAGTCAAGACCAAAACCGAGACTAATACCTGATACCCAATACCAAGATTCAATATTAAAACCAAGACCAAGACTCAATATCCAAGACCAGGACCAAGGCTGGGGTGATCTTGGTTTTGGTTTTGTATTCCTCATCACTAGTGTGAGATAGTGTCACGGCTAGTCAGATCTTTAGGACCCAGGTAATAATTTTCGTGAAAAATATATTTTGTATATTTTATACCTGCATAATTATATTTATAGGCTACAAATCCTTTCCATCTTTAACTATTGAACTCTATAACTTCGTCATTGAACGTTGTATTAATGAATTATTTGCTGAAATGTAGAACAATCTCTGGTCTTTTAATGTTTTTGTTTTTTAGTAGTAAAACTAATTGAATTTTAACAAATAATAAGAATATGTTCCTTAGGTACTCCGCCTCCTAAGCTCAATTTTTTTAATGGCCATAAAGTTCGTGCATCATATTTTTTTGACTGGCAGAACTTAGACTACTTGTGGGTCAATTTTTGTATAATCGATTAAGATTTGGGTTTACATCTCCGATTTCTTTTGGAAATTGGTGTAAAGTTAGTATAGGGTTGCCACCGTCCGGACGGTTTTTTTTTTTTTTGTGTCCCACAGTGATTTTTTTTTTTTTTTTTTGGGGAATTTATTTATTTTAACCCATTATAACCAAGTTTTTTGGAACAAGGGGTCTAAAAGACCAAAAAAACGCGATATAATGCGTTAAGATTTTCATATAACGCAACGTGAAATCAAGCAAGGAACAACTTTTTAGAACATCTTTACCCCTTGTATCCCGTTTTTATTGGTCTTTTTCCAAAAACTTGGGTTATAATGGGTAAAAATATTCTACAAAAATACATCAAAAAAATTTCACTCATAATTATCACTATTAAGTAGTTTATTATATGATTCGTGTGAACTTTGCAATATTAGCAACAATTTTTTTCCAATTGTTTAGCGAAAATGTCAACATCCTGTTCTTTAACAATAAAAATTCGTTTCATTAAAGATAATAATGATATTTACTATTAAAAAAAAAACCTAATTCCATAATGAATAAACTTTTCATCAGTCAATTTTTACAACATTTTAATCGGCACACTTTTCATTCATGCAACCAATTAATTTCAACTTTTTTCCGACACCCCAACTGTCACGCAATTCGTGTGACAATTCGACCAAGCCTATACAATACAATACTTGAAACATCTGTCTACTAAGTTTAAGCCCTTCTACTACTCCCGCTTAAATATTGATTAGAAGCATGCAAGCTATGACGTCAGAATTAGTCAGGTGGAACCTCAATTTATTGTAATTTTTTCTCTTTCATTTCTCCTCTCTTACTTGGTCTACAATTGAACTACTATAGAGTTATTCGTTTTTCTGTCACTTTAAAAATATTAATGTGCGTTGTTTGCTATTTATGTATCCGAAATAACAAGCAAAAATAAAATTTTATATAATGAAAAACTTTTTCATTGTTCATGGTGTTCTCTCCATGGTGATAGATAAACTTTTGAGAAATTTCCATTCTAATTGTGATATCATGCACTTTGAATTTACTTAGATATTCGCAGAAAAGCGAATTTCGTGACCTTTGACAGCCAAGGTCTTCAGGCGCGAACAAAAGATTATTTGTGACTTTTTACTTTAACTTTAGTCTTAAGAACGTCAATACAAAGATTTGTGCATGACAGTAACTTTCTAAATTTCATTACAAATTTGACTGGACTATGGGTTTCTAGGATAAAGTTGAAGTGTATTTAAGTAAAATAATTTAAGAGAATAACTCCATTTTTTAACTAAAGTGCAATCTTGAAGACATTGCAGCAAGCAAAAACAGCGACTGTAGGTCTTAAATATCGCACATCACCATAAATAAGTCGAATGACACCTTCCGGCTACATAAATAGCAATCTGCTACCCAATAAAACTTCCAAGCTTTAGTCTGTTCACAATATCTGACCTTTAGTCGAATTGCAAACACCATATCGCTCGTTTACCGCAAGACTGTCATAAGTCAAAAAACTAAAATTTCGAGAAAAACGAATATTTCTTTGATAAGAAACAGGTGACGTGTATGATTCACTTGAAAAATATCGCCAATAGAGTCATTTTATAAAATAGTGCAGTTTTCTTGAAGCTTCTTAAGAACCACAGCCAACTGTCTTAGGATTTTCAACAATAATCTCACAACTCAAAATATGTTTCAATCTCGAAAATCTAATAAAATCTAATAAAAACTAGAATCACCCAGTGGTCAAAATTCAATCACAAATGTATTAAATAATTTTGGTACTTTTTGGACACTTAGTACTTTTTTTTGCTATTTGGTACAAAATAAAAAAGTTCATTTATCATCCCTGGTATAATTCAAGTGAAATATAAACAAAATAAGGAACATGAATTCAGTGCTAGACTTTTTGTGCTTTATCCTTTTTTCAGCTCTGTGTGACCATGTTGTATAGTGTTGTTGTTAATATTAAAAAAATTTGTATATAATTTTACCTTGCTTATAGTCAAAATATTAACATAATTTTAACTTTGTGCATATCTATACACAAATACCTTTCTAATGGTGTATAATTTAAAGCAGTACTCCATTTCTAACATAGTAAAAAAAAAAGATGGACAAGTTATTGTCTTGCGTACTAATACATACAAGTCTTTGTCTTGCGTATTAATATATAGACAAATAGATTTAGTAAAGCAAAAGTTTCAAAATGCTATATTGAAAACGTATTTTGAGATACTCCAACTAAATTTAACTTAGACACTAAGAACAGTAAAAGCGAGCTCTGAGCAAAGATTAGGCGTACTCGGACAATAGGGCGTGACATCTCCCATATATGTAAGTAAAAGTTTCAAAATGCTATACAGAAAGCGTTTTCTGAGATATTCCTACTAAATTTCACTCAGACACTGAAAACTATAAATGCAGTAGTACATTTTTCGGAGAACCATCCACATATTTTATATTGTCACCTTAACACTACAACTAGGCATTTTAAATTTTCCAGTTCTGAGAAAAAACAATTTTCAGATTTAAATTTACACTGATTTCAGACTTTAATACTATTGTTTAATTCTTATAATTTTGTAATGGTGCCACTTTGGAATAGTCTGATTGAAGCAGATTGTGCACCAAATGAAGATGAATATCATAGGCAATTGTTTTCAAAAATTATAAATTAAAAGTTACTTACTTGTGGTAATAAGGGGACGATATTCTGACGATGTCAGCTTAGAAGATATCGTGGTGATATTTTTACCCAAAACAAAATATGATTTATCGTTAATTTTTGCGTTCATATCTCGAGATCGAAATTTATTTTTACATATTTTTTTTTTTTATTTTGTAATGTTATGGTCGAGTGATATTAGGAATTCTTAGCAAAGCAGAAAACCAAAAATCAATTAATGTTTTAGCAAAAAAAAAAAAAGAAAAACAACAACAAAAATTCCACAACATCTTCCGGCTTCATAACGTTAACATTTCCAATTTGAAACTCAGTGCTCAGAGTTCAGTTTCGATTCATTTGTTGTCTCTTAGTGGCGTATTTTTAAGTCGCAACCGGTTGCTTTGTTAAAATTTTATTTTATGACGTTTTTTAAAATAATTTAAACAAATTAGTGGTAAACAAATATTTTTTTTTAATTCCTACAAAAAAAAAAAAAACAGTTTCGACTAAATGTTGTTTTAAAAAGTACTTATTTAGCAATACTAAAAATTTTTGTAATTTTTATGGAAAAGTGCTCGCAAAAAGTTAAAAATAAATATTTGTGAAAAATGAAGGAGCAAAGCTTAGCGGTAAGCTCAAGTTTTTTTATATACAAAATTGAATTTTTAAAAGTTTACGACCTCTATACATACAAAAAATATTTAATGATTCCAGTGATTTTTTTATTAAACTACATATATATTTTTCTTTTGTATACATTCAAATTATTATTGAACTATGTACTTACCTTCAATCTCAGATAAAATATTTTGATTTCTCTGGAATCTCATGTTAAGAATTTGTATTCATGTCTTTGCAAACACAGCTTTATACATAAAATGTAATTATTTCATTTATAAAACAGGTTTACTTACGACTGCATAGAAATATTGAAATTTACATGAATTATTTGATACACTGTAAAAATTGGATTCATCAATACAAGCAGTGGAGACTTTTATATAAGTACAACCTTTATCACAACAATAACGGTGTGTGGATATATCACGGTTCTCCGAAACGGGCTTAGTTAGTAGTTTGCGGAAACCCTGAATTTTTTTTTTTTTTTTAAAAAATAGCTTATGGTCTTAACAACAAAACTCAATAATTTTGAAAACCGCAAATAGGTCGAAAAACAGTATCATATGGAGAGAAAAACATATGATAATCCACGTACAATTTTTAACGAAAAATCATGCAAACCAATTGATATGTTATTTTGAAGACATAGAATAGTACTAATGCATTTAAAAGAAAAGAACAAAGAAATTTCGTGCGTCCTCGATATAACCTCAAGAATCGTGTTTTTTTAACTTTTAGGTTAGAATATTTCAAAAACCGTATGTGATAAAGCAATTCCAAAACGAGTCGAATTCGGCACCGGAAAAAAGAAAAACGAAAATGACTAGTTGTGAAATGGTTTGTTGTGTTTTGAAAAAAAAAAAAAAAATACCGTTTTTCGACATGCTTTGGGGCGGGGCAGAGTCGGGTCGAAAAAAAACCTTTGGCCTGGCCAAACATTAAAAACCCTACACTGCAGTATTTTAAATATTTTTCTTATATGAGAACTGCCTCTAGTCCGAATTCAAATAGCTTTGCCTCAGGTCTTGCATGCACTTACTGTTCTCAGTGTTTGAGTGAAATTTAGTTGGACTATCTCAAAAAATATTTTCAGTGTAGCACTTTACAGCTTTTGCTTATATGGAAGGGGCCACGTCCTCTTGTTTGATTTCGTCTAGTTTTTGGTCAGAGCTTGAACTTATAATTTTTAATGTCTGAGTGAAGTTTAGTTGGATTACCTATCTCGAATATCACTTTCTGTATAGCATTTTGAAACTTTTGCTTATATGGGAAGTGCCACGCCTACTCGTCCGATTTTGTCTAGTTTTTGTTCAAAGCTTACGCTTACCGTCTTTAGTATTTATGTGTATAATGGTTGCATTGTCGTGAAAAAGCTCCTAAAGTTGCATTTCGAATATATTTTTTGTATGGGCGGTAGTGGTGTTCCTTGACCGATATCGCTAATTTTCAATAAGTAAATTAACTTTAACAGCGAAGGCAGTGTATCAAATTTCATTGAATTATTTTGCTTGAATTTTCCGTAAAAAACTTTTTCCACAGACAGCCAGCCAGACAGACATGGCTATATCGACTCTGGAGGTGACGCTGATTAAAAATAAATATACTTTTCCATACCTGCGACGTCTCCTTATCTGCGTTACAAACGGAAGGACAAAGTGAATTTACACTGGGTGTAGGGTATAATAAAAACACTCTTTATATTGGAAAATTATATTTTTCTAATCAAATTTGTAATTTTTTAACCAATTCAAATTAAATAATGGACATCCTTTTACTAACGATTTCAAATTTTATCATAAAAATACTAATTTTAGATGCTTATACATTAGACATTTGATTAAAAAACCAATATTTTTTCCCATATAAAGTGTATTTTTATTTTTCAATGATCTATGGCCAGACCTTTGGGTTATTCGATTGAAATCAAATTTTACAATGGAGGCTTTTAGGCTTAGTGAGAACTTTTTCAATCCGGAAGTTTAGGGTCAAAGCAACTTGCAACTTTTGCCCCATATGCTATACATACATATATAGTCTAGTGGGCATCTTAACAAGAAGAATTTACTAAATACTCAAAGTCGAAAAAAAATTTAAAATGTTGGGTTCAAAAACCATCGGTACAACTGTTTTGAAAACTAATAATGAGAATATTTCAACGCCACAAAAAAATGTATTCCCTGAAAATGGCTCAAATGTTTACTTTGTTGTTTGTTCTCTGATTGCTAAATATAGATAATCATGGAATATGTCTCGCCGATCAACATTGACACCTTCTGCTAGTGACTTTTATGACCCAATTTAAATTTCTGCGTTATTATAAACGTGTTTAACTTTGATAAAAAGCTAAATTCAAACTTAGCTATTTTATCAAAATATAAATAAATAAACGCGATCTAAAACTGAAAACTGGTTCTGAAATGTGTTCTGCTTTCATTCATTCCCATAAATCTTCAAAACAGCACTTATAAATTGGGAACTTCCTATTGACTTAAATTTTTAAACTACCCACAAAATGTTAGAAGAATTACCAAAGATAATGTGATTAACTGAAAAAATATACCAGATAAATATTTTATATAAATATTTGCACTTTGCACGTGACTGGCATTTTTATTTTATCAAATTTTATCTACGTCATTATCTATCAAAAAAAGTAAACTCAATAAAAATTTAGTATACGACTTCTAATAAAAACCAGACGCGTCTCAAAAAACAAACATTTTTTTTTTTTCATTTGATTCAAAAATCAGTTTCTGCGTTGTTGGTCAAGGTGAACAGGTGTTGTTTATTTGCGATGCATGCGACCATCCATCATATGGAGACATTTTTTAAAAGTTTAATGTTTTGTTAAAAATGCTAATACGGTAATCAGTTAAAATTGCTATCATAGCCCAGGAAAATAAGACGAAAAAAAAGCTTCTGTGCGAAAAAATTCCCAGTGGAAATTTTTCACCGGAATTGTCTTTATTTATGCATGATACAAAAACTGTGAAAAGTCCATTGCAAAGTCGTGTGCGCATAAAAAGTTATTAAGGCTCAAAGGTCGCTAACTTTAACAGAAGATATTCAATAGAAACCGGTTTTTTGACATTTTAAGGGTTTTTTTGGAATATCTTCTAAACGGTTACTTCTATGTGTACACATATCGCTTATTTTTTGTAGATCTTGCAATTCTCTACAAATTTGGTCACACTACTTTTTATCGTAGTACTTACCAATTCGCAGATATCCTTAAAAAACCAGTAGTTTCGAAGCCTTAACGGTTATTCAAGAATATTTTTAAGGTCATCAGCCGTTCGAAAAAAAAATTTGTGCGGTATATAAAAAATTAAATTATCTTTCAAACGGCATTTTAATTTTGTTTGTACAACTTCTCATTGAAGAGTTATTGCAATTTAAAAAGCAAGATATTTTAATATGAACTCATAGGTAGTATTTCATATCATAACTGTTAACAACTTTTTGAATTGGGTGATCTCCTAAACTAGAAGTCGTACGCAAATACTTTTAACGTACTTTTGTAGGAAATGTCCTGTGCTACAAAATTGGAGACCAACATTTGTCTGTAAAAGTTAGCATTAGCGAGATATTTGCAAAAAACTGATTTTAGCGACCTTTGAGCCTTAATAACTTTTTATGCGCACACGACTTTGCAATGGACTTTTCACAGTTTGTGTATCATGCATAAATAAAGACAATTCCGGTGAGAATTTTTTCGCAGAAAATGTCTTATTTTCCTGGGCTATCATTGGATTGAAGGAATATTTTTTGTTGTCAATGATATGGCGTGGGTTCAACAAGTTTCGGAAGTACTACAGCTAAATAAATACATTTCTTTTTCTACTGTTATTGACGATCTCATTTGACGGGTTTTGCAAATATAGGAATATATAAAATAATAGACGAAACTAGCAATACAAGTTGGAAAGCTGAAATTTTGATGAAATATATATGTCATGAATTGAGTCGTTCAGAAGCCAATGCGGTTAAGTCCAAAAAAGTGAAATTGAGAATATTTGTGTTTTTAGTTTTGCTTATTTTTAAAATTCTTCTGAAATTATATTACTAAATATTCAGAGTCTATCAGAAATAGGGCTTTTTGACCTAGAAATCATGAAGAATCGAGCAGATCCTTTAATATTTATTCTACTGAAATTTGCAAAAATCAGAGAATATGAAAAATGGACTTATCCGCTTTGGCTCATGGGCGACTCAATTATAAAATAATTTTTTTTGTATATAATCTTAATTTTAATTGATAGTTAGAACCCATTATTCAGTAGTAAATAAGTTGATAAACATGTGTTTTATGCTTGTATATTAACCAAAATTAATTATTAATAAAAATCAAGCTTTTTTCCAGTTTTGTGATTTTTTTGGATTTATTACATTTGGCACGTGCCCAAGTGCTTGCTTATCTAGCAGGTTAAAGTTTAATCTTTATAAATAGATTTCGAAGCATATCAGTTGATCAGTATCAGTGTCTAGCCGGATAAAAAAAAACCAATGTTTTTCAAGTGCTTGCCAAAATTAATAGTTTATAACGTTATGAAAAATGATAAACAAAATGAAATAAGTTTAATGAAGTAAAGCAGTCTAGAAATTGCAAGTTCGAATAAATCGGAAAGCTTGTAGTTTTTTGTTGGAACATTCAAAATATAAGTATGAACCGGATCGAAAAATGTTTACATTTTAAACTGTAGAATTAGATATAACACAACGATCAATAGTGAAAACGATATAATTCCATTGAGTTATGATGCTTTGAAATTGGTATAGAAATCGTTGACTTTATCAGATTTTGTGGAATTAAAAACTGGATTTGTTGGATTTCATTCAGTAAGCTAAAAAAACAAATAGATACAACGAACTTTTAGAAAAATGTATTGTATCGAAAGTTTTGCTTGAATAAAAAAACTTTCTTTTCAAAAAACTCTGTGGAATAAAGAAAAAATAGGAAAATTCGAATTAAGCTAAACAGTTTTGAGGTCAATTTTCCAATTGTTCCATTTTTGGACATCATAAAGGCCTTAATAAGCGCTAAAAAAATTTTCAAAAACGAAAGCATAATTTTAACCTAAAATTAAGCACAAACCTATTTTGCTTAAGTATAGCAATTAACCCTATATACTTAGTTTAATGCCACCAGTATTGTACACTGAGCCTAGAGCAGTTCTAAAAATCTTTAAGCTTTCAGAATATTGAGGAAGTATTTTGTATTGAGGTCTGCTAGACTATTAGCAAAAAGATTCTCATTATCAGCATGATATTCTGTTATAATGAGGTTTTAGCGTCTTCAATACAAAGTCTGATAGTAACACTATGCCACAGAAAAATTAGGGACAAGACGATAGCCCTACCATGGATGAGTAAAACCGCCGATGGGTTTTGCAAACTTAGCTGCATAACAGTTTTTATCGACCTCCAAAGTTTTTGTCAGAGAATTTTCAGTTTCCGAACAATAGCTCGTGTACTATTTCAAAAACCGATTTTTTTATTTACTAAAATTGTAGCTAAATGTGCAACAAGTAACTTTTCCTTACAAACTATGTCAAATAACTTCATACAGTGGGTGTTTTGATGCAAAATGTTCTGTCATTTTCCTGGGCTAAAAATGCATAAAGAATTGTCAAAAAAATACGTGTGTATTTTTTCAGAATTTTTTGGAGACATTTTAAAATTTTTCAAAAATTATAAAAATTTTAAAATAAAAAAATTCTGAAAAAATTCACACGCATTCTCCGGATAATCCTAAGCACTTTTTTCGAACGATGTTACTTGTTGGACATTTAGCTACAGTTTTAGTTAATAAAAAAACCGGTTCCTGAAATGGTACATGAGCTATTGATCGGAAACTAAGGAGCCTGTGACAAAAACTTAAGAGGTCGATAAAAACTGTTATGCAGCTAAGTTTTGCAAAACCCATCGGGTGTTTTACTCATCTATGGTATGGCTATCGTCTTGTCCCTAATTTTTCTGTTGCATAGTGTTACTATCAGACTTTGTATTGAAGACGCTTAAACCTCATTATAACAGAATATCATGCTGATAATGAGAATATATTTGCTAATAGTCTAGCAGACCTCAATACAAAAAACATCCTCCAAATTCTGAAAGCTTCCAGATTTTTAGAACTGCTCTAGGTTTACTAAGGATTAGCAGAATGAGATTCTTAAAGAAGATCGAAGTTCGTAGATGTTTTCAATAATTCTCAGTAAGGCGAGTCAGTGTACAATACTGGTGGCATTAAACTAAGTATTTATAAAGGGTTGATTGCTATTCGCAATATATTCATTAAAATGCCAATATTCACATTGCATTCAAAATTATCTTATTATTTTGTTGTTATTACAACACTCTTGATATGAAAAAAATCACAAAAAATTGTATTTATTCAGTTATATCATTGTTTTCAAAAGTTAAGTTAAGGTCATCATTAAAACTGTTAAAATGTTGTACAATCATTTTTAATATTATGTATGTACTTTAATACAAAAATTTTTTTTATTTTCAATTTTGTCACAAATATGTACGTATATTCAGCTTTCACTGGTTGCGTTCATTAAAATAAAATAAAAAAAAAAAACAAAAATAGTGCAATTAAATTTTTTATCGTAAAAATGTGCAAACTAAGCCAACAGTCGTCCTTGACTTTAGCTGACTATGGTTACAACTCAGGCGTATGAAAACAAAACAAAAAAGAAAATTAAACCTTTGGAAAACAGTGTAGTAATTACTATTAACCCATCCATAACGTTTGTTTTGAGAATAAATCTTTTAACCCGTAACAATATAGTTTTAGTGGCGTTCATTGTACATAGTGTTTTGGTGCAATATTTGTATATATGTATGTACGTAGGCAACAATATTTCGACTTTGCTACTACATATTTTATTATTTGATTTTTTGGTGAAAGTCGCTCCACAAAAAAATTTTCCGAAACAAAAAAAAACTTTTAAAATGCAAAACATTCCTATGTTTAAAAAATTATACAGAACAGAGGCGTCAAATACAGAACTGTTCTATACAATACAGTACGGTTGGTCACCGAAAGGATCTAACATAGGTGTCACGATCCTTTGCAATGACTTTCTCGGTTCATAGATTTTCTTCTCCACAAGCGTTTCCAAGTGATTCCTGGTCTACTACGTCCTCTAATACCTTGTGGTTTCCACTCAAAAGCCTGGCTGTAGATTTTGCTCTGTGGTTTCTGGAGAGTATGACATTTCCACCTATACTCTGAAGATCGTTTTATATGAGCATCTGGTTAAATTTTAGGTTTAGCTCGGCACCTTACGAGTTCTAATTTTAACTTTTTTTTACTATTAAATCAATAGGACATATCATCATAAAACACCATTAATAGAATAAGTACACTGTACTATTGAAATATTATTGCATCTTATAATTAAATCAAATTCTTGTTAGACTGGTCTATTATGTTGTGTTCTAATAAAAGGATCGATATTATTATATTAATAGTACGCAAACTATAACATATTCCTATAATAAACTATTATTTAAAATTTTGAAATTGAAGAGATCAATAAATATTCATTAATCTAATCTCAATACTTGAATGAACTTGTAAAACATTACTTAAATTCTTTATTAAGTAAAATCAGTTTATATGATTAGCTTCTGACAAGACCTAATATAAATTTACTCTACTGTCGTCATTAAATGAGGGGATTTCTAAAACCGTGTAAAAGTTGTCAAAATCAATACGAAATTTGACAGTTTTAC
The DNA here is from genome assembly GCA_951812925.1 of Calliopum simillimum. NCBI lineage: Eukaryota > Metazoa > Arthropoda > Insecta > Diptera > Lauxaniidae > Calliopum > Calliopum simillimum. The sequence goes on from OX638372.1 coordinate 26,403,484, forward strand.
GAGTTTAGGTTTTCGAGGCACTTACACGTTTTCAGGAATCCCCTTAATAATTAGTTTACTTTCATTTTATTTATCTTAAATTGATTTTTTTTTCAGCCCTCAAAATATCCAAAATCAGTTGCGTTTATCATCAGCAATGAATTTTGTGAACGTTTCAATTACTATGGAATGCGCAGTAAGTAGACAGTTTTGTTTTTATGACCAATGCGCACATGTTTCACTGTTTCATTTTCGCTTACAACTTCTCTTCCTCAGCCATACTTGCGCTATACCTCACACGAAAGTTGCACTACGATGACGACACATCGACGGTGCTCTTTCATGTCTTTACCATGATGGTCTACTTGTGTCCGCTAATTGGAGCCATCATTGCTGACAGTTGGTTGGGTAAATTCAAAACGATCTTGTATCTGTCGATTGTGTATGTAATTGGTACTGCAGTTATGGCGATGGGAGCAATACCAGTGCTGGATTTGCCAGTCAAGTAAGTTGGAATTGTATTTTTTTGCAACTTAAGGGAATGTTAACTGTTAACGTAAAGAAAAATTAAGAATTCTTTGGACAAACTATGCGGTTTTTTCAACATAAGTACTAACCATTTTTATCCTTATAATATATCTCTACTTTTAATATTTACAATAATTTGATCTAACTTCTTTAGAAATTTACCATTGTTCGAAATTTTTAACCATTTTTTTACTTTTTTTAAAAATTTCTAAACTGATTTATTTTAGAAATTTTTCATAAACTCTACGAAACAAATCTTCCGATATTTTCCGAATCCTTTGACGTTCTTCGACTAATTCAGTTTTTTTTTTTATTTGGCTTTTTGAAAGTTTTCTGAATTTTTCAAGGTTTTTTTTCTTTTTCAAAATATTCCGATATTCTACCAATTTTTCCAATATATTCCGATTTTAATATTTTTGCAATTTCCCTTTTGTTTTCGACTTTTTCAATATTTGCCCAATTTGCAAACGTTTTTCCTAACCATTTTCCTTCTTCCATTGCAGAGGTGCCACACTGCTGGGACTGATGCTGATTGCACTTGGCACAGGCGGCATAAAGCCTTGTGTTTCTGCCTTTGGCGGTGATCAATTTCGCATTCCTGAACAATCCGTGCAGTTGGCGCAATTTTTCTCTCTGTTCTATTTCGCCATCAATGCGGGCTCAGTGATCTCCACATCGATAACACCTATACTACGTGAAGATGTTCACTGTTTCGGTGACAAAGATTGCTATTCATTGGCCTTCGGTATACCTGCCATACTGATGATTCTGTCCGTAGTGATTTTCGTAGCGGGCAAAAATTTATATATCATAAAACCACCAGCAGGAAATATGATCTTTGGTGTATCGAAATGTATTTCGGATGCCATCAGCGGTTGGCGACGCGAACGAAAAACAAATCCACGTAAACATTGGTTGGACTATGCTGAACCCAATAGTGGTGTAAAGATGGTGTCCGATACAAAAACATTGTTAAAAATATTAGTGCTTTACTTACCATTCCCCGTTTTTTGGGCGCTCTTCGATCAACAAAGTTCTCGCTGGACTTTTCAAGCGACACGCATGGATGGCGAAATGTGGGGTTACAATATAAAACCAGATCAGATGCAAGTCATAAATCCATTAATGATCTTGGCATTTATACCACTCTTCGATTATGTGCTCTATCCAATACTGAGTAAATTTGGTATAAGACGTCCACTGCAAAAGCTCACAATGGGTGGTCTACTGGCGGCAGGTGCTTTTGTGCTATCGGCATTTATTGAATTGAAATTGGAATCAGTGCAGCCAGAGTTACCCGGACCGTATGGTGCACAAGTGCGCATCTATAATGGTAATCCATGTCCTTATCGTTTTTCAACAGATTTGCCGTATGTTGATTTTGATAAGCGACCCGGTGTCGAAGCTTTGGGTTATTGGGAAGTGAAAAAATTGGTAACACCAGTGCCGGTTGCGTATAAATTCAAAGCCATCTCATCAGATCGTAGATGTCCAGTTGTTCAGGGTCAATTGCGTTTGACGCCAGGTCAGGCGACAAGTTACTTCATAAGCGATGATCAACTGATAGAATTTGAGGATGCACCAGAGCGTCCAAAGCAGGGTGATCCTGCTGTACGTTTACTGCTCAATGTACCCGATGATGAGGGTATAATTCTGCTAAAGGATCCGGCTGATGTGACAACTGAAATTAAGTCCCAGATACCGCAACAACTGATAAGCGTGTTTCGTGGTGAAAGTTGGCTGAGCATAAATGGTGTGGATGTCACAAATATCACAGCGAAAAATGGTGGTGTCTATGCGCTAATTGTCAACGGCAATCAGAATGATGATTATGTAAGTGTTGTGGTTCGTTTTTGGTGGTTGTTTTGAGGTTTTAAATTTTTCCCATTGCAGACACATGAATTGCACGTTATTGCACCACCCAATTCGGTGCATATGATGTGGCAATTGCCACAAATTGTTGTAGTTACTGCAGCTGAGATTATGTTCTCGGTTACCGGCTTGGAATTTTCATTTACACAGGCACCGCAAAGCATGAAATCCGTATTGCAGGCTTGTTGGCTGCTCTCCGTCGCAATTGGTAATATGTTGGTGGTGATCATTGCTGAGTTGAAATTCTTCGATTCACAGGTTTGTTGAAAATTATATTTTCCAGACTTAAAATCCCAACTTTCCCAGACTCGTATATCTAACAATATTTTACTGTTTCTTTTAGGCTGCTGAATTTGCGCTATTTGCCGCCATAATGGTGATCGATATGATCATCTTCATGCTGCTGGCCATGCGTTACAAATATGTTGAACATCATGATGATTCCGACACAGCTCATGTTGAAGCCATTGAGAGTGGCAGTGGCTCGACTAAGCCAACATCAAAGACTGTATCGAATGGTGGTCTCTCGAATGAAGCTTATATCGATGAGCAGCAGTAGAATGAGATTGTTGGCATTACGAAAGCGCTTACGTTCTTAACGCTGTGATGTACTTAAGAGAAAGTTGTCATTTGTTTTCTTCATTTGAGTGATTTCGTAATTTTAAGGCTGTTATCTTTGAACTTTCTCTTAATTTAGCGAATTTAGCGAATCACATCATAACTTGTGGCAAAAAAAGTACTATATACGTATTTATTTGTAAAATTATTATATATAAATATTTTTGTTGTAATTAAATTATTTGTTATTGATTTACATACATACATAGATTAGTTTATCTGTTTTAAAAAATCTTTTTTTAACTTTATTGTCCCTCTAAGGTGCCAACAGGTATTTTAAGTGCTGCTAGAAATCTTTAAAATGTTAGAAAATATCCAAAATTGCAATGATTTTAGCATTGCATCAAAAATACTCTCTCGCGTAGGGATTTTCCATACAATTTATGTTAAGCTTCACACCTCGTTTATTTATTTTAGTTTTTTAGTGGCACTTAAGTTTTATTCTCTTTTTGTATAAAATATAATTTTATTTTGTATTATTTGTGGTATATTTTTGTTGTTATTAAATGAAAAATTTAGTTTTAAATTGCTTTAAACAAAAAACCAATTATTTTATCTAAGCGAATTTTATTATTATTACTTATATTAGTTTTTTTTTTATAAATTTTATTAGTTTTTTTATAAATTGTATCAATACTTTTTATTGTTAAATACAAACTATAAAAATTTTTTATTCAATCAAATTGTTAATAAAATAACTATGTAAATAATTAAAACAATAAACTCTTTAACAAACAATATGGGTTTGAACATAGAATTTCGGACCACTTTACGTTCATAACTTCTCTTCTTTGGAACCACCATACGTTGCATTGGATGTGGTTTTCGCTTCAAATTTTTATTTTTTGCTGGTCCATATTATCAGAAGTTCAAAGCCGCTAATTTTCTTGTGTTTTTCAAGATTTCACATAACACCATTTCTGCGGAATGTTTTGTATTAAAAGCGCTAATCGTTAAAAATAAAGTGATAATTGATATCACTGTATTTTTAAAAAATTGGAATTATTATTAGAAAACTAAATTCATTTTGTTCTTTACACAGATCCCATGTAAACGAAAAGCTTTAGAAATAAATTTGTATTCTGCTTGAAATTTAAGAAAAATTATGTTAGAGCTTTTGCACAAAGTTCATATTTTGGAGTAGTCAATGGTAGGGAAAAAGTGTTCATATTTGGGGTGTTCATATCTGTGGACTTTTGGCAAAACAACTTTTTTGGCAACTTTTCAGGAGCGCCTAAAAACTTATGAACAACTTTTTAATAATGTGGCTCAATTTCGTTGATGCAGCGTTGAATCTCCCCTTTCGATACCTTTTTACCAATCTTGTCAAATTATTTTTTTCTTTTGGTTCATAACACTTCACCGAATAGCGCTAAGTTCAAATCTTGCGTGAACTATGGGACACCCTTATATCTCTGGAACAAGAAATCATAGAGACATGGCGATTGTACCAATAGAAGACTATTTAAATTTTGTATTTAGGACTAAAATCCTGGAGAATTGTCTTATCTCGACTTAGGTTGTTTTGTCAAAAGTCCACAGATATGTTGGGAAGTTATTATTATCGCGAGCGAACAAGCTGGAAAAGCGACATAGGTATTCAATGTATACAAAAACCAGAAGGTTTTTTTGTAAATCGTTTAATATATAAATGTAGATAAAGAAAATTTGAGTCTTCGAACTTTTCTTGATATTCTTCCGTGAGCAGTGTCTTTTGTTTATCATCCAAATCAACTGGTGGAATTTTGTGTGTAAACAAACAAAAACATTTTGTATAATAGAAACCAGTAAAGGAAACCGATAGGATCACCTTCCTCGGTGATTTGAAATAACTATTTTAAATACCTTTGACAGCCATTGTGGTATTTAAAATTGATTTAAAACAAATATTTTCTTAAATCTAAACAAAAGTTATAAACCGGTTATTTTAGTTTTTTTGTCGGCGGCACGATAATTATTCACCAGTGCTAAATCGGCGGCATGATAATTATTCACCACTGCTAAATCGGCGGCATAATAATTATTCACCACTGCTAAATCGGCGGCATGATAATTATATTCTGAGTCACCCTGTGGCCTGTCCGCCCTACCTTATCGACAGACCGAAATTGCTTACGGTGTGTTTCTTTAATTCGCTACGCTCATTTTTAAATTGTTGTAGCATACTTTTAGGAGACGTAAATAAATATGAAGGTATTGAATATTTTTCGATTTAACATTAACAGTACCAGGAGACCGATCCCTGCTCGGTCAACAATCTAATCTTATTATTTTAGTCGATGTTATTATCCATAGCTATTTTTTGTGATGGAATTCGTACCTTTTCACCTCCAATGTTCATGCTTTCAAAATGATAAACTAACCGATGAGAATAATAATAAGACAAAATTTGGAAAGTGTGGAATGGTATAGAAAAATATCAAAAAATTAAATAAATGGGATATGGCACGCACTCAAAATATTTCGTCTATTGTATGGGGGCTGAAATATCTTATCTTCAAAAGATCCTTCCTCGGAAAGTAAAAGACCTATTGGAAAAGTACGCAAGGATGTTTTGATAAGGAAGAGTGTGGCTATTCAACGCCATTAATAAAAAAGGATTTCAGCTTTTCTTGTAGACACGCAGTTAAGACTGAACACAGCGTTTTCTTCAACTTCAAACAAGGATATTTCAAAATCCTGAAGTTATAATGACAGTTCTGCTGATGAAGACGGACTCAGCGTTAAAAAGTACACAAGACTGCATATTAAAAATAAAAAGTTCATTCCATTTTTTTTTGTGCCTGAGTTATTAACTAAAATTTTTATATTGGTAAAAAGTGGTCGTGGCAATTGTTGAACAAAGCCCACTTTTCGTTATGCTTTAGATACTCATGATCCAGATCCGCATACCAAATTTCATCAAAATGTGTTGTACCATTTGCGAGAAATAGCATTTAATTTGTTTTAGATGGGAGGTTCCACGCTCACCGGCGATATTTTGCCCACTTTCAGGTCGTAGGTGCCTAATAAAAAGAAGATTCCCTATAGTTAAATTCAGAAAGATTGCTTTAGTAGTTTTCTTTTTATAGCGTATTATATTTTTGTGGGTGGTGCCACGCCCTTCAAGAAGTTTTTCCAATATAACGGCATATCACATATTAATACTTATTTTCAAGGGTACAATCTCTTGAATTTTCATTAAAATTGTTGGAGTCGTTTTCGAGTAATATTGAATCAAAATTTTCAACGGTTAAAAAGTGGGCGTGGTACTTCTTCGATACCGCCCACTTTTTCTCCGTTACAAGGTATTATTAATTCGTACACGCTCACCAAATTTCATTTAAATACCTTGTATGGTTTGCGAGTTATGACTTAATCAAATTTAAAATTTAAGGCTGTGTCATGCCCTCTGGTGAGCATGTAAAAAGTTCAAACCTAGCTCATTTTTCATTGTATGCTAATATCTAACACTATTCCAAGTTTCATCAAAATCGCTGTAGCCGTTTTCGAGAAAAAATATTGGCACAGAAATAAGTACAAAAAAACAAACAAACAAACATACAATTTTAGCTCGTAAAGGAAGAGAAGATATTATTAAAAGCGAACCCTTTTTATATTCGTTTTTACGTAAGTTTTGGGTTCGAAAAGGGTCCGTCACTGCGGATTTACCCGGATTGGAATCCTGCCATAGGTGGATTGTCATATTTTTTTTCTTATTATTTTTTTTAATCGCTAATAAGCGCTTCAAAATGTTTTTTTATACCCTACACCAAGGGTATATTCACTTTGTCCTTCCGTTTGTAACGCAGAGAAGAAGGCGTGGCAGATATAAAAAAGTATATATATTCTTCATCAGCGTCACCTCCTGAGTCGATATAGCTATGTCCGTCTGTCTGGCTGGCTGGCTGGCTGTGTGTGGAAATACACTTTTTGGGAAAACTAAGCAAGATAATTCAATGAAATTTGGTGCACAGCCTTCGGCGACAAAGTTAGCTCGGGGGATTGAAAATGAGCGAAAGCAGTCAACGGACACGCCTACCGCCCATACAAAAAAAATATTCAAAATGCAACTTTTTGAGTTTTTTTCACGATAATGCAACCAAAATAGACATAAATACTACGAATTGTAAGCGCAAGCTCTGAACAAAAACCAGGAGAATTTGGACAAGAGGGCGTGGCACCTCCCATATAGGCAAAAACTTCAAAACGCTATACTGAAATCATTTTTTGAGATAATCCAACCAAATTTCACTCAAATCCTAAGAACTATAAGTTCAAACTCTGAGAAAAAACTGGGTGAATTTGGACAAGAGGGCGTGGCACATCCCATATAAGCAAAACTTTCAAAACACTGCTGTGTAGGGTATTTAATGTTTGGCCAGGCCAAAGGTAACACCCTTACTAGTTTTTTTTTTTCAACACAGCATTAACATTATTAAAAGCAAATCCGTTTTGAATTCGTATTTGAAGTTCATGCCGGGTTCGAAATTGGTCCGTCACAGCGAATTTACCCGGGTTCAAATCCTACCAGAGGTGGATTATTGTCCTTTTTATACCCTACACCCAGGGTATATTCACTTTGTCCTTCCGTTTTTAACGCAGAGAAGGAGGCGTGGCAAATAGAGAAAAGTATATATATTCTTGATCAGCGTCACTTCCTGAGTCGATATAGCCATGTCCGTCTGTCTGGCTGGCTGGCTGGCTGTGTGTTGAAATACACTTTTTGGGAAAACTGACCAAGATAATTCAATGAAATTTTGTACACTGCCTCCATCGTCAAAGATAGCTCGGGGGATTGAAAATGAGCGAAATCGGTCAACGGACACGCCTACCGCCCATACAAAAAATATATTCAAAATGCAATTTTAGGAGCGAGAAGGACGCGCATTGCAATTGCATCTTGAGGATGTGCATCGAAATTTTCTGTTGGGTTATTAAAAGCAAATCCGTTTTAATTGTTGCATTCCAATAGCTTGATTCAATTCTGATTGCAAAGAAAATCGGAATTCAGAATGCATAGAAACGTCGAGAGAAGATTAAGTTACATAGTCGTGGAGATAAAAATGGGTAGGTCAATTTTTAAAACCCGCAATTTTGCGACAGAACAGTATACAAATTTTGAAAGATTTTGAAAACTTAATTCTTCTTACACCTTAACAGTTTTTACCAAATAAAAAACACATTTTTTTATTGTTTAAAAACTGTAAAAGAAAAATATTTTATTGAAAACTTTATTTGATTTTTTTCTCTTATATTGGATGGTTGACATCTCTTTTTGTTTTTTTGCTGGAATTGCCGGAAAATATTTTTTAAAAAAACATTATAAAACTTATATAGCAAATTTTTCTACACTGGATTGTCGACACCGTTCGACAGCGTCCACAAGACAGTGTAAATTTAAGTATAAAAATTTAAGTGTAAAATTAAATATATGTAAATATAAATGTAAGTATATTTATTGTATAATAATAAAAATGCAAGAAAGCACTAAAACATATATGTTTGTTTAGAACTAAAAGTTATTCATTAAAAAAAAAAATATTTTAAATAATTTAGAATTTTAAATAATGGAAGCATTATTTCGTCTTAAAGGAAAATTAATTAAAATAAGTGTATATACTATATAGATCATGTATATTTCATACTTACACACAGTTCCTCTTCTTTTTATGTAGAACCATAAAAAAGTTGTCGAAGCCACTATGTGGTGATATGTCTAAGAAATGCAATTGGAGAATTCGACGCAGTTTTCATCTTTAAATGCTTGTGGGGGCATTTTCACGCGCATGTAATGCAAGTGACGTATATAGAACAAAATTAAATTCTTAGTAGCAAAGTGTGCAACTTAACTGTTTTGTATAAAAGTGAAATCTTACTTATATTTAGCTTGTATATATGTAAGGTATATAATTTAAAAATTTGCGTCACTCATGTTTCAATCTCATGAAAATGCCCCTTCTTTTATATAGCAATATTGTAACTAAATTATCACAATATTTGTGTATTTAGTATAAGTACCGTTTTCATCTCGTTTTGAAGGAAAAACAGAAAAAAAGTTTCTGGAAATTATCATTTGACAGGTTTGACAGGATTTCATATTAGAAAAAAACATGTTTTTTGGCAGGAAAAGTTTAAACAATAAGGAACAAAATGCTTATTTCTGTTCCATTGCAAATCCTGTTTTTTTCTGGCATGAAAACCTGAAACCATGTTTTTTCGAGCATGAAAACCTGTCAGACCTGCTGAATTGTAAATTATTGTTAAACGTCCTCCATTTTCTGGTCAAAAAGTTATGAGCACGTTACGTATAAGCAATACTTACCTTATGTATAAAGTAGTATGTACAAATGCACCATATGTACATAAACGAACAAAGGGAAGTGTAGAAAAAGGCTTTATCTCTGGCAGGAATATACGAGATTTCAATGTGTTTGCTTAGTACTAAAACTTAACTAAACTACTTAGCACTTAAGTGTTACTTAAACTTTATATGTGACCTAAATGTGTGCGCTTCTCTACCTTCTGTTATTCAACATTTGCAGATAATATTCGCAGTTGGTACAATAGACGGCGGGTGCGATAACATGTCGCTTTCGGCAGAGATTACATTCGACCGCCTTTGCAGAGGCCTTTACGATGGCATTGTTATAGACCCTTGTCGGTATGGCAGTCACATTGACGCTAGTATCGACAACCACAGATGGCAGTCCATTTTGTTGAGGCGGGTTGGCAGTGTTGGTAGATTTCATAGTTGTCGCCGCTACATCAGCAGCATCTCCTTTGGTGCCCGGTTCAAAACTCACCTTTTTCTGATGGGATGATTTGTTGATGTTGTTGTTGTTGGCGACAATTGCTGCGCTAGAGGGCAAAGGAAAATAAGGAGATGTTGTGGAATAGGAGTTATTGGGTGAAGGTGTCGATACAGCAGAGCTGTAGGCTGGTAAATGTGGCTTCTGTCCATCACCTGGCGCATAACCATGTGGCATTGGTACACGTTGATATGGTGATGTTGGTGGTAATTGTGCTGTTTCCATGGCATAGTTGGCATTAAAAGCCTGTTGGTGTTGTTGTTGCATATATGCATTCTGCAATTGCTGTTGATGATGTTGTTGCTGTTGCTGTTGCTTTTGTGCTGCCATCTGCAGTGCTGCCGAGTAGCTTTGATTTAAATTTGTGATGTGTGGACGTGGCACTGTATTATAGCTCTGTGGTTGCTGCTGTTGCTGTCCATCCAATTTCTGTTGCTGCTGTTGTTGTTGACCACCCACTGTTGCTAACATCTGCATATGTTGCTGTTGTGCAACATTAGCGATGCCGCTCATACTTGTTCTCGCTTGTAGCTGTTGTTGCTGCAGCTGTTGTAAGTGTTGCTGTTGCTGTTGGGTTAGTGTGGATACTGGTGGGTTAATATGTTGCTGATGTGCTGTTGCTGGTGTTGTATTCGATATTTGTCCGTTTACAGCATGTTGTTGCTGTAATCGGTAAATATCTTGCATGGGAGTGTAAATTTGACCAGGTTGCATGTGGATGGGTTGATGTTGCTGTTGCTGCAGCAAATGTTGCTGTCGCAGCGCTTCCATTTGTGGGCGCTGCAACTGCACATAACGTTGTAGATCTTGATTTTGTAGCGGTGGCATTGCTCGTCGCTCGTTGCTTAACATCGGCGATTGTTGGCCCATGTTCGGTTGCTGCTGCTGCTGCTGTTGTGTTGCCAATTGCTGTTGCTGCGGCTGCTGTTGAATAATTCGTGGCTGTGCCTCTGTTTGTAGGCGCAACATATTTTGTTGCTGTTGTTGTATCAACTGCGCCGTCACTTTATCGTTTGGATTCTGTGCGGTACGAAGCACACGCTCGAGTATTGGATTCGGTATGAAATCGTCATCTTCTTCATTATCTGCCGTTGCAACCAAAATAACTTGGTCACAGAAAGAGACGCTCTTCTTTTTGACACGTTTGCCGACAACATTTTGTTGTTGCTGTTGCTGCGTTGGATTTGCCAACGTTGAATTGTTTAATTGTTCCTGTACCATCGTATTGAGCAATTCAACTTCGCGTATCTCTTCAGCGATTTGTGATTGTGCGATTTCATATTTGGGCTTTGGCAGCACTTGGTGTGGTGGTAGGCGCTGCAAGCGTGTTGGTGCACAATCCACTTCATCTGCTGAATCTGCAATTTTGTTATTGCCCGCCAGCATTAGATTTGGTAGGCCATTCATCTGTGTGCGCACATGCTGCGCCGTCTTACCGGGACTCAGTAGCTCTTGTGATGAATACGAACGCAGCGTTGTCGCCTGTTGGTCGTGCTGCTTTGAAACCTCAAAGCGATTTGCAAGATCGCGTACTGAATTGAGTTGCTGCTGCATGTTGTCTGGGTGACGTTGCATGTTTCTGAGATCATGCTGCTTCATTTGCAGCTCCTTCAGCCAGTTGCTCGCTGTTGCATCATTTGTCGGTGTGTTCTGCTCCTTACGCAGCTTCAGCAAGTGCTGACGTTGTTGTAGCTGTGCCAGTATGCTGGTGGTGCCTTCGATAGATTCGAGATTGCGTTGCTGTTTATTGGCTTCCAGCGCATGTATCTGATTAATCTGATGATTCAAAGGCTCCAAATCAATTTCAGGTGGTGGTGGTGGAAAATCTTCGCTGGCTTGACGTGAGTGACAAACAGATTGTGGTGGGCTGGGATATGGTGGTAGCTCCATTGGTGTTTCGGGCACACTTATGGGGCCACTACTAATGCGACCATCAACTTCATCAACACCCTGTTCAGGCTGTGACATATAACCATTCTGCTGCTGTTGTTGTTGGTAGTGCAACGCATATAGTGTGCTATCTGGCTTAGGTGGGCTTTGTTCTGAGTGAACTTGTGCACATGTTGTTATGATCGTCTGACACGAGTCCTCACTTATCGATGTATTCGAACTCATTGCCGATATGTTTGATAAGTTTGCTTCATGGTATGGCTGGAACATTGTAGCAGCAGCAGCAGCTTCCTGCTGTTGTTGTAATGCAAATTGTTGCTGCAACTGTTGTTGTGTTAGCGCTGAGCTGATACGCATCGGTGGTGGTGGCGCTACTTTAGCTACAACGGTTAATTGACGACCGCTGCCATGAAAACTCTTACGCATCAATTTACTGCGTTCCAGATTCGGATTGGCGGCATTCGTCTCACGATAGTCGAAATGTCCCTCGGATATGTAACCGCTCATGGCATTTTTGCCATTCAAGCCCACCGAGCTATCATCTACCGATGTGATGATGGGTGCAGGTGCCTCCTTCTGTGCTGGCAATTCATCACCGGCCTCTGTGAGATCAGGCATCGAACGATTCTTGCGTCGTATGAGACCACCCATTAGTAGTTTACGCCGTATCTTGTGTTGTTTCTTGCCAGTTTTATCTTTCTCTTTCTTTTCGTCTTTATCTTCCTTGTGTTTTTTCAACGTATCCTTGGCATTGACCAATAGCGTCTCGGTGAGTGAAAATTCACGATTGATTTTGTTGCGATCTTCACTACGGCTTCGTTTTTCCTTCTCCTTGCTGCTGTTGCTGCGTCCAAAGATTGAGCGACTTTCACGTTCTGCCTTTGGGGTGGCTTGTTGCGTTTGTGGTTGATATTCGATGGCGTTGTCATCATTGGTGACTGCCGATACAAGTGCCTTGAGCGGACTCTTCTTCTTCGGTAGTGTTGCGTAAATTTCAATGCTTTTATTCGCTGCAGCTGTTGAAGCTGCAAGAGCAGCGGCTACTTGCTGTTTGTCCAGCATCTTTTCTTTACTATTCTGGCGAACATGTTTGACGCTACTGTTGCTACCCTCCCGCACATGTTTCATTTCGGGTATATGTTGCAGTTCCATATCTGTACCCTTCTCTACCAAAATACGTCGATGTAGACTGCGTGCGCGCATAACGCAGGTGTTGTGTTTCATGCGTGCGAAGGTCATTGTGTGCGGATTACTATAGGGTGCATCCATGGCAGCGCGTGCACGTCCCGCCGCTGCATTGCACAGAACAAGTGCAGTTTCCAAATCGTGAGACTCTTCGACAATACGTGATTTCTCCAGCAGTTGATCGGCCTCGTGGCACAGTTTCTCGCAGTCACCAGTTAAGACAACAGATTCTGGTATTTTGGCGAGTTGTGGATTGAGATGATGTTTAGGCGGATACGAATCCGTGGATGAAAGCGAAAATGAATCATAGCCTGGATCGTATGGTACACCATTTCGTGTAGGACTTTGTGGCACAGCGGGAGCAGCACGTTTGCCAACCAAATACAAGTAAGGATTATCCAAAGTTGTTGAAGATGCCGAACTGGCACTGTTGCGATCACCGGACCAATTGCCAGAATCGCGGCGTCTTGGCTGATTCAAATGATCGGGTATGGTAAGTCCATCACTTGGTGGTGAAGAGCCCGAACCGTTCGATGAATTTGAGCTACCACCGCTAATATGTCCCGACTCAGCGCTATGACTGCGATGTAAATTCAAGTGATGTTTGCGTGCCATTTGTGAGTTCAGCACCTGTTCGATGGGCTTACGGTTGAGGAAACCACCATCCTTATCATCTACAACATGACCGTTTGCAAAAATCTTATCCTGTATAACGCTCAGATTTTGATATTGTGCATTGAGTACATGCTCCACTGTTTTACGGCTAATATAGGCATCAGTCTCATCGGCATTGATTGTAGTTTGATTTTGACCACCAGGAAATATATTCTTCTGTATGACACTCAAATTTTGATATTCATTCGGTGAACGTAGTGGTGTTGGTGTAATGGCACGGCGTGTATTGCCCATATTCGGCTTCTCCGGGCTGGGTGTTATGGCGCGTCGCATGGTTTGTGCGCTCGTTTGTGCAGCAAGCTCTTGCATGTATTGTTGAACCGGCGGCGCAGCATGAGTTTGTGGACCCGATGGTGGTTGTGGTACAGCATAAAGGAGTAGTAATGGTTGATAGCGACCACGGCTACATTTGTCAACGACACCTTCCCAGTTGGGACCAACCTGAAAAAATCAAAAAGGTTAGAAACAATACAAGATAACCAAAAATGTCAACAAATTTACCTCCTTTACGTTAGCATCATCAAAGTAAACCCAAACTTTGAGTTTTGTATGAAAGAAGAAAGTCGTATAGTGCTTGCCATAATAAGATACAATGCCAACCAGCTCGTGTTGTACAGTTTGTGCCCAACGTTGATCTGACACTTGATGAAAGACATCAGCCAGACGTAGTGATGTGCCAATGGCTTTCAAGACGGCATGTACCTGCTCGGCAGCAGGACGTTCGGAGTCCCAAACAATACCAATTGAGACAACATCTGGCCGGTTGAGTAGTGCACGACAGATGCCAATTTTGGCGCCACAAGAGTTCTGAAAATGCAAAAGTGACGGGCATGTTAAATTTGTTGAAAATATAAACAAATGTAAAAACTTACCGGACAGTCTCTTATGTCACCCATATTACCAGCAGCACGTAGCAGCTGTCCAAATGTTAATTGTTTATGATTTTGTATTGCCAGATTATTTTGCGATGTTAGCGCCGATGCTGAGACATAGTGTACCATCTGTAAATGGAAGAGTTGAAATAGAACACAATTTTAATTGAGTGTTGAAAAGGCGATTTGCGTGGGTTCATTCAGATGTTTGGTCAGCTTAAAATTTGCCGGAAAACGCCTACAAGAATAAGCTTAATTTTGCAGACACTTAGCAGCGCTACTAAATTGTTGCTAGTTTTTAAAGCTTTGAAACAGTTGCTAGAGTTGTGTAAAATTCGATGAAAAGCAACATATTCTTGACTTTGTATCATTTTCAATGTTTTAAGCCAATAATATTGTATGTATTTGTTTTTTTTTTTTTGCGACTTTATCAACATTTTCAGACTTTTGTAGCATTGTTCTTCTTTAACAATTTTAAACTTTTGAAACATTTTCCGACAATATTTGCAATATTTTTCGGCGTTTTCAGCATGTATCAACATTTTCGCCTGCATTTTTCGAATTTCCCCAACTGCTGAACAACTGCAGAATCTTTCAGCTTTGGCAACATATCTCTACTTTTGCAACATATTTCAACTTTTGTAACATTTTTTCGACTTCTTTCGAATTTATCAATATTTTTCGACTTTCGCAACATTTTTCAACTCTTGCAACATTTTCGACTTTTGGAACATATTTCAACTTATGCTTTATTTTGAAACTATTAAAAATTTTTTGGACTTGTTTAACATTTTTCGTCATGTGCAACATTCTTCAATTTTTTCAACATTTTTTTAAACGTCTTCAACATTTTTCAACTTTTGCAACATTTTTTCAAATCCTTAAAATTTTTAGATTTTATCAACATTTTCCGACTTTTGCAACATATTTTGACCTTTGCTACATTTTTCAACTTTGTAAACATTTTACCAAATGTGCAAAAAAAAACACCAAATACACCACACAACATTATTGACTGCACGTGTTTTCAAATCCAGCTTGACCAACACTTGAGGAAGCCTCTCCGCAAGCTGTTTAGGCCCATAAAAAGTATTGGTTGGTTGGTCAAAGTCTTTTTTTGTTGTTGCTGCTGCTGCTATGCTTAACTGATTGCAATTTAAATTGAATGTTTTTGTTGTTTAATTATGGTATTTAAATTAATTAGTTAGTTTTTATTATTTATTTACTATGGCTAATTTGTTGTTGTAGTTGTTTTCTTTATAGCAATTTATTAACAAATCGTTTGTTTGCATTTATTGCAGTAATTTCGGGCACATTAATCATGCAACGCCTTTGTCATTAAAGCCATATACGTGTCACTTAAGTATTAGACATTTTTCACTTATGTAAACTTAATGATTTGAGTATTGGGTGGCAAAATCGTCTAAACGGCGTGCTGACGTCATAGTGTTGAGAGTGAAGTTGAAGATTTGTGGGACGATTGAGTTTCACTTTCAAATAGATTAATTTTTTTCGTTTTTATAAAATGAAGTCAATAAAATACGCCAATGCTTTGATTGTGGCGATCAAATTGGTTAAACGGAAGTTTAAAAATTTTTTACTGCAATTTTAAATGAACCGCATTATTGTTGTAGGCTAAGACGTTGTTCTACTTTATCATGTTTTTTTTTTTTATTAAATTAATTAACATAAATTTGCTGCCTACATGCAACGTTTGCATTTGTGTTGATCAAATTATGGTGATTTTCATTAAATTGCTGTGAGTAAATCAACATTTTTAGAGGAAATTGATTGTTAAGGAAAATGTTGACATAAAAATGACATTACATTTAATAGCATTGAATTATTTAAAGTAGGTTTAATAAACTACAGATTGTGCCCAGTAGTGTCTGAAAATCATAAAATTGTCATAAAATCGTTTACAATAATTTTTGGCATATTGTGTGTATTGCCGCGTAAAATTCCAATTTGACGCCATTAGCGTTGGCACAGGTGTTTTTCTGTTAAGTTTTATGTTGCTGTTTCTATTTTTTTTTTTTTTTTTCTGTAAATTTTTTGGCAATAAATGTTGCTGCTGTATTGGCCTCTAAAACATAACGTGTTAACATATTTTTCACGCTATGCCCTAAAGCGTCAATGTGGGCTGCATAGTTATGAAACTTGAAGAAAACCAGTCTATAAATGCCATTGTGGTTTTTCACACTCATTACTTAAATGCAATATAAAGTGCAGAACTTGTTCATTCTATCTAATTTGCATACTTGCAGCTTTAGCTTATACTGAGAAGGGGGGGAACTGCGATACTTGCACTACATGCAACTTTATGCTTAAAAAACGCAAGCTAAAGTCTGTAAAATGCGCAATTATGATGTAGGTGGATATGTAAATTAATTGCAATAATTTTTTCTTTTTTTAAGCGTAGGGTGTTTCAAAAAATGTTCAAGAAATTTTTTAAAAAAAGGACGATTCCACAAAAAAGCCGTATTTTTGCGTTTAAGGAAAATGTTTAATTTGACTTTTATATAGCATGATTCATTGCTGTCTTACGTTTACTAAATGCTACATACATGGGTAACTGTTGTCATTAAAGTATTGTCCAATGACACACTAGCCCTGAATTGGTCAATATCGCTGTATCGTTCCAGTTCTTGGCGATAAGAATCAAATCAAACCAAGTTTAGCTACATTTAAGTTAAAAAATTATAAAGTTTCATTAAGTTTTTCTTAAAATATCACTATTTTTCTAACTCGTAATATTGCACAATATACACTTCAACTGAAAAACATATGTTATCAAATTTTGATCAATTTGTATCTAATTTGACTTATCCGCCTGTGGATAACAAGAATACAAATGCTACAGATTCGTATTGCGGAGTATTTGTACTAAGGGTAAAATATAACGTTAATTTTTTTAAACAAAAATGCCTTTGCCGTGGTATGAAACCTCTCTTTTCATTATGATCGAAACAAATAAAGTTTTTTTTAGGAATGGTATCTTTCATAAATACAGACGACACTTTCTGCGGAAAAAACTTAAAACTTTATTTTGCAGTGCAAAAAAGCTTTACCATGTTGCGTTCTTATTGTGAATATTTTTGGATAATTTAAAATTTACTAAAATTTTTAATTTTTATAACATTTATTATGACAATTTCAACTATTTGCGGCATCGGAATTAGGTTTTTTTTTGTTTTTTTTTTTTTTTTAATCCTAAATGCTGCTTTTATGCTGAAAAGCTCATGAGAAAAACATCTATATCGCAGTACAAAATAACAAAAACTTTGATTCAACTTTCCTTCTGCAAGCATCTTTCTTATGGACGACTCACTTAGTTAACCAACAACATTTTACTTTCAGTCATTAATTAAACTCTAGTTAAGCCCCAAATTTCATAGATTAACCCTTAGCTAACCAACAGCTGATGCTGAAGAAATAGAATCCACATCTATTTTTTCAAAATTCTAAATTTCAGACGTAGAAAAATTTGAGTCTGATATCGAAAGCGACGCAGATATTGGCGAAATTTGGAATATTGTACTTGATTGTAGGCAACACATTCTTAAAAATCGCTCGCATTTTTTCCAAAACGCCAGAGAAATTCGTGACAGATTTGGCTTGAGGAAGGAAGTGGCTTGGGAAGTGCTTGAATTCATACGATTTATATATGGGGCATTGCATACTGTTCCGGATAACATTTTGCTTTTGCGTCTCCGATTTTATTGAAACTTTTTTTGTTAAGGTGCCCCCTATGCAAAGGTGATTAGTTCTATCTAAATTTTGTATGGAAGGCCTCTTAAGGGGTGGAAAAAATAGAATAGTATGCTCAAGAAAAATGTTGAGGAGGGGGTCGGTGAACATTTCTTTCGCCTCCCGGCCATGAGGAATTTTTTTGATGTTTTTATCAAAATTTTGTATGAGACCCTCCCTAAATTAGTGAAAAAAGGGCTATTATGTTTGAAAAAATTATTGGAGAGGAGAAATTAATGACGGTTAGTGAACATTTTTTCCCTCTCCCGGCAATGAGAAATTTTTTTTTTATACTTTTATCAAAATTTTGTATGGGGGCCCTCTTATAAGGTTGATGAGAAGGGTTAGTACATTCGAAAAAAATATTGAAGATGAGAAATTAATGGGGATCGGTGAATAGTTTTGCTCTCTCCCGGCGATGAGGAATTTTTTGATATTTTTATGGGTGAAAATTTTTACCCTCTTCCGGCAACGAAGAATATTTGAGCACTAAATAACACTCACTTTTTTGTTAATTAAAACATTTAAAAAAATAGCCTTAAAATTTTTCATCATCCCAATCCATTGGCACGGAGTTGGAAGAATTTAGAAAATTTCTCCAGACTAAAAAGAAAGGATCGCCCTGCTATAAATATTGTTAGCAATGAGTCATGTTAAGGTGGCTGGGTTCTAAAATTATCTGCAGCCGGTATCTGGCGCACACTCTTTCTAAGCAGCCGGTAACTGGCGCATTCTCTTCGGTGGGACTTGAAACTGGTATATGCAGCCACTGGCGCATACTCTCTATCTTGTGGTTGTTCCTGCTACATATGCAGCCGGAACTACTTGCGCAAATTTGAATGCTTTCTGAACTCATAGGATGTACAAGTCCCTATAAACTCTGGAGACACATTTAATATGAAATTATATATTAGACATTATAATGTATAATAATGTTATTTAGGATTAAGATTTTTAAACTTATTGTTAGTCTTCTAAGAAGAGAAGATTCAATAAATAAATGAAGTACTAAAGAAAAAAAAAATTTGTCAAATTCAAGTTTTTTAGACATTTTTTAAAAAAAATCGAAATGTAAACATTGATTACAATAGCAATTTAGTTTTAAATGTTGAAAATTTAATAAAAAAATTATTTAAAACAAATTTTTTTTTATAAAAATTTCTTAAAAAAACAAAACTTTTGAAAAAAAAATTTCATGATTTGTATTGACGGAGCTATGAGCATTTCAAAAAAACTATACTACTAATTGTTGTTTTTGCAGCTTTTTTAGTTTTTTGAAAATTTATTTCTATGAAACGGTTCGATGAAAAAAATTTTAAAAAATAATAGATGCTAATCCCAGCTCGTACTACAAAAAAGTTTCAAAAAATCGGAGATGCAAAAGCAAAATGCTATCCGGAACAGTATGTAATGCTCCATATATTTTTCTCTTCATCATATGAAACATTAGTTAAACTCTTGTCATTATTTTAGTTAACTAATTGGTTAACTAATGACTGTGAATCCAGGCCTAAACAAATTAAAGCTTAGTCATATCTTTCACATAGCAAAATGCTAACAACTGTACTGAATCGTAATACTTTTGTAGCTTGCAAATTGAATTGAAGAAAACTCTTTACATTGCTATTTATTCCGTGTTGTTTTAAATCTCTATAGCTTGATTTTAATTAAATTTGATTTGTTTAGCTTATGAACGAACTAGTTTGTTTAAATATTTCTATCTCAACACATCAGACCTGCATGCGCTTAAGTCACTACAGAAATCTTCATGTGATAAATGTTGCTTGTCCAAGTACTTATGTTATAATCTTTTGTCATAGCTATACCTTCCTACGATGATGGGGCTTTAATGCAAAATTTTGAAAGGGAATATGTGATCATTATAAAATGGCATATTTAACTTTATGCTGCATAATTTGTTTGGCAAATTATATGGTATTTTAGCTTTTAAATTGTTTAACATAAACAAAATGAAAGTCAACAATATAAATTCACTATTCATATTAATAAACTGTTCCAAAAGAAGAGATTCACTTTTATTCTTTTCTTTCAAAATGATACTTAAAATTTCATTTAAAATGCCGCTTTCTTTCATTAATGTGCAAATTTATAATTTTACCAGCATATTTTAAAAGCAGATGAATTTTTTGCATATCAAATTAAGTAATAAATTATTAAAATATTATGAAATGGCAATTTGTTCAAATTCATGGTGCTGTCAAATTATCTTACTCAATTTGAATACGCGGAATGTTCACACTTTCGCGCATTTCTTTTCGGATTTAAATTTATTTGCATTTTTTTCGGACGGCAAATCCTAAGCCAACTTTTTCTAACATTTTATCAGAGAAGCTAAAAAATCTTTAAAAATTTTCAATCTTTCTTACCTGCGTAAATGGCAACTGCTCGGAATTGGCGCCACACTTGCAAACGCTCTGCTCAATAACGCGCATAGCAAAGCGACGATGTGCAATGCACGCCTGCGATTCGCAGGCATCACCATCATCAGCGGATATGTGCGAATGCACGCGATGCAAAAGCAGCTCGAAGCATTCGGCAGCATCACCCAAGCAACCCAACGGAAAGCGTCGGCCAGCCAAAGGACCACTGGCCAATGCGCGACGTAAAGGCTCGGGACATAAAGCGGGCTCAGAGCTGGTCTGCAACTGCTGGAAGAGTTCCTGTTGTGTGGAAGAGTAGAAATTAAAAAATGTTTTAGAAAAGTGGAAAAAAAAGTTTAGAAAAAGTGTAAAAAATAAAGAAATTTGATTAAAATGCATTGCTACTTTTATAAACATCACCCCGCCCCTCCCCTAAAACTCACAATGACTGCGTCAATGCAACGATCGCGTTCACCCACTGCGTGAAAATTATGCAACATTTGTTGCTGCAACATGAAACGTTGCTGCTGTTCAGATTTCACTGCTGCTGCTGTTGTACTCCAACTGTTGTGCGCCACTAAATCCGCTGTTGATGCCACTTTGGCCAGTGCTGATATTGTTCGACTGCTATTCGTTTGTCGCGTCAGTGTTGCCGTTTTATTGCCATCACCACGTGCATCTAATACGAATTTCTTTGGGCTGCTACGTGGCAATGTTCCGTTGTTGCTAATTAGCTGACAATGTTGTGGATGTTGCAGCAACATTGGTGCTGAACTGACAATGCTAATGGGCGCAGTCGTCGTTGTTGGGGTGGTGTTGCTGTTGCTGCTGCTGTTTGTTGGTTTAACATTTTCTTTGGTGGCGCAACTCGTTGTTGGTTCGGACTTTTTTACATTGTTGTTGTTAGTGGCTGTTTGCTTTGTTGTTTTTGCAGTTGTTGTTGTTGTCGACGCAACAACATTTGTTGGCTCTTTACGTTTATAGCGGAATTTTATCATTTTTTGCGTTTATTTTTTAGTTGTTGCAGTGTTGGAAGGAGGTGTTGATTTAAATGGCTTACAGCGTCATATTTATGATTTTGTTGTTGTTGTTGTTGTTGTTTTTGTTGCGTAACGGTTTATTTTTTTATCTAAAATAATTTAATTGTTGATAATTCATATTTTTTTGTTTTTTGCATTGACACAAATGGCTGCTTTTGCTGTTTTGTTGGTTTCATGATTTTGTAAAGCTAAAATTTTTAAGGACCATAAGATTCTATGTCGTTCTTGGTGCCATAGTTAGGGAACTGGTGGCAGAAAAAATTATGTCATGTAATTGTTCGGTAGAAGATGATAATTGTGAAGATTGAAATGAATTCATCAATATAAGCAATGTCTGCCAATTATTTATTGAGGATTTTTAAAATGGCGGCTTTTCAAAAATGTAAAAATATAATTGCTGTGCTATGTAATAGCAGCGTGTCTGCCACTAATTTAAAAAATTAGTTAAGCTTAAAGTAAGTGCCAGACATTTCTCGAGCTGCGGTTTTGAGATATTAATTTTTTTCTCAATTTTTATGATATAAAAAAATTTTGTGATTTTAGCATATCGCAGACCACGATTTTTGTGAAGATAACATCATGAGGATTAATAAAACCTACGTCTGCCGTTCTAATATTGCTATACAAAATAGCTGTAATTTTGTAAAAGTGTAAAAAAAATTAAGTCACTTCATCGTGTAAGCTGTTTAGCATAGTAGTTCTCTTGGATGTTCTGAGCATAAAAATGCAAGAGATAGACGCTTTGCTTGCTGATTTTTTAAAGGCAGACGCTTTTTAGTATACTCTGCTATGGAAATGCGAGCTAGACTAAGTTTAAATTAAGATATCATCTTAACAATTAGTTGTATGTTCAAAAATTTATTTTTTATAGAAAATTTTGAGAGCTACAAAATTGTCATGAAACATTTTTCTGTAAAAGTAAGCGTTATCGAAACATTTGCAAAAAACTGTTTTCTGTGACCTAAATCAGCCGACAATGCGTCAAAGAATTATCCATAACTACAATCTAAGAAAGGTTATGAATTAGTCCATAAGTACAGGGAAAGTTTTTGATATTTGAATGTAAGTTTTCTTAACCCATATCGTCCCGGTACCCGATTCCGTTGAAATTTTGTTTTGTGAATTTTTGAACACAGGCTGATTTGGGTCTAATCAAGAAAAATCCATTTTTTTGGACACCTCAAATTAATTTTCTTAACTCATTGTAAACAAAACAAATAGCACTTCTATATCAAAACGTTGTGACTACGTTTATGCTAAAAAATATCAAACTTTATTAGTGTTGCCAGTTCCTGAAATATAAATAGTGTCCCTCGTATGTATCAACAAATAATTTTTAGAGTTTCTAGTTTCATAGAGATACCTATTATGGTTTAAGGGTAGAAAACTACCCCTCTGGGCCACTATGGGTTAAAAAAAATTACTAAATTCGCTTCATATCCTACTTTCTAGAACTTTCGAAATATTTTTCGAGGACAAAGACATATTTCATATGAATTCAAAAGCAATATGGCATCTTTAAAAGTTTTGGAGCTATAATTTTATGAAGATTTCAAAATATATACATACCATTTTCAGACTCACTTCTTATTCTTAAAACATATTGAAAAATTTATTACAACTGTCATTTAAATATTTTCTTCGAAAAAAAAAACACAAAAAATTAAAATAATAAATTGATGTAATGACTATATTATATGTAGCAGAAAATCTTTCTTTTGTCTGCATTTGAAAGATCACCTGTCGAGCAATTTATTGCCCCAGCAGCACTTGAGCAAAATTTTGCTATTAATTTGCATGTCTTGCCTTTTGTAATTGCTATAGAATGCAACTATATGTCAAATGTCACATATGGCAAGTGTTTCGAGACCATTTAACTTTAAGCAAATTCATCACTAAACAATGGTAGACATTTGGCTACTGCGTGCTACACACGCTAAAGTCAAGTTAACAACTGTTACCTGGTAACAACAACCCTTTTTTGTAGCTGGTACAATGGCTGACAACCCAGCAGTTTGTCATTTAAACTTGAAAACCATTTCTTGCGCAAAAACTGACAATTAACTCTGCTGAATGAGCCTTAGGCGACATGAACAAAAGGGTGTTGCAAGCTGCACGTGCTACACTTAAATGTTTTGTCCTGCTATCTTCCATTTTTTGAGCAAACCATCTTATTATATATATAGATACTACTGCCACAATTTGAAATAAAAACCATTTTAAACTGTGTCAGTTACGTGACTTTTTAACTTTACGTTACAAAAATTTCGTTTTATTTTACCAATTACTTGTGTTTTAGATCTTGCTGCTTGCTTGGTTTGTTCTTCATTTAATGTGAACTTTATTTCCTGTGTCTTGACTTGAAATTTATCGTTTTACATTTGTCGTTTTTGCTTTGCTGTTGGTTTTGTCTTTTGTATCTCTCTCTGATGACTTTGTTTTGTCTTTTGTGAGTCATTCTGGTCTGGCGTGGTTTTCTTGAAAATTTTCTTCAAATGGTGCCTTCTGTTTTCTTGCTCAATTTTAATTTAGTTGTCATGGTACATGGCGGCGGCGGCGATGGCGGCGTGCTTCATGGCTATCATAAATCAATCTAGCGCTACATAGGCGATTTTTTCTTTTCCAACATAATGTGGGATTTCCTTTAGTTTAGGTTACTAGGGGTCATGACAAATTTGTTTGGCGTTGGCAATGGCAGCGGAAGCTGAAATTTTTGCAAAACATGAGTCACGCAAATGCAAAACCTCACAATTTGAAGAAAAGTACAAAATAAAACGCAAGAAATTGTGCAATTAAATAAAAGTTGTAAAATTTGTTTTTCAAAAACAAAAGACTTAAGGCACAAACTTGAAACAAAATTTTTGCGCATTGCTGGTAAGCATAAACAAAAGACTCAAGACACAAACTTGAAACGTAATTTTAAGCGTTGTGCAGATTTGTATAAACAAATGGCTTAAGGCATAAACTTTTTGAGTATGATATGTTATGTTTGTGAAGAGCTTTGCAAAGTGCTTGAGAGTTGCTAAAAGTTATCAAAAAATGGAAAGTGAAATTTTGCTAAGTATTTTACCTTAAGCATTTTGATTTTAAGTTTTTAAAAATTAGAAATAATTCAGGAAACTATGAATTAATTGAGCAGTTAAATAAGTAAAAACAAACAAATTACAAGACAAAAACAATTTAAATTTAATGATTTTATTTTGTTTTTATAATAATCAATAGCTTAAATTGTCATAAGTGAAATCCAAAAGAAAATTTTGAAATATTTGCCATAATTGTTAAAGATTTAAATGCAATTAAGGTCGTTCCTCGGCAAAAAAAAAAAATATTATAAAAAAACATGGTGCTTAAGCTTTCTATAAAGACAAAAATTTGTCCTCCTTTTTTTACTTTGTTAGAAATGGAGTACGACTTTGAATTATACACCATTAGAAAGGTATTTGTGTGCAGATGTGCATAAAGTTAAAATTACTTTTATATGTTGTCCTTTAACTTACCAAAACTAAATACAAATTTTTTAATACTAACAACAGAATACGCTGTCGTCAAAAAAAAAATTTTTTCCGTAAAAATCAAAACCGATAAGCTTTCAGCGAACTTTTTTTTTTGTGATACTATCTAATGCACCGTAATGTACCAAAATGGATACAAAGAATACCTCGCCATTTGACTTGGCTTCTCTTACATATTTCTAAAAAATAATTTATTGGCAAAATATTCTTTATGATAAATTCTTATGGCCGAAGATAGAAGCTTTCATACGACTTCGATGCATAAAAGTTAACTAATCAAAGGTGTTAATAATAAAATTTTCTTATCTAGGCCAACATCACTCATATAGTTGCATTGTGTGGCTTAAGCCCGTATCAAAGTAAGCTTACAACAATAATCATCAAATAATCTCAATGCCTTCTACTCATGTTCTTCATCAATCAAATTAAAAGGAAAAAACAGTTAAAAATTTGATGCGCAGTTCCCTTGATGCGGTCTAAAAGATTTTTCATGTATCTCTAGAGAAAACATAAAATTCAAATCGTATAAACATAATTGCCATCAATCTTGGATGAGTTAATTAAAAACTAACGAAAAAGAAAAAAAAAAACCAAACAAACAAAATTTCGTGTGTAGCGTGTTTAAGAAAACTTTGAACCTTCGTTACATAAATTTCAAAAATGACATTTTTTTGTATGTTTAAATGATATCATAATAATGTACCATCATCATCATATCAAGCAGACAGTGACCAATCAGTCAAATCAACTGTGAAATGGAATGGAATTTTTCTATTGACAATCGCCGCATTTTGTTCATTTTTTCAAGGGAAATTTGGCTTTTAACTTCGAAAAGGGTATTTTTACATAAAAAAATCTCGAAAAATATAATTGTGACCTCATTAGAAATTAGAAGATTTGACACAAGCTTAAAAAAAATTTCAAAATATAAAATTTTCAGTAAATCATATATCACTGAAACGCCAAAAAGGGTCGAAAAGTCAAAAAAACTATAACATCTTAAGAAAATCTAATAGGGCTGTATAAATTTTTCAAAAACCCAGAAATGTTTAAAAATTTTGACAAATTCGAGCTTAAAGTAAAAAAAAATTAATTTCGATAAATGTGGATTAAGTCAAAAAAATTTTGAAAAAGTGGTATAAATGTGTACATGGGTGAGTCTCCAAAAAATGCACCATTCAATGTCCCGGGGCTCAAAACCATGTTTAAATTTAAAATTCGATATTTTAACTATTTAACACAGAGCTTCTATATGAATTGCTTGAAAAAAAATTATTTTTAATATTTTACTATGAAGTTATAACGTAAAGTGCTAAAACGTCATTCTCCGTCCTGTCTCTAACCGCTTCTTAGTGCACTTAGTTGCCCGTCTCGCGTATTACGTTATTTTCTAAAACAAAATCTATACGACATTGTTTGCATATATATTTTAGCTACTGTTTTTCTCTGTTAACTCTTCGTAAAATTTTTTTTTATAAAGAATTGACAACCATTGGATTTGGTTCCTCAATTTAGACTATCTCCGCTCAGTTTTTCTTATTCTAATTGTAAATTTTTTAAATTTTGAGTGAATAGAGCACTGAAAGTGTAAAGAAAGTGGGGATCAGTGTATTTTCAGCTAAGTCGGTTTTGGTTTTTCGACAGTCAGTGTTCGTGTGTTTTAAAAAAAAAAAAAAAAATTAATTTTGTAAACAACGCAAAAGTGCATCATTCTCCGCGTAAATTTTTTTTATATAACTAAACATATTATTTTTATCTTTATATAAGTGTAAGTCAATAAACAATTACAGAAGCTATCCACCAGTTTCAATTTTTTTTTTTTTAAATTGAAATTTTGATTGTGATATTTCTGTTTTTGCAACATTTTGTCACTCTCCATTTCATCATTCTCCGTCGTTTTTTTTGCAACATTTCATCATTTGTTTTTTTAAACTATTTATTAAAATGATAAAAACTAAAATTTAGTCTTAAATACTTAAATAAACTTTTAAAAAATCTAACATAAATTTTAAGGGGTTGCCACCTGGTTATTTTAGAAAATCTTACATAGTTCTTACTTTTTTCGACTTAATTGAAATTTTTGGTTTCAGAAAAGCTCAGAAAATTTTTTTACAATTTTATAAAACTTTTGGTGCTGCCACCCGGTTTTTTTTTGTTAGTTCAACCATTTATTTAAAATTATATAAAATTTAATCTCAAAACACTTAAATAAACTTAAATAAAACTAAGATTTAAAATAAATTTTCGAAAACCACCATGTGCCAACCCTAAAAATTATTGTTGGATTTTCAAAATTTTATTTATGTGTTTCAAAATTAAATTTTCGGTTTTAGTTTAAACAAAACTAACAAATGATGAAATATGACAAAAAAACGACGGAGAATGATGAAACGGAGAATGACGAAATGTTGCAAAAACAATAATATCACGATGAAAGTAGCACTATGAGTCACATAAGATTTATCAAAAACAACCATGTGGCAACCCTAAAAATTTATGTTGTATTTTTCAAAAGTTTATTTACTCAAAACTAAAAAATGATAAAATGACTGCAAAAATAGTTATATCACAATGAAAATAGCAGTAAGAGTTATACATGACTTTCGAAAATTATCAGGTGGCAACCCTCAAAATTTATGTTGGATTTTAATAAAGTTTATTTAAACATTTTGAGGATAAAATTTTATTAAAATTACCAGAGGTTCAGGTCATCATATTCTAAAAAATTAAAATGAATAGGTGGGGACAAAAAAGGCATCTTTTGTTACATTTTTCATAGACTTACCCACATGTGATCATATGCAGAAAATTTAACTTTTTCTGCTTTTTCAAGGCATAAAATTTTTTATTTTTCAAAAAGTAATTTACAAACAAATTTGTTTATAAGTGTTGCACTTAAAAATCAATTTAAGACCACAAATGCCACATTAACACCTCTAACCATGCTACTTAACGTTGACTGCTTCATATGAACAGTTCTTCGCTGTTCTTTTTTGTGGTTGTTGTTGTTTCATACACAAAATTGTTAATTAGCTGTAGCGTTACCAGATGAAATGTGAAGCCACAAAGCGTTTTCTTTTTTTTTTCTTAGTTTAATTATAACAAAAGTTCAAAGCAGTTCACATTGAATATAATAATTTGCTGTGATTTTCTTAGCTAGAAAAGCAACTTGACTATGAGAACAAACTGTGGAAAAAATTTGGCGCTAGACAAAAGTTTATAAATTTCATAAGCTTTATAGCCTCAAGCTTTTACTGGCAAAATTACAAATAACACTAGTTTACAGCAAAAATGTGATCTGGTTGCCACTATAAAATTCTTATGTAAAATGACTCCCTGATTCCGAAAATAACTATATTTTTTTTTTCTACGGAGGCGTTTTCGAGAAATCCCCCTATTCCTGTTTTTGAAGGGGGGGAAAAATATGATCTCATATAATCACATATATCTCGTAAACCAATAAAGCCAGCTTATTATGTAAGACAACAAACGAAAGATAATAAAATTTTACATAAACGCCTTATAATTTACTTTTCGATCAGTTTTTTAGTTTCTGTGTTATTAATAAACATTTCGAAAAATTTTGATTTTTCTTTTGAAAAATCGAAAAAAAAAGTTTTTCAATTGGGATATTTTCTTGAAAAAAAATTCGGTAAAAGTAAAAAAACTTCATTGTGCAAAAGTCTAAAGAACCCCAGTAAAAACAAGATACTAATGAAGAAAATCGATGGATAAATAACGGAGTTATAATCAATTAAGTGAAAATACCAAAAGTCAAATTTTACTCTATTTTTGTAATTTTCCTTGCATAAGGATACAATTTTGAAAATTTTTTTTCCGATTCGACCGATTCATATTTTTTTTTTGATTTGGTGGACCGTCATAAGTAAAAAAAAATTATTTTTATTTTTTTCGCTCGTGTAGTGTTGCCGTATTAGAAAAAAAACAATTATTTGAGGTGTCACTTAACTTAAACTGATCTGTAAAGAGAACTTCATATTTTACTCCTTATCTGAGGATATCATTAAAAAGGCAAATAAATTGCCTTTTTAACATTGGGTCATTTGTTGATATCAAATGAAAATTAGCCAATTTATAGTAAACCAAATTTCAAATTTAAAGCAAATTTCGATGATTTTCAGAATCTTTCTTTAACGCCGTTAACATTTTCTTGTTCGAAAAAATAGAAAAAGTCAAGTTTTATTACTTTTGTCATTTATATATTTTATTAAAAAAATTTTGAGTTAATATGGACCAAGATCGGATGAAAAATGACAGCTCTATTCTAGATTTAGTGAATAAACATATGAAATTTCTGTTTTGCTAATTAAATAGACAGTAATTTAGTAGGTTCACTCACTAAATCTAGAATAGAGCTGTCATTTTTCATCCGATCTTGGTCCGTATTAACTCAAAATTTTTGTAATAAAATATATAAATGACAAAAGTAATAAAACTTGACTTTTTCTATTTTTTCGAACAAGAATGTTAACGGCGTTAAAGAAAGATTCTGAAAATCATCGAAATTTGCTTTAAATTTGAAATTTGGTTTACTATAAATTGGCTAATTTTCATCTGATATCAACAAATGACCCAATGTTAAAAAGGCAATTTATTTGCCTTTTTTAATGATATCCTCAGATAAGGAGTAAAATATAAAGTTCTCCTTACAGATCAGTTTAAGTTAAGTGACACCTCAAATAAATGTTTTTTTTCTAATATGGCAACACTACACGAGCGAAAAAAATAAAAACAATCTTTTTTTACTTATGATGGTCCACCAAATCAAAAAAAATATGAATCGGTCGAATCGGAAAAAAAAATTTTCAAAATTGTATCCTTATGCAAGGAAAATTACAAAAATAAAGTAAAATTTGACTTTCGCTATTTTCACTTAATTGATTATAACTCCGTTATTTATACATCGATTTTCTTCATTAGTATCTTGTTTTTACTGGGGTTCTTTAGACTTTTGCACAATGAAGTTTTTTTATTTTTACCGAATTTTTTTTCAAGAAAATATCCCAATTGAAAAACTTTTTTTTTCGTTTTTTCAAAAGAAAAATCAAAATTTTTCGAAATGTTTATTAATAACACAGAAACTAAAAAACTGATCGAAAAGTAAATTATAAGGCGTTTATGTAAAATTTTATTATCTTTCGTTTGTTGTCTTACATAATAAGCTGGCTTTATTGGTTTACGAGATATATGTGATTATATGAGATCATATTTTTCCCCCCCTTCAAAAACAGGAATAGGGGGATTTCTCGAAAACGCCTCCGTAGAAAAAAAAAATATAGTTATTTTCGGAATCAGGGAGTCATTTTACATAAGAATTTTATAGTGGCAACCAGATCACAGAAAAAAATAATTAATTTGTAAACTAGTGTAATTTCACTTGCTTGAAAGAGTGCTAATAATGCCAAATTTTGAGGCATCTCTGCAAGTGAATATTCAATCCAAAATGCACATTTTGGCAAAACTCGTTTACTGACTGACTACAAGCCCAAGCAAAGGGTTCTTACGCCACGAGAAATGCAGCATAAGCTATTTGTGCAACTTTAAAATATTTGATGCTGCTGCTTGCGTCCTACTTTTTGTCAACAAGTTTTTTTTTGGTTTTCAGCATTAAAAACTGGTTCTAAAAACACTGTTATCTTGAAGTTAATAAACGAAAGTTAAAATAATTTATTGGCTTTTAAAAAGTGACAGTAATGTTTGGTGAAACAATATGACTGGCAAAAAACAAAACACAAAGAAAAAAATATTTAAATTTCTACTACAAAATTATAAGAATTTTGTTCGAAGGCAAACTTAAATGGCATTAATTTGTTTTAATTATACCACAAAACCAAGCAAAAATTGAAAAATTTCGAAAAAAATCATTTCACTTTCACTTGCAAGTCAGTCAATCAGTCTTTCAACAGTATCAATATTTTACATTTAATTGCAAATCAAAAGAAATTTCATTTTGAGAAACAAAATATAAATGGCTAATAGCAATTTTTGTCAAGAAACAAATTTTATGAAAAACTTGAAAAAAAGCCAAAATATGCAAATCCAATGTTTGCACAACCTTATTAAAATACTTAATAATAAACGAAAGACTGCAGACACGAACTTTCCATAATTTTTGCTTGTTCGTTTGCTTGTTTATGAAGCACTTAATGATGATTTTTGCTGTATGTACTAAGATATTGATTTTTTATTTGTTGTATTTTCTTTTTTTTATTTTATTTTTAAATTTTTTTGGTAGCATTCAACTTAAGTATATACCGCTACCGTTGCAAAATGCTTAATACTATGATTGTATTTTTTCTTTCAATTTTACGAACAAAACCAAATGTTTTTTATGAAAAAAAAAACTTAACAAATTAAAAAAAAACTATATATATGCTTATAACGAATTTTTAAGGTCAATTTCAATAACAGTGATGGTAAAATAAGACGCGCCTAATTTTGTTAAACATAGCGCCGCTTATAAAGCTATGCCAAGTTCAGCAGCAGCAAATTTTTTTAGGTGTTCAATTGAGGCGGTTTTCTTGCAACTTATTATTGTTAAATATGTTATTAAATTTTTGGCAATAAACAACAATTACTCACATCAATAAGATGCTGTTGCTGTGTCTTTTAATTGTAAACAAAAATGGGCGTTCTGCTTTGCAATATAACGAAAGACTTAAGCAACGAACTTGTTCAAAATTATTATGCTTTGAATATGAACTTTATATTCAAAAAGATTGCTTATTTCGCTTATGTATGTTTTTCCTGCAAAACAGTAAACTTAAGCTGCGAACTTGATAAAATAGATTTTTTTTTTTTGTAAATTTTTTGCGTTTATATTAAAAATATAATATTTTTGCAACTATGTTGTTGTTTATCGGCAGCAATGAACTTGCAAAAAATTAATCGTTTCGCTATGAATACATTTATTATAAGTTAAAAAGCAATTAATAATTCGAACATAACTGCGTTGTCTTATTTGATGATCTTTTGCAATTTTTATTGAAAAATTTTATAAAATTCTTTTAACTGCCTTAAGCTCATTATGAAACATTGATCAAAAGCCAAAACGGCATTAGACTTATGCTTATAAATCAAACATAAGCTGCTTTGGCTTCTGATCAAGGAACAAATTTAACTTCACTGCTTTATTGCTATATATGAGAATTGGGGTGTCCGTTATTTACTAAGTTTTTTGTTTTTAAGAAACAACCCTTCGAAACGCCAGGCTTAGTGGTCAGTAGGTAGTATTTCATTTTGAAGGAAAAAACATTTTTTTTTTCAACCTCAACCTTTTTCTTATTGCTCCGGCACTTGACGTTTGATCGTTAAATACGGTATATCGTTGTAAATGTCTTAATGTGGACTACATTTCATTCATAGAAGTAATTTAGCTCAAATGTTTTTTTCGACTAGTTGTACTCAATATCTCAGTTTTTACCTCCCTAAGATGCCAAGTTCACTTCATAGAGTTGAAGCCCATAAAAAATCAAAAAAATTCATCGCTACAAAATTTCCTCAAAATGTTGAAATTGAAGAACTCGTATCTGAAACTAAAAATTCCGTACAAAATATGAAAAACAGGATGTTTCAAAAACGGAAATTGCTCCTTAAAGCTATGCAATATGACATTTCAAACAGTATGCAAATAAATAAAAAAAAGAATCTTGCATAGTTTTAGGTGGCAAGTTTTGTTCTTAAAACATCCTGTTTTTCATATTTTGTACTGAGGTTTTAGATTCGCTATAACTTCTTCAATTTCAACAATTTGAGGAAACTATTCAGAGATGAATTTTATGATTTTTTATTGCCTTTAATTTTATGAAGTGTTTTTGGCACTTTAAGGTAGTTGAAGTTGAGATAATGAGTACAACTAGTCGAAAAAAGCATTTGAGATAAATTAATTCTAAAAATTAAGCATAGTCCACATTGTGACACTTACAACGATATACCATACCTGATAATCGAACGTCAAATGGCAGAGCTATACGAAAAAAATCATTTAGGAGCTTATTTTAAGGTCGAGATGGGGCGCTTACAGCGAACTTTTATTTTTTGTATAGGGATCGATACTATCTAATGAACACCCTAATGGATATATTTGTCTATAATATAATAATTAACAATTTGGTAATAGCCTACATGAATCTTTCTTCAGCGGACAAACGAAAGACTTAAGCAACGTATTCGCCAAAAAAGAATAGAAACTTGATAAAAAAGTTCACAATTTTAGCACAACAAAATTTTCGAGCAGTAAAACGAAAGAATTAAGCAGCGCACTTGATAAAAGTTCATACAAAATAGCTACCTACATTTAAATTCAAATTTTTTACTGTAAGTTTAACATTAAAGATTTCTTGCAATATAAAAACAGTAGACCTAAGCAACGAACTTTGCTAGAAACTGTCTTAAGTCATCTGCATTTTTCAAATTAATATTGAAAGTTTGCTTATTTCTTTTAATTAAACAACAACAAAAAACTCATTACCTAAATCCTCAAATTATAGTTTTCATACCACATGTGACTATTTTATAGTTAAAAGTTTAATTGAATTTTTTTTTTTTTTTTTTATTAAATGAAAAACATTTGTCACTTTAATCGCCAACTTACGTCAGCCGTATGTTTTTAGTTAATTGCTGTAAAAAAATTTTAAAAACATAATAACTGGTATTTGCGACAAAAAACAAATGCATTTTAATTACATTATTTTTGCTTTATAATTTTATAGTTTTTTTGCAGCTTTAATTTTATAATTTCAATTTGTTTTCTTAGACATAAAATTCTCTTTTACATGAAATTATATTCATAAGTTACTGATGTCATAAAGATTTTTTACTGCATACAAAGCTGCATATAATAAATTTTAGAAAAAAAAGTTTTTAAAAAATAAACATTACTTTAAGTGCTAAAAATATAAAAAAAAAAATATTTTATACATTGACTGAACAGAAAAAAACATTAAAAAGGAAACGACCACCAGTTGCGTTTTGCTGTGTTAACAAAAGCTGCTGTTATGTGTGGAAAACATGACGCAAAGCAACGTGTAAATTTTGAAGAAAAAATTTAAAAATAAAATTTAAAAAAAACCCAAAGAAATTATGACAAAAGTACAACAGAAAAACAAGTGTTATCACTTGTAATGCCAGAAAAAATGCACTTCCGGTGGTTTTTTGTTTTATGTTGAAAAGGGCAAAAGCAAACGAAAGACTTTGAAAACAAACTTTATGTTGTGTTGTGCATTATTGAAACTTCCTAATCTTATAAAAAGGACTTAGGTTTTACATGAAAATTTTTATAAAATCAAAAAATCTTTTGATGACTGTAGTATAACTGAGGATTTTAGCGTAGGTTTTAAAAATCCTTTTTCTGTTAAAAAACTTAAAGGCCTTCGAAATGTTTTTCTTGCAAAAAAACGACAATTTTTCATTTAAAAAGAGCAAGCCCGTCAAATTTTGAAACATTTTATGTTTAAATTTCTCTACCAAAATATCAGCTATTTATAGTACTTAATAAAACATTAAACTTTCTTTGAAGTCTTTCAAATTGATGAATTGAAGAGCGGCATCTTTGCGTTGCTGTTATTAAGTGTTCATAGCTATCAATAATATTTGGTAAGCCGCAAAGCTAGAAAAGGCATTGATTATGGAAATGAAATTATAAGAATTATCAATTGATTGATTGGGTTTTGATTACGCAACAAAACAACTTAATTCCATTAGCTGCAATTGTTATAATAAATAAAAAAAATATAAACAAAAAAGTTCAGTTGAACAAAAAAAAATAAAAGACTTATACGCTTTGTGTTTAATTTTTTGCGCCAACATTTACCTGCATAAAAGTTGCAGACCTTGAAAGCTACATTTGCTTTTTTTTTATTTCTTATAAAATATCAACAATTTTTCTAGCGTACCAGCAGCTGTCAAGTAGCACATGTTTTTTGTTTTCTAACATTATATACGTATGTCTTAGTTATGCGCATGATTTCTTAAATTCTTTGAAATAATTTGTTGCTTTTGTACAACTATTCCTTATAAATTAACTGCTAATAACGCTGATGAAGTCAGAAATGTCAAATTGAAAACAACAAAAAACAAATCACCATTTAAAACTGCAAGCTGCTGTTAACAAAAGACTTAAGCTGCAAACCTAATGTTAAGTCATATTGAACAAAAGGATTTAGTTGCAAAAAAATGATTTGTTGCTTTGATTGCAAAAATATCACAATATCCACTATATAATATTGCAGAAATTATTAATATACATTTTATGCAAAGTTTAAATGCGCATTAATGTAGTAGGTGTTTGCGTAAATATTGTATAAACATATGTTTTCTGATCGGTCGTAGTTCGCTATGTATAACAAAGCGGCCAAACAGCTATTTTATTATAGCGCAGATAGCTAATAACAATAATGCTTATGATACTGCAGTTCTGCGAAACATCGGAGCTTTTTTATTGGCGTAACAAACTGAAGAAAAAATGCGCAAAAAGTGTGTAAGGAAGCTTTAAGCCCCATAAAACAAAATCACAAAAAAGTGAATCAGAAAAAAATTTTTTTTTTTTTTTTCACAAATTACTATAAAATCGAACTTATTGCTGCCACAACTCAGCAAATTTTTATCCAATCATAATCATTGGCACAGCGCTGAGAAATTTAGCTTAAATTAATGCGATCAGACCTAGCGTTCTCAAAATATTTTCTTATAATGAAGAAATACTCATTAAAAAATCAAAATTTCCAATTAAGTCTGGAACAACTCCAAGAAAAATAAATAAATAAATACGATTTTCAAGATCAGCAGGTCCAAATTGGTTTAGAAAGCTTGTTTTGAAAAATGTTTCAATTTCACTATTTAGTAAGTAGATTGGTTTATGTGCGTATAATATGAATTTTATATAAAATGGTTTAAAATACTTTCGTATCATCTTATGTATAAATTTTATACAAAAAAAGTATAAAATATTTTTATATAGTGGTACTATAAAATTTAAGCCATAATAGTTTAAATTGTGTTAAAACTTTATGTGTAAGCAATTTTTGCAATGTACACTTTTTACGTAAGATGTTTTCCTCTCGAGTAAAAAAAGATTTTTGACTGCCGCGGGCGTTCAAAAGTCAAAAATGCCCATGTAGCGACCGAATCCCATCTTGAGTCGTACATTATTTTAAAGCTTTTAAAGTACTTTTAAAAAAAAATCTAAGGAGGCTTTTTTTAAGAAAAATTCAAAAGTATTTTTAAGTGTAAAAAATTTTGGTGAATACAAATTTTTTTCACCAAGAAATATTTTTTTATAAAGAGAACATTTCAAAATAAATGGGACCATTAATTTAGATTTATCAATTTACAAACTTTAGTATAAGCTATTAATTTAAAAAAAAAAAACACCCTTTTCATGAAAATGACTAAAAACGCCTACGTTAACACCCTGTATTTTAACAACAAATGGTACTAGGACCAAATCCTCCCGGGCTGTTGTTCTTGCACACCGGATCTACCATATTGCCAAATTTGAGCGAAATCGGAGAAAAAAAAAAATTTTTTCTGGTACACTTGGCGTGGAGTCCTTCATATATAAAAATGAAATGGTGTCCGTATGTAGCTTATGAACGCGGAAACTACACGGCCGACTTACATATTTTTTTTTTAAAATTGTTTGTTGTGGTCTGTAAAAGGTTCTTAAGCGGGTGAGATGCCACTGAGGGGAACGGGGGTTGCACCCCCCATACTAAAAAATACAAAAAATGCTATATCCCTACAGTTATACAAGCTATGAATTTGAAAGTTGGTGAACTTATGCATAATGTATGTACCATTCACCATGCAAAATTTGAGGGGGATTGAACTCGGGGACATTGCACCCATCATATGAAAAAAACACACAAAATGCTATATCATTGTTTTTATATCAGCTATCATTATGAAACTTGTCACATGGATGTTTATTGCGTCTACTATTCAGCATACTAAGCTTAAGAGGGATTAAACGCAAGGGATTTGCACCCTTGTACAGTAAAAATACTCAAAATGCTATATTTCTACGACTATAGTAGCTATCATTATAAAAGTTGGTACATAAATATATATTTTATTTACCTTGAAAAATCTGAAGGGTTGGAAGAGAAGGATGACAGAGATAGATGGGACTTGGAACATATGTAAAGGGCATCGGGAACGGGCCAGCTAGTAAATATATCAATAAAATTTGATAAAATTTCCTTTATAACTCAAGTATTTGTATAGAAACAGGGAATTTATGTATAATACGCTTTATTAAGAATAAAAACTTTTGACAATAAAAAGTTAAATAAAAGCGAGCTATAACTTTATGCTACTTAATTTTAAGTATGTTTAAAATTATATTACATTCTTTAAGTTAAAAATTTATGGTTATTATTGAACGCTAGTTAGACTTTATTGTTTAGACGCAATTTATGTTTTTCTTCTAATTTGCATAAAAATGTATAAACGTTTCCGAAGCTATTAACAAGATAATATCAATACCAATAAAATGCATTTATATAATATGTAAGTGCCTATAGCACTTTAAAGAAAATAAAATAATTCGTACCTAGAATGGACATTTTTGCCATATAAATTGTGGTTTAAAAGTTCATTACCTGTACAAAATTAATTGTGTTGTTAATGTGAATTTTATTCTTTGTTAACAGCGATTGCTAGAATTGATTTGAGTGGAAAAAATATTTTCTAAATGGTTATTGAAGTGAACGATATATTTTTTTATTTAAGCGATTTTTGTTTTGGTTAAAAATGACAAATATTGCCACATTTTTCTACTTTTAACTTTAGCTTGAAAACTCAAACCTAATTTGTTTCTTTTCATTTTGAAGAATTTTATATTTTCCTTATTTTGTAATTTTTTTGCATTTTAAGAACAGTAACGAAACCCAGAATCATCAACTGACGCAAAGAAAAAATTCATAGCAAAATCTATGAAAACAAAAACAGCATCTTCAGCTTACACATAAGGAAACAAAAGAACAAGGGTGATTTTTTTTGTTGCAGAAAAAAAAAAAGATTCATAAAGATTCAAGCAGCATACAAAAAAAAGGAAACAGTGCACAACAGTGCGGCTTAAAATTAAGTCAGGTGTTGCTTCGACGACGAAAAAAAAGCAGGTAAGAAAACATAAACAGCTAAGAAGTGGGCAAAAGAAAATCATTGTAAGCATACAACCAACCAACATTAAGGTTAATTTAGAAAAAACGTGATAAAAGAAACAAAAACCTTTAGTTTACGAAGTAGATATACAACACTTATGTCTTTTTAAAATAAATAATGGTAAAATAAAAAGTTCCTTAACAGAACACATACCAAAAGACATTGCCAATTCAAGACATGTTGCTTGCCGCATAGATTGTGTATCTTTAAAGAATTTTTTCAAATTAATAAACATAAATTTTACTTTGATTGCAGACTTCAAATTTAAAGACAAAAGTCGCCGTTGATCGTTCTCTTTCTCAGCACAAATTAACATGCAATCAATGTCTGGGGTAACACTATTTGCATAGCTATCCATTGGATATGGTAAGATTTGTTCTTTTGCTATGCTGACTGTCGACATATGTCAGCAGCAACAGTGGCAGCATAATAAGTAATTGCTGTATGGTGTTTTCAAAATCTATTGAATAGTCATATCACCTCAGTCAATAAGCATTTTGATGAGTTTGTTGCATGTGCATCATTTCATTTCAATTCTGCTGCTGCTGTTGCTGTTGATGGCATTTTAAATGCGCTGCCACAGCACAATTTGCAGCATTTGCATGTTTATGTTGCTGTCGCAGTAATTTTCATTTGAAATGCTTTAAAAATAAATTAGCATATTCCTCTGATTGCATACTTATGAAGTACAATTTTGTTGCTGCCATCATTTTAAGTTATGCCTGGTATAGAACGTTTACGTATCCTTAAAGTTACAAGGCCCTTTTAAGGTGTGGCTTAAATTGTTCTGCATTGTTCGCTATAGAATTAAGTAGTTTTCATTGTATTCTACATGATAAGTATTTTTTCTGAATAATGACGTGATACAAAAGAATAAAATAAACTAATTTTCTGTTAAACTTTATGATTATAACTGAAGTAACAAATTGCAGGCAAATTTTGTTAACACTTTTTCGAGACTTCAGTCATAAACACATATCTCAAAATATTCTCTTTTACTGCAGCCAAAAATGCTACATCCATATCAAATGTCAGGAAAAAAGAGCTTCTACGCAAAGTTGGCAAAAAACTTAATTTGATTTTACGAAAGCAATGAAAAGATTCCAACGAAATCCATGATACATGGACCAAGTTATTTAGAATAAGTGTGAAAAAATTTAG
Organism: Calliopum simillimum; assembly: GCA_951812925.1. Lineage (NCBI taxonomy): Eukaryota > Metazoa > Arthropoda > Insecta > Diptera > Lauxaniidae > Calliopum > Calliopum simillimum. The sequence goes on from OX638372.1 coordinate 26,442,923, forward strand.
CCATTAGAGTGTCTAACTTCAAAATGTTTTATTAGACTAAGAGAAAGCAACAAGATCATCACATTTGAAAATTCATAGCTCCTCGGCTTTTTATCCGATTTTAATGAAATTTTCAGGATTTCTGTAGAAAAATATGAGCTTTTGAAAAAAAAAAATTACACTGAAAAAAAAAAACATTTATTTTTGGTGGATAAAAACCTTTTTTCTTTTTCAAATCCATTTTGGGGCTTGGTGCACCCTTTCTAATTTTTTTTTTTTTTTTCATAACAATTATTTTCCAGCTCTTACAATTGTGTCATGTTTTACGGTTATCAAGTTATGAGTTTTTGAAGTTGTATAATGTTGTGTTTATCACCATAGAATCACCATATCATAGAATTTTTTTGTGGAATATTTGAACCCATTATAACCAAGTTTTTGGATAAAAGGGTCTAAAAGACCCATAAAAACGCAATATAATGGGTTAAAAAGTTCCAGAAGTTTTACACGAAATCAAGCAAGGAACAATTTTCTAGAACATCTTAACCCATTATATCCCGTTCTTATGGGTCTTTTTGACTCCGTTATCAAAAAACTTGGTTATAATGGGTTAAAAAAAATTTAGAAAAAAATGTTCTACAAAAAAATTCTTTAAAAAATTTCACTAGGATTCACAGAAAAAAAAATTATGAACGCCCGCACCACGCAAAACTCTTTTTTTACTCAAGAGGAAGCCATCTTACGAAAAAAGTGTGCAAGGTATAAAATGCTCAGAATTGTCCAAAAAATGCGTGTAAGTTTTTGTGGAACTTTTTGAAACTTTTTTTTCTGAAAATTTTTTTTGAAAATTTTTAAAAAAAAAAAAAAATTTTAAACTTAAAAAAAAATTGCCAAAAATTTCACACGTATTCTTTAGACAATTCTAAGCATTTTCTGCCTCGTACACTTTTTCAAAGGATGGCTTCCTATTAAGTAAAAAAAAAGAGTTTAGCCTGCTGCGGGCGTTTAAAAGCCAAAAACTCTCATGCAGCGACCGAACCCTATCTTGAGTCGTACATCATTTTAAAGCTGATAAGTTATGCTTTGGCTAAAAGTACTTTAAAAAAATTTTAGATGGTTTTTTAAAAAAAATAAAAAGTATTTTCTAGTTTAAAAAATTTTGGTGAAAACATTTTTTTTTTTAATTAATATTTTTTTGTAAAACCAGCGCTTAAAAATTAATAAGACCAGTTACTTACATTTATCAATTAATAGACTTTGGTGTGAGCTATTAATTTTTGAAAAAAACACCCTTTGTATGAAAATGACAACAAATGGTGCCAGAACCAAATCCTCCCGCATTATTAATCTTGCCAAGTTTGAGTGAAATTAGAGACAAACAAATTTTCAGCTGGTCCACTTGGCGTGTTAAATTTAGTGGTCAAAAAAATTCCTTTTTATCGCCAAAATACCACCGAACGCCACTTCGTTAAAAAAGCATTGCCAAATATCTTGTGCTTGTGTCGACATAGGTAATGTGCTTTTGCTTATTTAACAAAGTGGCATATCTTATTACAATAATTTTTTTATTTCCTAAGGTTTTGCTGTAAAAATCACATTTAAAATATTACTCTACGTCTTTTAGTTATATATAAAAGAAACTTGATTTCTTAGTAGAATACTTAGATATTTTTTGCACTCTCCGAAATCATATAAACTTTGGATTCTATTGAATTTCTTAAGCAAATAACAAACATGCGACACAATAAAAAACATATTCTACGAAATGTAAAAATAATCATTGTCATGATTTATGATATTTTCAATAGCAAAACAAAATAAAGATATTAAATTGAAAATTTTTATTTATTTTTTTCAAGTTAAACTCAAGTAAGACCTGTTTGTTTTTAGCTTTTGTGTCAATAAATTCAATACTCGTAGCACTAGCAGTCGTATATAAACTTATCACTTCAAACCTGTTAATTTTCGTATTTAAATAGCAAATTAACGCTTTGAATTCTTCTAAGTCAGTAACGGCTATTGCTGCTTTCAAGTAGAAACAGCAAAAAGCGAAAAACCTTCACAAGAACCCAACTACTGGCTGACTGACTGATGATCGTTAGCTCTCACTTTGAAGATGGCGTATGCTAAGTAAATAATGCTGGCAAAAAAAACGATAGTTGGCTTTAACTAAATGCAGGTAGCCAGCTTAATGCATTTGTATTACACCAAAGCTGCGGCTAAAACTTGGCTGAAGAACTTTGAGTTAACAATGAACTTTTGTTAAATGAAGTTGAATCGAAGGGAAAAAAAAATCACAAAATTTAGCAGCAAATCCAATTATTGATGTTTTCGAGGTTAATGAGCAGAGATTTCCGTTGCTTGATTAATTTTTTGTTTTTTTGATTGATCCAACAAAACAGCAAAAACCGCATTTTAGTTAAAAACTTACAAATTTCAATTATTTTTTTATGTTTTAACTTTAACTATTATCTTTTGAGTTTCAAAAGCTGTTTTTTCTTCAGTTTTAGAAATTTTTTCCTTAGTTTTCACAAAAAGATTTTTCGTATAAGAAATTCTTTTTTATATAATACATATGTATGTATTTAACTTTCGCGCCGTTTAGTTGTTTTTTCGTTTCATATTTTTTTGAGCAGTTCTTTGCTTTTAATTCAAAAGAATTATTTTTCAACCGTTTTTCACGTTATTTACACGTCTACACGCACGTCGTTTCGGTTTAAAACTGAAACTTGTTTATTTTGTCAAGTCAACTAAAGCGCGCGGGTACCACCAACACCAATACTTAGCAACCAGTGTAGTGTATTGTATGTGATACAACAACTACAATGAAAACATGTTTATACCAATAACAACAACAAAAATGAGAATACAACTTATTTTCTCACCTGAGCTAATAAAAACTCTTTAGAAAAATCCAAGAGAACGCATTAAAATCATATACATACGATAAAATATGTTTTGCTTTAGTGTTTAACTGTGCAACTGCTTGCTTTTGTATTGGTGACATGTTCACCTGGTTTCACTCATACTTGCACAAATGGTTGCTCAGCACAGGTACACATGCGAAATAGAGTTGCATTTGTATTACTACCTACTCTGATCGTGGTTACCTGCTTGTGAGTGATATACAGCGCGCAGTGTTGCTACACCACAAGTTGATGAGTATTTGAAGGGAATCAATGGCAGCGAGTGCAACATGAGCTAAGGTGGCATTGCCAGAAAGAAAATATTTCAAAGTTGAATTTTTTTTTTTGTTCAAAGTTTCAATTTTGAATACGAAAATTTTTCAACATTTTAAGGCTTTTACAATTTTACGACTTCTTCACAATTCTTACCAGTTTTTCCAGATTTTAATTTTTTTTTTTTTTTCAATTTTCACAAGTGGATCCTACTCTAGGAGACGTCCATGAAAAATGTCGGCGAGAATTCATTTTTTCAAATTCAAATTTTTTTCTACTAATTAGCCTATAATCAATACTAAGTAGAATCGCCCAATGGCCAAAATTTGACCACAAATCTATTAAATGTTTTAGGTACTTTTTGGACAGTTTTAGTACATTTTTTGCTATTTGGTACAAAATAGATAGCTCATTTATCATCCCTGGTACAATGACAAATAGGAAACGAAAAAAAAACAAAAAACATGAAGCTTTTTGTCTTTCTCTTTGTGCTGTATCCTCTTTTTAGCTCGTGTGACTGGCTTAAAATCAAGTTATGAACATAGTTTTAACTTTATGCACATTGACTTATAAATACCTTTCTAATAGTTTTAGTTTTATGTCGTACTCCATTTCAAACATAGTAAAAAAAGGTGGAGAAGTTTTTGTCTTGCATATTAATACATAGATTTCTTCTATGTCAAAGTTTTTTTTTTTTTTTGAATTAAATTTTTTTTTTTTTTTGCTGTTTTGAACGTTTTTCTGTGATTTTGAACATTTCTTGACTTCCTCAAAATCCAACTTTTCTCGACTACTTATTTAATAATTTTTCAAAATTTTCTATTTTTTCCATATTTTTCAAAATTTTTCGATTTTTAATTCACCAATTTCTATATTCATTTCCCTTATTTTGGTTAAAATATTTTTCTTTTGACATTAGCTTACACTAGGAGTTACAAAAGGTTACATACATTTTTCACATTCTAACATTTCAGAAGAAATAGTTTAGGAAAGCACGAAAGATGACAGATAACATCATACTTAGGCTATGTATACAGTTATGCCCATTGCATACTTGGTTTATAACTTTATTGACAACTTATAAGAACCATTTCGAAATTTTCCATAACTCCAAAATAGATTTGGGACACTTCAAAGCAATATCTTCAAGACAGTCAAATAAGTGACTTTCGAACACTTTATAAAGTCGGTTTGCCACGCGACGAGCATTCATAAAGGAAAAAAATAAATTAATTTTTTGACATCAGGATCTTTACAACTTCTACAAAGATCACCTACATCAGTGAGCGCCAAGACGTGCCTGCTTATAAAATAGTGTCCTGTAATGACACCTGTAATAACACGAATTGAAATTCTGAAGCTTCACCTTTCTGATGAGATAATTTTACGTTTTCTAACATATAAGCGTCATAAACTGACTATATCACCCATTTTGTAAAATTAGACCAACTCAAATTAGCCCAGAGAATCAATCCAAGTGGTTTCATAACATAGTTTTCAGAAAATGTATCAGTTGAAGACCCTTTGCATTGCTAATAATATTTTTATGTCCGAAAACCCAACATATTGTAAGATACCATAGCTAACCTACTTCACACAAGAATTTTCTGCAGATAAGGAATAAGCGAGACTTAATAATGTTGGAATCAAGGGCAATAATGGCTGCCTGACCAACAACAGTAGCGAGGTAAAACAAAAGACTCGCTGGTATTCAAGTCATTGAAACACACCCCAGCATCTACACCAGACTCCATTTTGGAACCGTCAGTGTATATTCCTTTGGAATTCAGAATCGGAGTCCAACCCTTCGTTTCAGGCATTTTCACTTAAAAATTGATTGAGACCATTAGAATGGGAGTGAAGTAATCAGTTCCATTATTAAAAGTACAGCCAGGAAATCGTGCGAAAATGCTACCATGCCATAACATTTTGATCTCCAAGAACCAGATTCATCCACTCCAAAAGCACTGTTTGCTACAACTTCTTTATCGTAGATATCGAAAGGCTCCAAGAAGAATTTCGTAAGATAGAATCGGACTAACGGTAGCTTTATACATACAAAACTTCTTGTGGCCTAAGACCCCCAAGACTGGTTCATAGTCCGTTTATGCTACTCAATTTAACATTGTTGTATACTTTTTTTCAAGATATCTCAATGCTTTTGAGATTGGGAACACAACAAAGTTGAGTTTGACATGTTTGTTATTAATTATTTCTATCACATAAGATACACAATCTTGTAGTATTTTGTTATACATAGTAGTTTTGAAATAAAATGAAATGTTTTAAGCTGATCAAATACGAAAATTTCATGTATGCGAATCGTCCATAGTTAAATATATGCGCAATAATGGTTTGAAATACTTTCATACGAACTTCTTTATAAATTTTATACAAAAAAAGTATAAAAAGTTTTTATATAGGGATACTATAAAGTTTAAACCAAAATCGTTTAAATTGTGTTAATACTTTATGCTTATACATTTTATACGAACAAGAACAAACGCTTTGTAAGAAACCTAAGAAATCTTGAAAACTTTACACTGGCAACTCTTTCAAGGAACTACTGCTGACTTAGTACCAATAGTAAGATTTCGGACCCCATTGCATTTGCTTATGCTCTCATATTTCTAGCCTTTTATACTTTACATAAAACCTTTTGATACCAAATGAAATAACAAAAACAACAACAACAAAAATAAAAGCAACAACAACAACAATCAAAACCCAAAGAACAAAAAGCATAAAAATAAAAACAAAAATCTGACGATAACAATTTATGTTCATCTGAATTAGATCGAGTGGAGTTCAAAACAACAACAACAAAAAAACAACAAAAAAAACTGTACCAATTTGTGACAAACGCTTAGAACGAGTTTCAAGCTACGAGGTTTGTAATACGAGTCAAGGCAGTAGTGGTGGAGTAAAGTGGAGTTGGCTCATAAAGTAACGCAGTAGAAAACATTAGTAAAAATATTTGTAATAAATGAATTGAACAAGAGTAAGAGCAAACGTCACTTTAGACATGTGTGCTGTATGTTGTGGCTACACGAGAATTGGGGGTATGGGGGGTGTGGCGGAACATTAGAGTTGGTATTGTGCAATAAGAAGAAGTTGATTGCATTGGCATGAACTGGATTTAAAAGTTGATAATTTCTTTGATTTACTTATAATAAATCGCACTAATGCATGAATTCATTAGGGTTAATAAAACAATACAAAATGATTTTACTAGCTAAAGAGATAAATACTTAAGAAGTAAATGTAATCTGAAATGAATGCAGAAAAAGCGCTAGAAAATGTTAGACCTTACAGAATATTGTAATACAAGCAAAGTGAAAGGGAATTCTGTAAGTAATTTAAGACAGCTATTGAAGATTTTGTTCAAAAAAGAAGAAATAAAATTTGAGAAAAAATTATTTTTTTTTTCTGGGAATTTATCACTACCACTATCTTACCATGCCTACTTCAAAAATTTTAACAAAAAAAATTTTAAATTTATCAAAATTGCCAAAAACATCACGCAGGCCTACAAAAAATTTTACCAGAAACCCGACTATACTTTTCCGATGTATTTTGATGTGCTGAATCCAAATCCGGGGTCAGAATTGATCTATTGGCTCAGGTTTCCGAGATATCCTAACCTGAAAGTGCTAAAAACACTGTTTTGGCCTATATTTACGCTTATATATCATCGCCTAACGATTGTTACTCCAAAACTTGTATACATCATCTTAAAGTATGACCCTTAATTTTTTAAATGCCGTTGAGTTTGCTAAAATATCTTTTTTTTTTCACTGAGATATGCCACTTTGAAAAATTCAATTTTTATGAATTTATGTATGTGAACAAACAACTCTTTCCACAAACCCATCAATCCAAACAGCCATATCTCAGGCATATCTCAGTGAAAAAACAGATATTTGAGCAAACTCAACGGCATTTTAAAGATTAAAGGTCATACTTTGAGGTGATGTTTACAAGTTTTGGAGTAAAAATCAATAGGCGATGATATATAACCGTAAATATCGGCTAAAACGGTGTTTTTAGCACTTTTAGGTTAGGATATCTCGGAATTCTGAGCCAAAACAGCAATTCTGACCCCGGATTTAGATTAAGCACGTCAAAATACATCGGAAAAGTTTAGTCTGGTTTCTGGTAAAATAACTTTGCCAAATTTTGTAGGCCTGTGTTATTTTTGATTAAGTCTTATCTAATAAATATGTTCTTGAAAGTCTCAAAATACCACCAAAGTTTTAGTTAGTGTCATTGCCATGCAAAAACAAACATTTGACATATAAAACTTGTACGTTACAACACTTTGCACTTAGCGCGCAAAAAACCCACACAATATTTTTGCCGACTTTAATTGTAAATCACAAGCGGCGACAACTCAAATGCATTAGATTTTCTATACATTTCATATGGGGTTTTTTTCATCTCCTTCTTTTTCTTCTTAAATCTTAAACTACGAGATTTGTACCGTTTTAAAAGAAATTCAACTTAAACGACAGACGACGGTAGATTTATCATTTTGTGCAAATGTCTTCATATCATACGATTCATATGCAACTTTTTTTGTTTCATGAACAAAATGACATTGTTGCAGCTCATGTGGGTTTCGGGTTAAGAAAAAGAAAAAAAACCTCGACTTTACGTTGGTGTGATTTCGCATGAAAAATGACAATCAAAGTGCAAACATGAAATTTACTGTTAATAACAGTAGTACATACACGTACATATTGCATTTTTAATATGACAAGTGCTGTTTTTCTAATGACATTGAAAAAATGATACCTACATGAAAGAACAATTAACACAAATCATCAAAGAACTATTAAGCGCTTAGCTATGAAAATCGAGGTGAAAATTAGTTACTTCAAGAGTTATAAAGTAAAAGAAACTACAATGATTGAACTTCAAAAATCCAAATGGTATTTGCAATGAGATGAATATGCTTTTACTATTAAAATTAATCATTAAGCAGTTCCACATTCAAAATAATAATTTTGAAACTATTGAATTGATGGTATTCTTTTTATATCAACTTTATGGTTAGAGAATATTAATTCAATGCATTAAAAGTTTGTAACTTTGAATTAATTTGAAAATATCGTTAATCCAATGGTGTGTCTTATAGTTTTTTCCACTAATTCCTTACTGATGATACCATTAATTTAATAGTACTTTTTGTTGTTTGTGTGATGACACCTTTAATTCAATGATATATCATGTAAATTGTACCACTGATTTAATGTGATAGTACCATTAATCTAATAATAAGGCTTATTGCTCGTACTATTGCACAATAGGTCAAATGATCAGTTTTTCTGTGGAAAATTTCACTAGGAGTCACTTAAGACGAAAAATGCTTAAAACTTAAGGAAAGCGCATCAAAAATGCAATAAATATGTGATGTGAGAAGTTTTCATTGATTTAAACGATTTGTTGGCTTTCGGGATGTTATTTAGACTTTTTAGTGTTCAGCGACTAGTTTAGAAATTTTATAGCAAATATTTATGAGGTACATATTGACTCAATATTCCCACATTTTAGGTGTAATTTTTGCACTTTTTTAGGAAAAGGTTATAAATGACCCATATGTGGAGGATATAGAGGGTTAAAATGTTCTACAAAAATATTTTTCGCTATATCTTACATAAGATTACTGAACACATGATACACCTTACATGTAAGGATTGAACCCAAATATGCGATATTTTTGTTTTTTTCATGTACAGTGGAAAAAAAAATTCAAAAATCGATTAAAAAAAAATCTGACGTGCTGGAGAAAAACGATGAGACACGGGCATTTTTTATTAGCACCTACTTTAAGAATTTATTGGACTTTTTCATGTGTTTTACAAAAAGTTTCAAATTCTCGAACAGTGTTATATACAAATGAGGTAATGTTAGTTTTTCTTGCGTTTATTGGCTCGGAAACTATTCACCTGATTTTGATGAAATTTTAAAAGGGTACTAGAACTGTTTCCAGGAAGATCATGCACAAAAAAATATGGGTGGTGACTCGCCCTCTACTTTACATAATTATAGTTATTGCTTGAAATAATAGCAAACTTTTGCTTTTATTAATTTCGCACAGAAAAACAAGTTATTTGACCTAATGTGCATTGTATTAACGTGATGATACTCTGAATTCAATGTTTTAACTATAAAATGCAAAAATTTAGATTAATTGAGCATTTGCTCTTCATAAATATTTTTTCATTCATTTTGTAATTGGCACCCAACGTGGGTTAGCAACTAGTTATAACACAGTCATACAAAAAAAAAAAAAAAATGGAATGAACTTCTTATTCCTTATATGCAGTCTAATGTACTTTTCCACGCCAAATCCAACTCTGTCATAAGAATTATCCATATACCTGCAAGATTTTGAGATATCCTAGCTTGAATTTGGAGAAAACGCTGTTTTGAGGCTTAACGCGTAGCTACAGGAAAAGATGAATTTCTTTTTTTTAATAGCATCAAATAGCCACTCTGTCTTTCCAAAATATACCTTTGGAGCTTTCCAATAGAACTCTTACTTTCCTAGTTATGAGCCTTTGAAGGGAAATTATTTCAGCCCCATTCAAATGACCAAATATTTTGGGGGCTTGGCATAGCCCATTTTTTTATATCAGAGCTTTTCACATATTGAAACTATAGCGCATATTTCATATCCTGTAGCAGATTTGGACTCATTTTGTGAATTTTTTTAGCAACAAATTTGGTTTTTCAATACTAATTTAATTTCGTTTTTGTAACATGGCTGAAATATCTTCTCTCCAAAGCATCATTTATCGTATAGTAAAAGTCCTATAGGAAAAACTTTAATGAATATTTTGGTAACATTTTCCTGTAGCTACGCCATAAGCATGAAAACGGCGTTTCTTCAATTTTAAACAAAAATATTTCAAATTCTGAAGGTACATGTATTAACTATTCTAATGATTGAGTCGGATTCTGTATCAAAAATTACAGAAGATTGCATACAAGAAATAAAAATTTCATTCCATTTTTTTAGTGTGACTGCGTAATTATTACTTCAATCAGACTTTTAATTTTGCCCATCACTAAATAAGTCATACCAAAAAGTATAAAAGAAGTCAATTTATAATTTAAAAAAATTTAAAATAACATCTCCAAAATAAAACAAACTTTTTTTTCTATTTTGTAGACAAAGCTTTAAGCACAAAACTATTTGGCAACCTCAATTTGCACATCATTTCATGAGTATTTCCGGAAATACTGACAAAACATAAGAAGAAACAACAAGTTCATGACTAAGTTGTAGCAAATATCAAAGCATTACCAACGAATGCGGTGCCGCTAACATGGATTTTGTATAACACGTTAAACTCATGAACACCAATACCATAAAAATCCTTGGGCAACATGTTGCCAACATTAAATGCGTGAATCATGCGTTAACAAAATGTGAAAGAAATGCGTAAAAATGAACGTTATTTAAGATCTTCAGACAAAGCAAGCAAATTTTGTACACATTTAATCAAATTAACAATGAAATTAAGCCAATATATCAATAAAATATATTCTGTACTAACATACTCAAGAAAACATGTAAGCATTTCTCACGTGCCGCGCATATTCTCTTTTTAGAAATCCAAAATACGGGTATTTTATAAAGTTTAAAATTCAGTTTACTTGGATAAAAAAAAATAAAAAATTTTTAAACGGAAATTACCAATACCATCAATTCGATATCAATAACAAAAACCACGCTCGCGGTGGTCAAATAAAAACTGACTCTGCACGCGCTGTCACTTTATGTTAACGTAAAGATTTTTTGAAGACTTTTGGTTCTTGTAAATGAAGTTTGTAAGTTAAAAAAAAGATGAAGAAAACCTTTCTTCTCTTAAGCTGCTTTTGTTTCGATGAGTCAAATCTTGTTAATTCTGTTAAATGGGGTATTGTTGCATAGAACGTGGTGTGAATACTGCATTTAATGTTGGAATTCTTTTTCCTTAAGCCAAATTATAATCTGTGAGTTACTGTAAGTTGAGCAGCATGACTCATAGCGCTACATATTTTTTAGTGCTCAAGTCTTTTTCCCTTTTTTAAATCAAATCAAAGCAAACTATAAAAGACGCTTAAGTATGGTCATATAAAATTACAACGCTGTCATTTATGGTGTTGAGAACAATAACCATCACAAAATGCTAGCAACATTTGTGACGCCAGAAGAGTAAGAGGCGTTGCTGCTTTTGTTCCATATTTTATTCTGCGCAGGCGTTTATGCCAAATTAATAAACTTAATAATTGGCTTAATTTTGGTTTTCTTCCATGGTTCAGTAAACTAAGTATATATTAGGACTATAGTTTATTCAAAAAACATATGGGGTATTTTTATTCGATAGATTTATGGTGCACTTTAAAAATTGATTTTAATTTTATAATTTTTTAATGATTCTCTGTTAAAAATGATTGAGTATGTATTTTTCTATTTTTCATTTTGGTGAAAATTAAAAAAGTTATGATTTTTTAAAGTTTCAAGGTTTGAGAAAATACTTTTTTTGTAATGTATTTATCTCAGAAACTATTAGATACGTAGGGCACTACTTATATTTCGGGAATAGCAAATAATAACAAACATTTTTCATTGAAAATGGCTTTATTATTTTTCAAAATATTCCCATTGATGATCAATGCACTTTTGTATTCGTTCAACATTCGGCCGAAGAAATAGACGACCATTTGCTTCGCTGTGCTTCTTCCACGAACAACTTTTGTTGGACTTAGCTCGTCTTGGAATACCCACACGGTCGAATGCTGTTTTGTTTGCGGCTCTTACGCATATATCCGTGATTCGTCACCGGTCACGATCTTATACACGTCTTTTGAAGCACCATGGTCGAATTTTTTAATCGTTTCCTTACACTAAACGATGCTAGCCTTTTTTTGAGCGATTGATAAATTATGGGGTTTCCAATGAGAACAAACGGTTTTTACAACTAAGTGTTTATGCAAAATTAAATATATTGCAATTAAAATAATGTACAAAAATACTTCCATCTCACAATATGTCAAATGACAATCTTTCATTATCAGTTCATGCACTGCATCGATGTTTTGTGGCACAAGAACCGATTTTGGACAACCTTCACGAAATTCGTCGGTGACCGAACTCCGACCACAATTGAATTCACTATACCAACCATATACTGTGGTTGATGGTGCTTTATCGCCATACATTATTTTTTGAAATATACCGATTTTTCGAACATAAAATTATCCTATTTTATCTAAGATACGGCGTAACTAAAAAAATACGAATTAATTACCTTGTGACAAGTTCACTTTCATTCATTTTAGATTTTGTAATCAATTTTTTTATATAATTTAAACAATTTTTTTCTATAAAGTTATGTGTATTATAAACCAAAAACATTGAATTTCTAAACCAAAATTGTTATAAATTTTGTACCAAAATTGTATAAAAACTTTTGAAAAACGTCAAAAATGTCTAAACGTCCCGTCATCGAATACACACAAAATTTAGGATTTGTAGAAAAATCATTTTGCGCAGCAGTTCGGAGTGAAAATTGTTAAAAATTAAAAACTTGAAAGGAACTTAGTGTTAGAAAATAAATGGTATAAAAAAGTGTTAAAGTTAAAAAAAGGGAAATAGTGTCTTGTTTTTGCCTTCTAAAGTCAATCATTAGGATTATGACACGGATAAACTTCTTTGTACAAGAGCACCATATGCATAAAGCGAAAAATTGCCAAATTGTTTTTAGTTGGTAACACACTCTGGTTTTGAGACAAGCTGCGCTAGCTATAATTTTTCAATTCCGAAATATTTTATAGCGCAATATGAATTTTATATAAAATGGTTTGAAATACTTTCATACGAACTTCTATATAAAATTTATACAAAAATAGTATAAAATATTTTTTTATGGTGAAACTATTAAATTTAAACCATAATAGTGTAAATTATATTAAGACTTTATTTATATAAATTTTATACTAACAAGTATAAACGTTTTGTATACCAAGTTGTAGCATAGATTTTAGACCAAATTTGGTGTGGATTTGTATTCATTCCAATTTGTTTCAATTTTACACCTAAATTATTTGCTGTGTCGCAAACTAGGCAGAGGGAACTAGTTCTAGAATAAAAGATAAACACCCTCACTTAAGTAAAAGTATAAAATCTTAAAATTTTCTTTAAAAATAATCTTTCTTCTAGAAAGAAAGAGTATTTAATGTTAACCAAATCACACAAAAATATTTACAATTTTTTCTATGCCTGATTTATTGCCGCCACAGTAACTTTGTCTGCATTTTAAAACTATTTTCGTTTATTTAACAAATGTATAATTTAAGAATAAAGGGCTGCTGATAAAAAATGTAAATATAAACTCAAACTTTGTAAAGAAAAAAAAGGTACTCAAGGCATATATTCAAAAATAATTACAAGATAATCATAGATGTGACGAGCAACTCTAAACAAAAAACCAACTGCAACAAGTAAGTGCACTGATTCCATTAAGCCACACAAAATATCTACTTGTTACAATGAGGGCTTATCTATTCAAATGCAAATGTAAAATGACCGATAAGCTGAGGGTACCAAAAAACCTTTTAACGTATATTGTTGGTTTGTTTGTTTTGTTGTTATAAATTATTTTTACTTTTTTTCCGGTTTTACTTACACAATTAAGGTAAATATTCACAAAAAAATAAAAAAACACTCATAAAGATTCTAATGGCACGTGCTTTATGCGATATGAAATAAATTAGAATATACATAAATATATGAGTGCACTGACTGATAAGATGAATATGAAAAAAGTTTTAGCTAAATTTAATGACTTCTCTACAAACGAGACATCGTTTTCCATGCAACTTGTTAAAACTCAATTATTCATTTTCTAATTTTTATGGCTGTCGGCTGAAAAAAACATTTAACAAATAATTCTATGGGTTCTCCAAGCAAAATTCTACCTGTAATGTTGTGAACGTCGAGTCTTGTCGAAATGCTTTATATTTGTATAAAATCAATCAACTGTTGGGACGATAGTATCTATCGAAATAGTATTATTTAAATGCATTTCACTGTCTATGAAGAGGGTGCTCATCAAGATAAAAAGACTCACGAGTTGTTCATTTTAATGATTTGTTTGAGTAAACCCTTTTCATGCTAAATGTATAATGAATTTTTCTTTAGGTTAGTTACATTTTTTTTCCAAAGTCATTTGACTAAAATATTTATGGTAAAAGTTTTGATTCAAAACATATTATTTTAAAGAAAATTCAGTTTGATTCAAAAAATGTTTGGAAATTTTGTAATTACTCATTAAAATCTGGACGAAAATAATTTTTTTAAATAAAGAAAATATTTAAATCTCAAGTCACTTCATTTGCAGCATAGCCGCAACATTTAATGTTACACATGAGAACGTATATTACATTTCAGATTACGCAATTCTTTGAATATTCCATATACATATAAATATGCATATAAGTACTTATGAACACCAACAGATCCTAATATCAACAACAATATACAAACAAGTTATTAAACACCATAACAAGCAGCGCGTGCAAGTACCATTTGAGTACAGAGTAGATCAAGATAGTGACAGTTTAACTTAAAATGGGTTTGACCACTACTTCATGTTATCTATCTATTAATCTTGAAATGAGAAAAAAAGAAAAATCTTAAATAAAAATGAGCTCATTGTGCAAAAATATTTAAATATTTTTACACAGCATGGTTAAAGTTGTCTTATTTTAATTATAAATTACAATATGAGCGCAGTGTCAGTAAACGAAAGACTTAAGCAACAAACTTATGTTGCGCAAAGGCATCGGTTACATTGTTGCAAAAGGACCAAAGCAAGCCTAGCTTTTAATATGTTGCATAGACAATTAAGAAACACTTTTACGTATAAAATTGCATTTAATATGATTGAAAAAAAAAAATTTTACTTATAGTCAGCTTACAGAACTTTAAAATTTATGGGTAAAGTTTTGAATTTTCAGTATTTTGAAACTTGTTATTTTTGGAAAGATCGTATTCTAACAGTTCTAGTTATTTCATAATTTTATTCTGGTAGAGTTTGATAACAAGCTATCATAATATTTTTTGTTCATAACTTTTTTCTTCAAAGAATGGATAGCCAAACTTGAATGTGGTCAAGAAATTATACATCTTTTTTTACTTTTATTTTTTATTTTTTGAAGTATGCCTGCAAGACCACAGACTATTCCAAAACTAGTTTGCAAACTACTCCATGGGAGGAATAAGCTGACTAGTCCAAATTCTGGTCCCATCACATATAAAGTTTTATATATGTTTTCCATTGTTTGTCATTGGGCTTAACCGATTGTCTTCTTATGCATTACAATAAGACCATAAAAGGGTCAATTGTCTCCTTATTTATTACAATCGGACCAAAAAAAAGGTCAATTGCCTCTTTGTGCATAACATTCGGACTAGGAAAAGGCAATTTTTTTATTTTATTTATAAATTTCAACAAATTTAATTTGAAATTAAAATTTTACACAAAAATTTCAATAGGTTTCATAGCGTAATGTGCTAAAGAGTTTGTTATATATATCTGAGCAATGTGTTCCGGGTCTGAACCTCAGTGTGGATGAAAACTTTTTATTAATTTTTTTTATTATTTTATTCCTCGGCTATGTTGGACATATGTTTCAATGTTTAATTTTCTGCTCCGAAGACTCTTCAGACAAACTGTGTACAAATTGATAGAAATTTAAAAATTGGAATTGAAAATCACCGATTGGAGGATTTGAACCCAGGCCGCTCCATGCAGCGAAAGTCAGTAGATCGATACACCATCGTTAGCTCATCTTCCTAATCGATGAAATGCCAAACAGTACAGTCAGTAGTCAGTAACGTTATAATTTCACTGATACTATTGATACAGACTTTTGAAAGACTTTTGGTACTAATGACAAATTATGCATTATATTTTGACCATTTTTGATACAAATGACCGACTTTGCAATACATTTGGATCTTTTTTGTTACAATTAATAGTTTTAGTGAATTGATTCTAGTTTAAGTTGTAGTTCATTATGGACTACTTACAAAAAAACTAGACCAAAGATTGGACTATGGAGACAATTGACTCCGTCAGTCCTACAGGAATATATAATATTCAGTCCCAAAAATCGAAAAACGCATTTTAACTCAAAAGCGAGGCATTTTACGAAAAATGTCTTTTCGGTAAAAAATGTTTAGAATCAATAACTTCTCAATAATTAATAAAACCTCAGAAAAAATTGTAAAATGCAAATGCCTAAAGTAAAACGTTCACTGGAGTTTCCGAAGTATGGAATCTATAAACTCCATTATTCGTAAGAAATTATTTCCATTAACAAAGTTTACATTTGATTACCTTAAGAAATTTTCTCATAACAAAATGATAAAGTAATAGAAAAACAACAAAGTGCACAAAACCATATGAATGCTGTAAGTACCTATGCTTTAAGGAAATATGTATGAATATGAAATTTGTTTCCCTAAAAATTACTAAATATATGCGATTATTGTAAGATGAATGATAATGTAGATTGGTTTATATGGGCATAATATGAATTTTATATAAAATGGTTTAAAGCACTTTCATATGAACTTCTATATAAATTTTATAAAAAAAAGGATAAAAGATTTTTATGCAGTGATACTGTAAAATTTAAACCAAAATAGTTCAAATTGTAATTGATAAACAGAAGAAGGCATTGTCTTAAAACTAAACATTCTTTGGAAGTATCCAAGTTCTTGGGCAATATAGAGTTAAGTTTAAAAAAGAATGCCCCAAATATATTCTTTCAGATTAATGCCAAATTTGCTACCAAAATATACTAAATACGCCCACATGATTGCAATCAAGCAGAGAAGAGTAAAAACCGGGTGCACTTAATTTAAGCAAAATAAATCAAAGATAAAATATCAACATACAAAACCAAACAAAAAAGAAAAGAATATTCAAAAATCAGGTTCATTAGCCGGCAATCAAATGTTTGACTGGAAGTGTGTATGTGAATAAAACACCTACATACATGCGCAACAAAATATACAAACTATCGGCAGACACAAAAACATGCGAGTAGAACTTGAAACACTTTAAATGCGTGGGAGATTCTCACTACTGTCATGCAGTGGAGATACTGCATGCAGCTCATAATTATCTTTCTTTAAATGGTAATTTATGCTTTAAATAAAAATTAAAAAATTAACTAAAACAAAGAAAGAATTAATTAATTCTAAGTTGCAATAAAAGAAAAAGAACAAATTTACAAGACATTGTGAGAAGTTAACCCATTGTATAACAAATGTATTATACTTTTACTTGAAAGTTTCTACTTAATCACGGCGTTCTAAAGTCGCGTAATGCAAAGCAAAGCTTTGCTTACTTTGTTGCTGCTGCTACTGTTTAATGTGTTGGCAAACAAACATCAACAACAAGAACAACAACTGAAGTTGTAAATAAAAACAGCAGCAACATTTGCTGTTAACAATATGTTTCGCAGCACAAATGCATTTGCTGTTTTGCAACACAAAAAACGGCTTTTACTGCATGTGTACTATTCATACTGATGCCTCTTCACTTTACGTTTTCGTACGTTCTGTTCTTCATATTCTTAAACATATGATGATGTTCAGTTGAAGGAACGAAAAAAACCGCGCGCAAGTGTTGTAAACAACAAAATCCACACTACTGCAGTATTTTTTTAAACATTTTCTGTTTCTTCTTTCTTTAACTTCTTCTTAGCCCTAAGCAAAGAAGAACCCCTTTATTGTTTATTATTCTACTAACATGGCTTTGTTGTTGGTTACTTGTTTGCATTGCCTGATTTTACCTTTTTTCCTGCTTTTACTACGAAGACAGTCATACTACGTCTGCTGTGCGCTGCGTTTCATGTCGTCATTGTTTCTTGTTCCATGGTCTTCTACCAAAAGTCGCCATCATCATCAACAGCAATGTTGTCGTCATTATGTTTATCATCATCATCATCAACAACGTCAACATCGTCGTCGTCATCATTATCAATATTGTTATGGTCGCTTGAGTACAGTCGCGTCTAGATTTTCTAAGTGTTGACTGTCTGTTTGTTGGTGGTGCACTGTGATTGTTGTTGATTTGAATTTGATTTTCTTTGGGGTCTTGTTTTTTTCATTTTCTTTCTTTCTTTCTCTTGATTGTAGGTTTCGTGATCTTTAGTTTTTTCTTCAAGTTTCTTATAGTTGGGTAGCTGTGTAAAGGCATGATGTTGTTTGTGTAAAGGTAGGCTCAGGGGTATTTTTTTTTTTTGTTTCGTTTGTTTTTGTTGTTGTCGTGGTTTAATATTGAAGGGATTGTTTTTGCTTGAAGGCGTTAAGAGATTATATCCTTAAGTTTTAACGACTTTGGTATTACAGGAAAAATGCTATAAAACTGTGTTTTCAATTCTCTGTATAAATTTTTTGATTTCTTTTTGCAGATTTAATATAGAAAATTTTTCTTTCGTGAGTATATTGTTCAACAGAAAATCAAAATGAAACTTTAGCAATTCCTTTAACTTCTTCTAAAACAAAAGACTTAAGTAAGAAACTTTTGTTTTTCATTTTACAAGCATTGAGCTATTTAGAAAGTTATTCCGCAAGAGAGCCATCACGCGTTTAAGGAAAATGAGATTGACTTTATTAGTCGAGTTTGTTTAGGAGTTTCAATAACAAGTATTTAACATTATCGATAAAAATTCTAAACCAGCACAAACTTCAATAAGTTTCAATCACGTAAAGCATAAAAATTTTAAAAAGACCCATCATTCATGGGCCCCACGTTGGGAGTCATTTCTGTTATGAACCTTCATTTTTGAGTTTATCTATTCGACACATGCATCGTGTGTTTCAATCGGAGTATATCAATCCTGTCTTACAATTGATTTATCATGAACTAGACCAGTTCGATTTTGTATAAAGAAAAAAAAATCATCCCGAAACCGACTCAAAAGTTAGAAGGACCCTTAAAAACGATATCTGCACTATTTTTTTTTTTTTTTTTTTTTTTTTCATTTCGAGAAAAATCAATGGAGCACTTTAGATTCCATTTTGGCTAAAAACAAAAACATAACTTTAGACATAACTTATTTTTCATTACAAAATGGTTATCCGAGGGTGCTTTAGAAATAAAGATTATGTTTTTACAAAAATTTTGGTTTTTAAAAATTACAAATTTTTTTCGGGATGTTAGTAAATACAATAAAATTCGAGTTCCAAAATCGATTTTTTTACGATTTTCAATTACGCAGCCGGAAAAATGATTTTTTATTCAAAAGCAAAGCATCTAACGAAATAAGTGTATAATGCAGAAAATGCTTAAAAAACACGTGGGCATTTTTTCAGAATTTTTTGTGATACTTATTTTATACACAGCAAAAAGTTTAGGTGTAAAATTCACACCAAATTGGAATGAACACTGATCCATACAAAACTTGGTATAAAATCCATGCTTCAATTTGGTAAACAAACCGTTAATGCTTGTTCGTATAAAATGTGTACACATAAAGTAAGTAATAGCCCAATTTAAACTATTTTGGTTTAAATTTTATAGTATTACTATATAAAAATCTTTTATACTTTTTTTGTATAAAATTTATATAGAAGTTCATATGAAAGTATTTTAAACGATTTTATATAAAATTCATACTTAGCCCATAAAAACCAATCTATTTACGCACAATAAATTCCATAATAAAAAAATATCATTCAACTTACAATAAATGCAAATATTAATTTTAAGAGAAACAAATTTCATAACTTAAAATATTGTTTATTACATATTTCATTTGGTCTCTGAATTGGGAAATTTTCCTTTAGTCAATGTCTATGAAATATATATTTGAAAAATGCCTAAAATCATGTAACAAAAAGATGTGCATTATTACGTCTATAATCCGGATTAAAGTTGTCGCCTGCCTAGCCTAATAGGTCAAACTACAACTTCATTATCTTATGCGACCCTTTGCGATGACTTATATCTCTCTTCATGAACTATCCGATTCTAGGATTTCTTTCTCTAATGTCCCAGATAGACGACAGCTTAAATCCGGATTATAGACGCAATAATGCGGATCTTTTTATTGCATGATTTTAGGAATTTTTTATATAAATATTTTATAGACATTGACTAAAAGAAAATTTCCCAATTTAGGGGCAAAAAATGCAATTAATGAATTTATTTTTGTTAATGTTGTTTATGAATGTAATTTAACTTTATTTAATTTATTTTAAGAATATATAAAATTAAATAAGAAAAAAAAAATTGCTATAGGTTGACTACACAAAAAACCACTATTTGATGACTAGTTCTTAAAAGACTGCTTCACACCAAAACTAGCCCCGGACTGGTGTAAAAGTAATGCAAAAGTGGTCAATTGAAATTTCGCAGGACATTAACACACAAAAAATAACAAATGCCTATATGTAAAAAGGGTTGAGCTCGTACTAGTGCTGGTTGATAAAGGACTAGTTAATGAACTAGACTTAAACTAGTTCATTTGCCTGCAGGAATGTGCTGCGATAATCTCTATTGCAGATTTTTTTTCAATAAAGACTGAAAATTCTCATGAAACTCGTAGTAAAATGTCAAATATCTTAGGAAAATAACTTATTTTCAAATTTTGTTTAGAAGAATTGCGCCAAATATAATTAAGCTGAAACAATGCAAATGAAGAAGCATTACAGACAACGTTCTTAGCTTGCAAAGGTGAGAAAAAATTTTCATGGCTTAAATAAACACACATGTTGAAGAGCTGCTGCGTATCCAACAATTAAGCACGTAAATGGTATGTGAAGCCATTTTTCCCATCTGTTATTAACACATTAAATGTCTAACAAGGAAAATCCCAAATTACTAACAAGGAAGCAACAATTTTGATTCTCTTACCAAGTATTGACACTTTTACTTGCTGCGATTTTCCCATGCACAAATACACATGCACACTGCTATTGTAAACGTGTACGTGAAAATGGTAGGAAAATTTAATTACAACATTTTGAATGATGCCTTAAAGCGGCCGGCCGGTTCACTCTGCAAACAATTACAATTTCAAGTGCGTGATTTTTCCATTATAAGCAACATGTTGTTTTAATGTTGCGTTCTGTTGTTGCTGCTGTTGCATTTATTATTACTGTTGTTGTTGTTGCTACAATTTGTGTGCGTGCATGATAAATTTTCTTATTATTTATTATACTCGTAATTTTGTAAATGGTGTAAAAAGGTAGCAGAAAATTCCCACACCTTAGTCAGGAGAGCAAATAAAGAAAAAAACCCCATAAATACAGCATATGTTTGCGCATGTGCGTGTTTTTTTCGTGCATCTTTCTTTGTTATGATTTAGATTTTCATTTTCCTTAATTTCTGCAAAGTAGCAAGTTCGTTGCTTAAGTCTTTTGTTTGCCAATGCTGGCTGGCTGCATTTTGAGTTGCAATGCTGTAGATGGTGAGAATTTTGTTGTTGCTGTAAATGTGTTAGAATATCGGTTGTCAATAGATTGTCCTTGATGCGCTGAATATTTCTTTTTTACGTTAGTTTGGGGTATAATTTGTTGCCAAAAATAAAATGAAAAAAGAAGAGCCAAACATTTTGACCTTTTATTTATGCTCGAAGCAATTGAATACTTTTGCCATTTAAGCATTTACGAATTTGAATGGTTTTCGTGTTTTCAATTTGTGTTACTTTTTTTGTTGTTTTAATAGATTTCGTATTAAAGCTAGAGTTTTGCAGCATCTTCAAAAAAAAA
This sequence comes from Calliopum simillimum, assembly GCA_951812925.1. Lineage (NCBI taxonomy): Eukaryota > Metazoa > Arthropoda > Insecta > Diptera > Lauxaniidae > Calliopum > Calliopum simillimum. The sequence goes on from OX638372.1 coordinate 26,464,871, forward strand.
AAAGAAAAAAATTAACTTTTTGTTTTTACTTAAGTTATAGTCACGTTTTATTTTTCACAACTTTAGCTTATTGGCAATTTCAGCAATATAATTGGCTTTAGCGCTAAAATCTTGAAAGTATATTCGCTTGTTGTCCTGAAGGCTTTATTATCTACCATTTTTTTGTAGTGCAGACAACTGTAACATTTCCATTTAATGCTTGTTAGCGTTTTATATAATCAATAATTAAAATGAATTATATCTCATATCAAAGATAATCATTAACAGAGTGTCAGGCTTTTTGTTACAATACACATGTGAGTTATGTATGTGAGTAATTCACCGTAATGTTCACTGGTTTGCAGTTAATAAATTAAATATTTTATATGCAAATTATTGAGTTTGTCATTGCTAATAAATTAAAATGCTACGTCATTTGAGCTCAGCAATTTAATTGTACTTTCTAATTTGAATAGAAATGTGGTGTTTTTTTTTTAATTCACACACACATTTGTGTATGCAGTTCATGTGAACTATTAAAGTAGGCTTAGTGTACACTTCATAGAATTGCATATCATTTGTGTCAAAAAGCTGTAGACTTTTTTGTTTCGTCTGAATGCACACTACAATAATTGACCTAAGCATTTCCATACGTGTTCATTAAAACCACAGTAGGCCAATTGAGAATTATGGTAATACGAGTATATAGAAAAAAATATAGTTCCTAGAAGCGTGCAATGAAAATTTCATAAAATTCTCACGTTTCGTGGTAACGCAAATAATAGGAACTATGGACTCAGAATTGGGAAATTTTCTTTTAGTCAATGTCTATGAAATATGTACATATTTAAAAAATGCCTTAAATCATGCAATAAAAAGAATCGCATTATTGCGTCTGTAAAGTGCATTAGAGCTGTCGTCTGTCTGTCTGGGGCATAACTTTCCGAGTTATCATCCATTGATGTAAAAGTATCAATCCATACACATTTAAAAAAAAAAAATTTAATTTTTTGTATGAAGTTAAAATGCCTTTACTTCAACGGATGATAACTTGGCAAGTAAAGTTCTAATTGAAAAAATGTTGAGATAAAAATTACTGACAAAGGTAACAGCTATTCGATGCCATTCGCTGTTTACTATAAGCGTGATATAGCTTTATATAAGCCCCAAAACAGGAATTTTTGCAACTGTGAACAAGGTTATCTGGAGAACTAGAGTCAACTTGGTTAATCTGATATTATTTTTGAATCCAGTAGCTCATGAATGCTCGAAATCGACTCCGAAACTCTACGGCGCAAAATCATCGTTGCGCTGTGTTAGTAGATGATGTGAAAACTATGCGATTGTTAGTTTTTATAAGTTTCCATATCAACAATTCATAGAATTTTACTCCCAATAGCAATGCATTTCAATAGAAAATTATATATATTAAAGTTTAAAGTAGCGAATGCAGCAATTTATTTTTCAAAAAAAATCACTGCTGCCAAAAGCAGCAAAAAGTATACAACAAAATTATTTCCGAAAGCAAGACGAAAAGATGTTCATAAATTTTTAATTTCGCCAAAGCAGAGCTGATAAATGCACGAAGGAAAAAAAAATTGTTGCCTACTTTTATTAAACAAAAAATATTGCTGCATTCAATCCACAAAAGTGGAACGCATTTGGTCACAATCTGAACTTACCTTCAAAGCACAGAATATGCAGTCTTGACCGCTGCAAACGTGTTGATTCAAAGAACGAAACGAACGACGAAAGGCATCCAAATGCCATAAAACCTAAAAAGAGAAAAACAAGAAAATAAAATGAAAAAAGGCAAACAGCAAAGAAGCAATGAAAATGTTAAAATCACATATACATATTAATAAAATGTAGTTGTAACTGTTTGTGTCTCAAAGGTAGTTGTTGTTAAACGTGTTTGCATGTTGCCACAACTTGGCTATAACATTTTTTTATGATCTTTCTTGCGCAGCCATTTTATGGCATTTTGTTTTTATCTTGCAGGGGAAGTGGTCTTCACAACCGTATACTACTCACACTCCCAAGCAAAATCAACCTCAAGCTAAATTAAAGTACAGAATAAAAACACAATACAAAAGAAGCATACGATCTCTGGAACGAAACGAGAAAACTTGTTTCTCACGCCAGACTTTGTATAGAAACATCTACAACTTTTGGGCACAATTTGCAGCCTCGTTTCTTTTGGCTTTCGCAGCAAGTTGACGCGGAAACATTTTGTGGCTTTGTTGCGCTACATACCGAGTTTAGATGCAAACGAAGAAACAAACCAAAGTGGGTTCAGTTTTAAACTGCTGTGCTGAATTGACTTGGAAGTGGGGTAGTGTAGTTGGAGATTGTGGCTAAAGCTTTCATTTTGTGTTGTTGAGTGGAAGTGGAAAAAAACGAGTTGGTTGGACCAAGTTTTGTTGTGGTTCAAACAACGACGCCACAGCAATTGTGTTGGTTTGAAGAGAGGCTGCGCGCGGTAGTACAGCAGTTTCTGCAGCTGATGCGATAAAAACGGCGACAACAACAGACAGCAGCAGCAGCGACAGCAGACAATACAACAGCCATAATGACGGCTTTCAATTCTGTAGAATTGAGTGACTGTTGTCTTCTTTGTTTTTTGGCTTATCTTGTTTTGATTTCGACCGCGGCTGTTGTTGGGTTTGATATAAAAATGTTTTGCTTCATGCCCGCAGCAGCATTGGCTTTGTCGTGCAGTTACTTATTTGATGTAGACTTATCCATAGGAGAGTGGTTTGCATGCAGGTTTTTTATATTCATTTGAGGTGAATTAGGTGCTGAGAGTTTTGTGTTAAGCGCATTTCTATATAAAGGTTTTGGTCGATTCTCATACAAGCATATACCAAAATCTTTGGAAATTACAGAGAATCTTTGGATTGTTCAAATAATGAATAAAATAATTAAAAATTTGAAAACTTTTTTCTATCATCAAATATGTCTCAAAGTTGTTAAATAAAACTTTTTTCTCTCATGACATATCATTCGAATAGTGTACGCGCATATGACTAAGCTGTATGTGACAGTAAAATTGCATGAGATGCGAAGTCGCATGCGACTAATAAGTCATTTGGAGTCAAGAAGTTGACAAATTAAATGCAACCATAAAATCAAATTTGTATAAGAAATCACAAATCATAAAAAAAATCAAATTTTTGGTCTTTTGTGACTTTTTAGTGTCATGAGACTTTCTTATCATATATGAAAAGTCGCAATAAGATCATAAACTCTTATAAACACTCTCATGAGATTCATAATGTCACATACGACCAAAAATTGTATAAGACTACTAAAACAAAGCATAAAACTTAAAAATCGCATGAAAGTAAAATATCACTTAGGCCTTTAGAACACCAAAGAGCTTATAAGAAGGACTACAATGAATTATATAATGACTAAGGAATGTAAATATGTCTTAAGTGCCGCAAAAAACTATAAAGTCGCTAAAGACTGAGAATTTAGGGTAGATCTATAACCAAGCTAAAAGAAAAAATATCGCATGAGACTAAAAATTCTTGATTTTCGTAAGTAGTTTTGTATTATGTGAGTTAAAATCGCACAAGAAGTCAAAGACTTAAAATTTTCAAAATTATTTTTTAATCGCATGAGAGTAAAAATTTATAAGCAAATAAGTTATCTCATATGACCCAAAATAAAAAGAATAGTAACCAAAATATCGCATATGACTTGAAACTGATCCAATTATTAAAAACTTATTTAATGATGCCAAAAAAGTCCCATAAGAATTGAGGCGTTGCGTGCATTAACGCCCTAAGTCGACTTAGGGCGTTTTTGCGCCCATCGCTTTTTTGAAAAGCTTGGGTCCTCAAATATATGTGTACTTAATTTCAACTTCCAATTTCGATCACAGAATATGGTAGAGCAATATATATATACTGTTTAAAGGGTTGCGTGCAAGAAGGGCGTAGTGCGACTTGGGGCGTTTTTGCATAAATCAATTCGCGGTAGGAAAAACGGTTTTTACATAAAACCAAGGTGCTGAATGAAAAAATTTTATATGGCAAAAATGCTTAGAATTGTCCAAAGAGTACGTGTGATTTTTTTCAGATTTTTTTTTTTTTTTTAGCCAAATTTTGAAAAATTATAAAGTGTTCGAAAAAATTCACACATATTTTTTGGACGATTCTAAAGAGTAAAAAAAAGACAAGAATTCGAAATTTTTTTTTTTGATTTCAATATTCATTAAAATTCATTGCGCCGCTTTTGTGTAATATTGAATTAAAATATACAATTCTTTAAAAGTAGGTGTGACACTCTTGCCATCCCATCCCATTTACGCTATTTATAATCAGCATTTGTTTACCAAACTTAACCACCGTTTGCGAAATATTGCCAAATAAATTCTAATTTTAAAGCATTTGCTACGCCTTTCTATGATTAGCTACAGGGTTAGAATTGATCCCAGTCTTAATGTTATACTAATATAGAACATTGTACCAAATTTCGTTAAAATCTCTATAACCGTTTGCAAAAAAAATATTTACCAAGTGCAAAACTTAGATGCAAATGTATGCATGCATTTTATAAAATTAAAATTTTAAAGAAATAAACAAAAATGCACATTTATAAATAATTACGGTGAAAGTATATTTCATTCCCATCATTTTAAAAAAAAAATCATTAAAATCGGAACAGTTTTGCCGGTTTCCCAAGCAAAATGCTAACGTTACCAGGTGCGAAACTTAGATGTAAATGTATGCGTGCATTTTATAATATTAAAATTTTAAAGTAATAAACAAAACCGCACATTTATAAATAATTGGGGTGAAAGTATATTTCATTCCCCTCATTTTAAAAAAAAAATCATTAAAATCGGAAGAGTTTTGCCGGTTTCCCAAGCAAAATGCTAACGTTGCTCCAGTGACAGTCAAATGGACTTATGCAAAAACGCCCTACAATTTAAAATTTTCCTTCTTCGATAATTCTGTCAATATGCGTTAGTGTTATGTGTTAGCGGTAATTATTTACTCATTTTATTAGGTTTAATTGAAAAAATTTGTTTTTCAAGGTTTAAATGATGGTTTGTTCTTTTTATCAGCATTTAAAAACTTTAAATTGAATTATCTCGAAATGCCTTTTTTCGACTTGGGGCGTTATTGCACGCAACGCCTCAATTATTTTTCGCAATAAAATTAAAAAGCCGCATGAGATGAAAATATTACATCGTACTGCACAGTGGTATGATCTGGAAAGTTTTCCAAAATCATAAAAAAAGCATGCGACAAAAAAGCTAAATTAACTAAAAAATTTCATGTCATGTATAACAAAAAAGGTTTGGTATTATGAGAGTTAAAATCGCATAAGAAGTCAAAGACTTAAAATTTTCAAAATACATATTTTTTAGTCGCATGAGAGTAAAAATTTATAAGCAAATAAGTTAACTTATATTACCCAAAATAAAAAAAAATAGTAACCAAAATACCGCATATGACTTGTAACTGATTTAATTATTTAAAAGTTTTTTAATGACTTAAAAGTATCACAATGACAAAAAAAAGTCCCCTAGCAATTATATTTCGCATAAAACCAAAAAATCGCATGAGATAAAAATATTACATTGCACTGCAAAGTAGCATGAACTGGAAAATTTAGCAAAACCATTAAAATCTCACTTGAGCCGAAAAATCCCATGCGACAAAAAAGTCACATACAACAAAAAATTTTATGTCATGCATAACAAAAAAATTCATACTGCATATGATTTGAAATTTGCATAAAAATTCACTGAAAAGTGAAGTGCTTTTAATTCTCGGTTACGCATGGAATTGCCCTCATATAACCACAACCTTATATACTCTTATACTTCATTCCTTTAACTTTAACGCTTTTTCTTTGTCAAAACTTTATTTGAAAAATTCGTCGCGTTTTGCTTTTGTCGCTTGTAGCAACTGTTTCGCTGTAGCTTCACATTTGTTGCCAACTTAATACCTTTTTGTTTCAGGTCAAATACAAAAAATCAGCGCAGCAACGCTGAGTCTTGTTTTTTAAGTTTTTTCTTTACTTGTTTAAGAGCAGCGTGTTTTTGGTTGATTTTTATTTATCTAAATCGAAAAAAACTCCACCATTTTGTGGCTGTGATTTTTGTTCAACAAAATACGCGCCACGCTACAGCTGCACACAGCTGTGTGTTTAGTTTTTTTTTTTCTTCAAAGTTTTAGTTTTTACTATCTACTATACGTATATGTTGTTATTGCTTATGGTTGTTCATAGCCCTTATGCTTAGCGCGCTTTAAAAGCGCATTTGAAGCGCGCGTCTTTGGCTGGCAACATTTTTTTATTTTTTGATGTTTCGTATTTCAATTGAGAACCAGTTTAATGTTTCTAGTTGTTGTTGTTGTGCTTTTTTTGTTGCTAACTATTGAATTTTGTGGGTGCTGAACTTTCTTTGCTGCTGATTGGCATTACTTTTAGATACACAAAAAATTTGATTTTTGTTGCTAACGCTCATTTGCGAGTTATATAAAAATTGATTATTTTTAGAAAATGCTTGTATTTGTAAACTTTTATATTTTGTTTTCAAATTCTGCACATATTTTTGTCATGTTTTAAATAAGTTTTGCAACATGCAAACAAAAGACTTAAGGCACAAACTTGTTTTTTAGTTTGTTACACTATTTGCTTAAATCGAAAGGCTTAAGCTACAAACATTTTTCTCTTACTTCAATATAAGCGCTTAAACTTATTTATAAAGTGTATACTAAAACTCATTTCACATTCATTCAATCATTTAATATCTTGCTTAACAATGACATAATCATCTAGAACTGCCAATTGACCAAATTAGCACATTTCCACAATTTCTACAATTTATTCGCTAAAATGCCCGAATGCAGTTAATCAAATTATGGCAAATTTCAATACTTAGCACATTTAAGCAATTTCAACAAATGATAATATAGCACACAAATAAAACGATTTGTAAGAAAAAAATCAATTCAACAATCAAATGGAATGTTGCACTTTCAAACAAATTTGGTTAAAATTGTTTTACTCAATTTGTTAAAGTCATTAACTTCATAGCGTAATTCAAGGCTTAACATATTTTTGTAGTCAATTTGGGTATGAAGTAAGCTATTTAAAAGTTCAGTTCAAGCAATATGTATACTATTATGTCTTCAGTAGTATATTATTTGGAAAGATTTTTTCTACTGCTACTCCTTAAAAAGCAATTGCAATTTCAAACAAAAGCACTACACATGTAGTTAATATGATACCCTTCACTATTGCTATATGTAGCATAACAGTCCATATACCCAGTGAAAGGTTTTTCAAGCTTTCCGTTTTTTTTTTCTTGACTAAGTATTTAGCCCACACCTAAGATTATATTACTTAGATGGCTTTATGCTTTAAGTGACCAACAAAGTGTGTTACTGCATTTAAATAATATCAATTCATTACTTTGCAATAGTACAAAAAACAAAAGACTGCAGCAACAAACTTGTTCTATGTGCAAACTAGCCCAACAAAGGTTTTGAATGCAAAAAAAGTGGCACTCTGATTACACTGTGGAACAATTTCGAACTTTTTTTAAAACACATTAGAAAATCCAAAAAATTCCTAAAGTGGAAGTTAAAAAAAATACCCTTTTCTCGTGGTTTTTCTCCAGCACGTCACATTTTTTTTTTTTAATCGATTTTTTACGTTTTTTATCCACTGTATATGAAAAAACCAAAAATACCGCATTCTTGTGTTAAATCGATGAATTTAACTATATGATCCTTACATCTAATGTGTATCATGTGTTCAGCAAACTTGTGTAAGATATTGCGGGGAATATTTTTGTAGAAAATCTTAACCCTGTTTGACCCCCACATGTGGTCATTTTTGCCCTTTTCTTAAAAAGGTACACAAATAACACCTAAAACAGGGGAATATTGAGTCAGAATGTTCTACAGAAATATTTGCTATAAAATTTTACTACTAGCTTCTAATAACGTAAAGTTCGAAATTTGAGCCCGAAACCAAAAAAAAAATCGTTAAAATCAATTAGGACTTTTCACATTGCATATTAATTACATCCCTGACGCGCTTACCTTAAGTTTTAAGAATTTTTCGTATTTAGCAACTCTTAGTGAAATTTTTTGTAAACTATTTTTGCAAAATTTTTAACCCATTGTGGCTCAGATTAAGAAAAAGGGGTCAAAAAGACCCATAAAAACAGGATATAATAGGTTAATGTACTTTAGGAAAATGATCCTTGCTTGATTTCGTTATGATCTTGTCAGAACGAGTTTTGTCCAAAATGTAGTTTTTGAGTTTTACAGTGGGGTGAAATTTGGAAAATATTTATTGTCAGAACTGCTTACTGATTTTAGCGATTTTTTTGCTTTCGGGATAAAATTTTGCTTTTTTAGTGTTCAGCGACTAGTAGTGAAATTATATAGTTAATATTTCTGTAGTACATACTGACTCAATATTCCCCTGTTTTAGGTGTCATTTTTGTACCTTTTTAAGAAAAGGGCCAAAAATGACCCACATGTGGAGGGTGTGCAGGGTTAAAATTTTCTACAAAAATACTCCCCGCAATATCCTGCATAATTTGCTAAACACATGCTACACCTCAGATGTAAGGATCATATAGTTAAATTCATTGATTTAACGTAAGAATGCGGTATTTTTGTTTTTTCATGTAGGGGAGGGGGGGGCTAGTGTGGACAATTTTTATTTAATTACAAAATTATATATGTAAATATATCATTTTTGCAATAAAGTAATTTTTAGCGATTACTTATACCTCTTGCCTTCATAATTGCATCAATAGTTATGATTTTTTGTTTTCATAAATGCTTTATTAATGCATTTTAAAAAGAGCTTACGTATGTCCACACTAGCCCCGTATAAGGGGCTAGTGTGGACAACCATTGATTTAACTGGGGGCTAATGTGGACACCATAAGAAACTTGATAATTCATACAAAAACGTTAAGAAAGAGTTCAGATACATGTTTATTCAAAAAAATAATGATGTAATACAAATAATAATACAAATAAAAAATTAACTGCTATCCCATGTTGTATTTGGAGAAATTTATATCAAACTTCATATAACTTGCTGATCGCGATGTTTCCGACAGTTGTTGTGGTTGTGGCAGCTTTGCCACTATTTCATTTCGGTAAATTTCGCTGGTATCCGGTAAATCGGGATACGTGAACCTGTCGTTCTTTCTTTTTAGTAACGTACTTTCTTGGAACTGCTTTTAGAAATGGTCTGACGATTTCTGGAGTCATTTCAGCTGCTGCGGACATGTCCACACTATCCCTATTTCAGTTGTCCACACTAGCCCCTTCATGTCTTTTTCAATAAAAATAGTTTTTTTTTTATCTTACGGTAAAGTTCTTCAAAAATAATTTCAATGGTTTAAATAAACACTATTTTAAGTTGTATTATCTATTAACACTACAGCAGAAGAATAATTAGTTTAAAAGTATCACTGAAATTACGAAACAACAAAAAAATTACTTTTTGCTGGGTAAAACACGTTCGGTCACGTTATCATGGAAAGCTGAACTGTCAACAAATGAATTTTTTTTTTGGTGATGCAGAGTGCAAATACCAACTTGAAAAATATAAAACAGAAACAAAAAATTCAAAACGGAGCGAGAATTTGAATTTGTCCACACTAGCCCCCAGTCCACACTAGCCCCCCCCTCCCCTACAGTGGATTAAAGAACTTCAAAAATCGATTTAAAAAAAAATGTGACGTGCTGGGGAAAAACCACGAGACAGGGGTATTTTTTTTAACGTCTACTTTAAGAATTTTTTGGATTTTCTCATGTGTTCCTTTTTTGTGTCGAACGGTGTTATCAGCTAATGTACTTTATTTATAGTCCAGGCAAATCAGCGTAATAATTTTAGTTAAATCGCAGAACTAAGTACGTTTATAAGAATTTGATGGAACCAAAAAATATAAAAAATCCTAATCAATTCATAAAAGACAACTTTCTATTGTATTAGAAATAGTTCCCCCTTAATATGTGTTACAGAATTTTTTTTTAAAACCATTCCCTCATGCATTAAGCAACGAAAGCAAAACTTAAACGTTTTAAATGTAGTACAAAGAAAACAAAGAAACACATTAATCATGCTCAGTGAAAATAAAAGACTTAGACAGCAAACTTGTAAGCTACATGCTTTTCTTTTCATACAAAAAGACAAACTCTACCTACAACTTTCGATAATGCATCTATAACATCAATATTCTTCTTTTCTTTTTCTTTCTTTTACAATCTTCTAGATGATGTGTTAATGTTGTCATGTTGCTGGAAAAACAATCGGAAACATTAAATCAAAACTCAAACAAAACAAAAACCTACAATAACAACAAAGTAAAAAAGTAGCCATATATTAGTGACCAATATAAATAGTACCACGTGCATGTAGGTGCAATAACGCACACGCACTTCCGTTTAAACAAAAAGTGTTGGCAGTGGCCAGCTAAAAATAAAATTGAAAATTTAAATAAAAACAAAAAAATCTTTTCCAAATGCATGTTAATATTGATGTAATTTACTAAAACTGTTGCATTTACCATTTGAAGACAAACGGAAGGTAAATGACCAGAAAAGCTTTAGTCATAATGTGTACAAAAAAATTAATAAACTTAGATGGGTGTTATTTATTAAAAATAATGCAGCGTGAATAATTGAAAAATGGCTTGATTAGTTGGATAAAAATGCATTTGAAATTTAGCTGACTTAATTTATGCATTAACTGAGTTGGTGGATATGATACAATTAAAATTTATTATTCAAAAACTTGAAAAAATGTAGGCAAAAATTATTAGCAGTGATGATCTTTCCTTCAGTGCTGTTGCAGTGGCACGTGCTTTCAGTGTTACTTGTAGCTTTTTTTTTTTTCTAAGTATAACAATCAGTAGCGCTTCCTTTGCTATCTACGTAATGTCAAGTGTGATTGTTACCGCACGTATTGACTTGACAGGATGCAAAAAAGGGCACTGCCTAAATGACTTCCTTTTGTTTTGAGTTTTTTCGTTGATTTTTACTTGACTTTTATCTAAGGAAATTGTAGAAAATTATTTTGTTATGCCAACATGTTAAATTCTTGGCAGCCAGGATTTACTGCACCTTCATTGCGTGTTACTAAAAGCCGGAAGTATTTATTGGAAAATGCTTAACATGATAATTACCAACTAATGTGCAGCTAATTATTAAGTTCTTATATGGAAAAATAAATTTGTTTCTAAGTGACTGTTGATTTGTTTTTCGTTTTTGCCTTTCCTAAATATGCGCTTATATAAGCTCTATTTCTGTAGAAAAATTTAGAAAGAAAAAAACCACTTCCTTGGCATGACTTTGCGCATCTTTTTTTGTATTTTACCTTCAATTACGCATAAGCTGTTTATTTTTCAATTTATGCTCTTATATTGTATTTATGTACTACCACTTTTACGCTTGTCACCAATGATGTTCAGATGATGACAATGATATATTTTCATGTTATAATACAATAACTTATATAATGATTTTTTTAAAAATTATTAAGTAATTATTGATACTGTGTTGTGAGTTTTAGATTTTCAAGTTCGTCGCTTAAGTCTTTTGTTTTCTCATGTGCATAATACCAAATTTATTTACTGTACTTTCTTGTAAAATACTCGAAGTTTTCATTGTTTTGTGTATTATAATCTGTTATTTAACGTTAAACTATTGTTTAATGCTTACAAGTTCGTTACCTAAGTCTTTCGTTTTCAAGCAATTTTCGCTAATTCTTAAACGACTCAAATTAAATTTTTTAAATTAAATTTTCGTAACAAAGCAATAAAAGAAAATGAAAAATTCATAAATTTAAGAAATTAAATAAATATTATACAATAATAATAATTCAAGCCTTAGGAAAAGCATAAGTTTGCTACATTTGCATCAAATATAAAAATTTTGTTAACTATTCCATTATGTAAATATTGCTGTCATAGCATTGACAGCATATTGCTCGAAACTACATTTGGGTTTTTTATTCAATTTTTTTATTTATTTTCATAGTAATACTCGTATGCTGCTTAGCATTTCTGTTTAAATTGATTTCAACGATCGTTGTATGTGATAAAATGAGGTTGGGTCTGATTAAAACTATGTTAATTGTTGCACCGCACAATTTATCGCTTTTCTTGGAAAAGTTTTTATTAATAGCTTTGTTTATACGTTTGTATATGTGTGTATAAATGACATATCAATAGTTAGGAAGAAATGATGTGGCAAATAAAAGCCATTTTGTTTGAATATTTGAACATAAATGAGGTGATAAATGTGATTTCATATTTCATGTTGTTTAACAATAGCTTGGATGGATTTTTTCCTTATAACATCATATTGTACCCATTATGTTAAAACCAGGAATGAGTTCCTTAACAAATTTTGAGAAATGACATAAAAAATAAGTACCTATACATTAAAAAAGTAGTATCCCAAAAAAAAGTTCGATGTAAGCCCCCATTTTGAAAGCTTATTGGTGTTGATTTTTAAGGAAAAAAAAAATTTTGTTTGAGCTCTTAATAAGCTCTTAAATGATTTTTTCGTATTGCTCCGCCAATTGACCTCCGATCATCAAGTTAAGTATATCGTAGTAAATGTTAACGTCGGCTTTACTTCATTCATGAAAGTAATTTATCTGAAATGTTTTTTCGACAAGTTGTACTCATTATATCAGTTTCTTCCACCCTAAGGTGCCAAGGACACTTCATAAAACTAAAGCCCATAAAAAGTCACAAAATTCACCTCTACAAAGTTTCCTCAAATTGTTGAAATTGAAGAAGTTATAGCAAATATTAAACTTCAGTACAAAATATTAAAAACAGGATGTTCCAAAACGAAAATCGCCCCTAAAGCTATGCAAAATTTTTATTTTTTTTTATTTATTTGCATACGGTTTGAAATGTCGCGCTTGCAAAACGAAATTACATTCAATTTTGTTAGCACCAAAAGGCTGTCTTTACTGTCTCTCAAAACATATGCAAAACTAAGGTCCATCGTTAACATTCCCAATATTTTTTAAAAATCCCACATACAAGTAATTATTGTAACTACAGCTAAACAAATTATCCACCACGATGTCTCTTGGGCTGCTGAGTGAAACTGTGTCCATATTTAAATAATATGAAAACTGTAAATATTGAAATTGAAAGGAGTGTCATATCACCGGAGGGTGGTTCCATGTCACCTGGGGTGCCATATCACCTGGGGCTGCCACATCTCCACAGAACACTACATATTTATTTCTTTTGCATGGAGAATGATGGCAGGATTGATATAGTGAAGAAAAGACAGTGTAAGCAATTTTATTTTTTTATGTGATTCATCTCAACCAACAATTTTTTCTTACGGAATAGAATATGATGGGTCTTCATCGCACTGGGTCCAAATATACATTAGAAAATGCTTAAGACGCATAGAAAAACTCTGGTGGCCGAATTATGACCACATAAAATAGAAAAGCTGTGAAAATTTTTCAATGGTTTTCATTCAGAAAGAAAGTCACATCAGAGCTATATAGAAGTCTTAAAAAACCGTTTTTTGGAAATATTTTTGTTTTTCAAGAAGATTTCTCATGAAATTAAACCTTGGACCAGTAAGACCGTCTTTGGAATGTCTTCATCAAAACCCAATTATTTTGTTGACTAAAAATTGTCTCCGCTCAAACCGGCAAATGCTTCTTTCTTATTGAAAATTCACTTCAAAGAAATTCAGTTTAAATGTTGTCATTTGATTTGTTTGTCTTTCGCAAGACCGTCCACAAATGGTCTTTCACTTATAAACTTGGCTGCCTAGCAAAAATATAGCAACGGCTTTTGCCTACGTATTTCTTGTACAAAAATTAAACTGAAACCCATTTTTTCATTGTAGAGAACCTTCTATTTTTATCTTGCCTTTGAAAGGGCGAAGATGATTTTACATAGTTTTTAATATAGACAAAACATTGCATCAAGATTTCATCTTACTATTATGAGGTTTTCATATATGTAAATGTTTAGCGAAATTTTGAAAAGGTTTTCTTTATGGTTCTAATGTGACTCTTTTTTTGAAAGAAAACCATAGAGATGTCTTTTTTGTGCGATGACACTGATTATATTGTAACCGAAGTGAATCATTCGGAAGAGTATGCTTGAAACTCAATGTTTTAATATCAGATTATCACTCAAATCTTGGAATAAATTTGCAGTCAGGCATAAAGGAGGAAAACTAAAGACTGTAGGATACTTAGCCGCCCATTTTGGAGCAAGCTGAATGGAAATCTGGCATACATAAATAAGATAGAATTCAATGCACCAACAACTGTCTACTGTGCATGATGGACCAAACATGATTTTTTTTTTTTTAAGGTGCGAATCAGTACATATAACAAAACAAACATACATTTTGTTTGTATTACCAGTGAGCCATCTCAGCACAAGCGCCTCAAAAAATTTGTTGAGAAACACGAAGAAATGACAAACAAAAGACTCAAGCAACGAACTTGTTTGCTCAATAACATTTTTCAAATAAATTTTTCATACAAAATTCTCACATAACCATAACGCAAATATCAACCCAACTAATTGTAGTTAACACTTAAAGAAAATGACTTTCTTTTCATTTGATTACAAAAAATAAATAAATAATGCATGCACCACAATATCACAGAGGCTAGAAAATTAATTTGAAAAATAAGTAAAAACCTTTATTTGTGAAAGTTTTAACAAAAATCCACTTTAAGTATAGATTGAATAGAAATAATTTTCCTACCAACGATAACAACAACAGCAACTAACATTACTAGATAGATGCTAGACCACTAATCAAAATCAAATGACTGCTTGCGGTAGTCGTAGTACATGGTAGCAACAGGTTGTTACTTTAGTAGCACGGGCACACAGCGCTATATAACAAAACCTCTAACGTAGTGTAAGATATCAAAATCAATATATCTACATAAAAAAATGTAAAACTCGAATTAAAGAAAATAAGCCAAAGATTTAAAATGAAAAATTTATATTGATAAGTTAACAACAACAAATTAACTGCTTTAAATTGCTACATAAAATTAACATAATTGAAAATTCAAAACTCCAAAACAATTTCGTTTGTCTAAGAAATTTGAGCTGAATGAGGAAAAGCTCCGAAGAATAATCGTTACTATTTATAAATTAATAAATATTTATAAAATTCATAAAAAAACGAAATTTTTTTCTAATTTATATGCTAGTGACAAGTGTATTTTTATTGCTTCAGTTTAGGGCATATGTAAATTTAAAAAATCCAAAAAAAACAAAATACTCAACATATTTTCGAGGCAAATGCTAATTAAAAATGTAAATTTTATTCTAAAAAGAGAAAAAAAAAAATCATCCATGATATATCTACAAACACATGGGGAATTAAAGTGGCGACAGCGCACAGTGGCATGACTTCGTACTTGTTTTGGAAAAAATAGAAGGAGTGCTGTTATAACAATCAAAATGAGTAGACTTAGATGTAACCAGTTAAGAAATATTCCAAAAAAAGTATCATGCATCAACAGATACGCCTGCTTTCCATAAGAAATTAACAAAAATTCTTTAACCCTAAAGTTATGCAACACATGATTTCCATTGCGAACTAGCATTGAAAATTACATGGCCTTTTTCAGAAAATTGTTGAGTTTTACAGTTGGCACAAATATGTCGAGCATTTTTTTGACTTAAATTGAAAGAGTAAGTTATCAGCTTTCTTTTTTTATAGTAAAAAGACGTAGCTAAACGTAGCTAGCTTAGTAATTTTCCAAAGAAAATTGCAAGCGCTATATTTTAAAGAGCCATTTTGATTTGCGCATATCTTTTAAGCCATTTGTGTAATCTAAATAATTGTTTCTTTAAATTAAAAGCGAAATAGTATATTTCCATAAAATATGCAATAATGTCTGCTACAAAAATAATCGCTATTTTCTTTAGTCCAATTTCTACTGTCCGGTTCGTCACTGAAAAAAATAATTTGTGCAAACCAAGCAGCAAGTGTTGAAAAAATTAAGTGCATATAGTTTAATACACAAAATTAAAAAAATAAATCTATTGCAAAAAATAAAATTTAAAGCCATTTAAAATTGGTCACGTTCGTCATTTTCGGCTCAAATGTAACGTATTTTGGAAATTTCATTCTGCTGTAAAATTCTAAAACTACATTTTGGATAAATCTTGTTAACCTAAGGTCATAATGAATACATACGAGCACCATTTTCTAAGAGCACATTGTCCCATTATATCCTGTTTTATGGTTTTTTGACCCCTTTTTCAAAGAGACTTGTTTATAATGGGTTAAAGTGTCCTGCAAAAACATTCTACGTAAGATTTCATTAGTGATCATTAAAGGCAAGAAGTTATTAAAACATGAATAATCCATAAAAAAGTAAAAAAAATTGCAGTTGTCAGATTTGCAAATTTCACCAGAATAAATTCTACCAGTACAGCGTGCAAGACTTTTCCACTCCCAAAAGTGAATTTGGTTTAAGTCAGCATTACTTAATAAACTTAAAATACATAAATATGCAAATCTCTTCCCGATTGAATCAAAATCGAAAAAATGTCACGTTCATATTGTCACTTATCGATTCAGAGTATGATGAAGACAAAGAAAAGCACAGAAGATATATGAATCAATCAAAATACATTATAAAGTAACATTATTGCATAAGATTCTAAAACTAGTCGCACTAAAGAATTCTAACTTTCCTTGAATATGCACGAAAACTACTTCTATTCTTGTCACGTTCGTTTTGTGTCTTTTTTTGCATGTATCTTGGAACCAGAACTTCACCTGCTATTAACGCTTGCACTTATTATAGAGCTACCTAAGAGGTATAATGTAAAGTAAAAACTAAATCAAAAATATATTTTATTTCCACTTTTTTGCACTTTAAATGTGTGTGACTGTCACGTTCGTCACTTGGGATACATATATTTTTTTGGAATATAGTCAAAATGACATAGTAATATTCGGTGGATTTGATGTTAATATTCTGATTTAAATTTGAGCAAGAGTATTTTCTAACACAGTCTTGGCGACAAAGGCTTTTTCAACAAAGGAAGGAACTATCCGAAAAATTAAAATTTTTAAAATTTTAAATAAACTACAGCTTTCATGTAAATAAGTGCGTTGAATTCAGATTTAAAGTCCATTTGCCCTAACTGACTCATTTACTCATATGCTCAAGCCTATACTATGGATATCAAAACTTGCACTAGGAGGTGCATATGTATACAATTTTGTATGTTCTTGAGCACGGTGTTATGATATCTGAAATGTTTTTTAAAGTCAACCATTTCAGCCATGATATTCATCAAATAATCATGAATCATTTCAAAATAAAAAACCCCACTGTTCGACATCCACTTGGCATCCACAACATCTTTTTACAATAGAAGAAAAACACAAAAATTATCACACCAAAATGCTCCAATAGACAATGAGACAGTGGAGTGAGACAGTTTGTCAGACATGAGTGCATTTTGTGTTGTCTACGAATGTAAGAAAAACCTAAGGAAAATGTAACGTTTCAGCTTTATCGCGGCTGTTGCTTTCATTTCATCTTATGGTTTCTTTTATTTGGTTGTTCATCTTCTTCTTTTTTGCCATAACTTCATCAATTACTTTGATTGTTGGATTGTTACCATGATTTTTTTTTTTTTTTTGCAACAACTACACAACAAGTTCCGCTTATTTAAACGTCACAAAAGCAGAAAAAACAACAACAGAGGCGCTAAATTGTGTGTTACAGCCAATAATCAGCGCAACATGTTAACTGTCAAGTGGGTTATGCCTTGCGCTATGCGTAGATTTGGCTGCTGACTTTAGCGTTAACTGTCAACACTTTGGCCTAAAGTAAAAAGCTGCTAGTAATACAATTTAATATTAATTGTATATGTTATGCGCACAAGTTTGCCCTGTATTGGATTTCGTTTTTTTTTTTTTACTTGAAATGTTGCCGGTTTTTTGAATTGCATTCATTTTTTAGATAAATATTGCATAAGTAAGCGGTTGACAAATATTAACTGTTATATTTGAGGTTATCGTGAATAAATATTCCGGGGGAGTTTTTTTCAAACTTCTCTATTGCAATTTGAGAAAAATTTTCGCTTTTTAACATCCTGTTTTTAATGGGTTTCAATTCTATTAAGTTTTCAGGTTGTCCAGGATTACATGTTTGTATATGTAATTGAAATTTGTCAAATTTGTAAATTTATGGTAACTTAAAAAACGTTTTCTATTAGTTTTAAAGCAAAATTAACTATTATTTATAAAGAAAACTATGATTTTAATTCTGCCGGAATTAGGTGCATAATTTTGCTTAAGTGAATGTTATTCCGCGACTATCACTTTTTACCCTCATTATGTCATTTGTCATTATGATTATTTTATATTTTTTTAATAATTTCGGTCCATCGACAAGGCATTTTCAAGCACCCCCCTCAAACAAATGAAGGGGGGAGAGGAAGCGAAAATAATATTTTCAAACAGCCAAAAGATCAAAATAATTTAAGGCACTAAAAATCATTTTGATATCATTTGCTTTTATAGTTTAAAAAATTATTGAATTGATCAATTTTACTGTTCCCGAACGGGTACAGTGGCCGAAAATGGGTTAATGAAAAGAAAAGCATAATGTGAGGAGAATTGTAGATAAATAAATTTTAAAATGTATAAAATGAAGTAACTTGAAGTTTTTGATGGTTGTACACAGAAAACAAATCAAATTTTAAGTTATCACGGAATAAGGAGCATGCACTTACGGAATTAGGTTCAACCCAAAATTTTAGTCCGGAATTAGGGACAAGTGTAGCGTTACGAAAAGTATAAAGAGTTATCATAGTTTAAGGGTTATGATGCACAATTCTAGCACTAATTAATCCTTATAGAAAATCATACATCCGATCTTAAAATTGAGTTGTAAGACTTGGAATCGTTCTAGAAAAGAAAGCACCTTAATATGCCATAATTTGTTACACTTACCTTACTTATTGGTTAAGCAGTTACAAAAATGACAAATTATTAAACTTCAACAGATAATTTCTCTGAGAAAAATCCAATATTCGGAAAATAAAACTGCATTTTAAAAAAGAGAGTAGTACTGGAGAGGCACCAATCAATATTTAGCAATACTAAAGATAACTAAGTAGTGTCCTTATAAGTGTAAATTTTTAGATAAGTATTCTAACTAAAAACATTCAATTTATTACACTGTGCAACACAAAATTTTGAATGCGATTTCTATTACTTTTTTTGACCAATTCGGAGTCACTGATTCCGAATCTGAAAACCGTTTTTTCCTATCATGTCCAATATTCCCGCAAATAGAGTTTCTTACCTCATATTTTGGAGTGAATTTGATACGCTCAAAAGTCTGAAAAAATCAATTCCTAAGTTTTTGATGACCTAGGAAAAGTTGGGCACATTGCAACAAAAAAAAATTTTTTTTAATAATAATTTCCCTATAACCACCCTTTATTACCTTTTTTTTTTTGAAAATTTGGCTATTTTGTCCGCCATTGAAAAAAGTACATCCAAAGATGTCAATCATTTAGGGAGTATCAATTTATGATATAGCGTTTCATATTCAAAACTGTGGCTTAAGGACAAAAAAATATTTCTTACTGAATGAGATCCTTACATATAACCCTTTTGAAGTAATTTGGGGTCGCTGATTCTGAATCTGGTACTCATGTTTGTATATCGAGTCTCAGTTCACCGCATATGGGGTTTTTATCCTCTTTTTTGGAGTGAAATCGATATGCAAGAAAGTCTATTCAAATCAATTCCTACATTCTTGGCTATTAAGGACGAAATTGGGCGCAATGAATAAAGTAAATTTTTTTACTCGAAAAAAAATTTCCTCTGACTACCTTTATAACAATTTTGGGACGTTTAACGTA
This sequence comes from Calliopum simillimum, assembly GCA_951812925.1. NCBI lineage: Eukaryota > Metazoa > Arthropoda > Insecta > Diptera > Lauxaniidae > Calliopum > Calliopum simillimum. The sequence continues at coordinate 26,484,783 of OX638372.1, forward strand.
CACCTTTTTGAAAACTCGGTCATAGAATGTTAACGGTCCAGAAAACTATTCAGGTCTTTTCCGGTACAAAGGCCCCCATAAAAAAATAGTAAGTGTCATTGACGGTGTCAACCATATAGGGTGTAACGATTTTAAGATAAGGGTTTTCAAATAAAAAACCCATTTTTTTTTTTTTTTTTTTTAAGTAAGAAAACTCATAGCAATGCTCGTATAAATTCTAATTTTATTTTCTCACAAACTAGATATTTTCCCATCGTAGAAAAACTCAGAACACACGTTTTTCTGCAACAAAAAGCATTTGAGAAAATTTCCCAATGTTCACAATCATCATCGTAAAAAAAAAACATACGCCAGGTGCTCTTAACCATAGCCTTGAATTATGATGCTTCATCCCTTTGTTTTGTACTTTATATATTTTTACTACGCTTTTTCTTCTGCTTTCGTTTCCTTTCTTCAATTTCATTTCTTGTGGTTTTCTTTGATTTAAATTTTTTATTTTTTATGTTACATTTTGCAGGTACACTAACTGGCTACCTGGACAAATTACGTCACGCATTGATTTTCATTAAAAGATTAAGCCAGACAGATAGGCATTAGAGGGTGCTATAGATATAAGGTTTTTTATTATTTTACGCATTGGAGTTGCAGTTTATGTTTAAATTAAGAATTAAAAAAGATTCAACAGCTGTTGTTCTTTGAAAAGCTGCTAGTTTTTCCTTAAAAACTTTTATTGGAACAAAAAGGAGTTGGAAATTTTTAAGACTTATCAAGAAAACTTGGAAATCTTTTAAAGTACATACGTCTGAAGAGATGTGTCACATTGTAGCTAACAATCTGTTGATTAAAGTCCACAAAAGATATAAAAAAGTTCCATATTAAAAAAACAATATTGCAAATGATTTGTAATCATAATATCTAAGTATTTTTAAATTGAGGTCACTAGCATAATAACAATGATGATGATGGTTACGATAATGATGTTGCTGATTAACCTTCTACCATAAAACTATTAGCACAATCACTGTCTGTACGTAGTCGTCGTAGTATTACTAAGCGTTCAAATAACTCAAAAGACCGCATTAATGATGAATACGTACATAAAACAAAAACAAAGCTTTTTTAGTCAGCTTCGCACTTTTAAGTGGTCACTTAAAAAGGTGCATAAAATTCCAGTTTACACCATACAATACGACTGTAAATGTGTTATGGTCCACTTTTTATAGAACATTTCAACATAAGTAGTTAATATTTCACTTTATGCCCAGTAAGTCCCTTGATAAAATTCATTACATTTTATAACACATCAAATTGAAGCACTTTATCTTCATTCGCTTTGTTTTATTTTGTTTTGCAAATCGTACGCATGCGCAAATACGCACATTTGCTGCGCAGTCACGCAAAAGTCAATTTTTTTGTAGTTGACCGCTTTTGTTGTTACGTGCGCTTACACTTAGAGAAAATTATGAACATTTTTTTTCAAAATAGCTCTTTAGGCTGCAGGAGCTCAGAAACAAACATTGAAACTTATGCAGAAAAGATATCTTCAAGGAAATTCATCACATTTGTGCTTGTTTTACGACATTTTTAAACAGTTGCTTGTAAAATATCTGGGCTTAATACTGCGTCTCCACCGGAGATTTTTGCATTGATTTTTGACTGTTTCGAGACTTAGCTCTTAATCTCGGCCTCACTAACGTGATTTTCCATACAGAAATGAATCTATTTTTGAGGAGATTTCTTTTAAATCTGCATCTCTGCTGGGCTTTTGGGTTTTGGCTATTTTCGACCAAGTAACCTACATATTTATCTTAAGATTACCTTTGAAATGATTTGAGTTCAATAGTAAAAACACTTATTATTTCGGAACCCTAACAAACTTTAACCAGAACATTTCCTAACTTGAGACTGAATTATCTTTTCTGTACTTCAGGATACAGAATGTTATAAATTTGTCTACTTTTAAAGTATTTGAGCTATTATGGTATCATTTCTTCAGAACTTTATTCTTCATCTTGTACAACTAAAAACTTGAATTTGACCCCTGCCAAATAAAGTATGTTTTTGTCATAGCGCATCACATAAATATATCGGCATTTCCGCCATAGGAACCACCGTGAGCCAAAAATTTAAATCATTATATCTCTGAAACTATTTAGCGTACATGGATGAGATTTGGTACTTATGTAAAAAGCACAAAGACAAATAATATGTATTGAAAAAAATGGGGGTATCACGCCCTCACAAAAATCCCTTCATCATATCTCCGAAAATATTTATTGCACATAAATGAGATTTAATACATGTATGCAGAGCGCCAGGACAAATAATATTCACTGGAAAAATTGGACACATGCCACGCCTTTAAAAAAGAAAATTCATAATTAATGTGAGGATAGGGACAAATTACATCCTTTGGAAAAATTGGTGATGCCACCTCAACTTAACATAGTAAGGTGATCCAACATTCACTGGGAAATCCTGGATTTTTGAAAGATTTTCAATTTAAAATTTGTATGATGGAAAAAATGTCACGTTCATATTGTCACGTATCGATTCAGATTATGATCAAAACCAAGAAAAGTACGGAAGATATTTGAATCAAACAAAATGCATTATAAAGTAACATTATTGCATAACATTCTAAAACTAGTCGCACTAAAAAATTTTGACTTATTTGGCTGAATTCTAACTTTCTTTGAATAGGCACGAAAACTACTTCTATTTTTGTCACGTTCATTTTGTGTCTTTTTTCACGTGTATCTTGGAACCAGGACTTCGCCTGCTATTAAAGTTGGCACTAATTATAGTGCTATCTAAGAGCTATAATGTAAAGTAAAAACTAAAATTAAAATATGTTTACTTGCACTTTAAATGTGAACGACGGTCACGTTCGACACCTGGGGAATGCCCATATTCTATTCCTAGCATTTTTTTTTTTAATTTTTCCAAATATAAAGTTTATATTTGTTAAGCTTCCTACGTGGATGCAACAAGCCCAACGGATGCGAGAGGTAAATCAATCGGTAGCTTTGCTCTTGGAAATTAAGTCGCTATAGAGCGATTTCGAAAACGGACCGCGAGTTGTGCAAATGTAGCACGTAATATTCGAGGCTTTCGGCACCTAAATGGGTCGCCAAGTATGCCTTTCAATAGAAAATGGGTAAATAAGTTTGAGAAGACCGCTACAACATTACCCAAAACCCAAACTGGGCGACCAAGATAATTAAGAATAATAGCAAATGTACCTATAGAGTGTTAACCAGTCTGTTCGTGATGATCCGAACTTTTAAATTTGAAACCGCAAAAGCTCTTTAAATTTTCATTCACGAAGACCCAAAGTTACACCTCTATAAATTTAAACATTTGTTTTAAAATTTTATTTACTACATAGTGCCATCTTAACAATTAATTTTCTTCAAGTGTTTGAATTTCCAAATGTAATTCCAAGAATTCAAAGGCTAAGTCAAGTATAGCACAGCAAAAAAAATATGATATCTTTATGCTTTGAATATTTTATATATTTTTCATAGAGTCGCCGCATATAATTTCATGATTTTTCCATTTAAACAACACAGCACTTGGCATATGTACGTGTTCTAACAATGAACTTATAAAGAGTGCTACAACACAGCATTTAACACGCATACAAGCACAAGATATGTGTGTATTACCAACAACTGTTTTAAGCAAAGCAGTTGTGCCGAAGAAAAGAACAAAAAAACAATAAATTCAAGCAATAAATAAAAATAACAACAAAAACTAAATAAACAAGTGAAGCTCACGTGTGCTGCGTTAAAGAATTATTTTTTGTATTCATGTTGAAGAGATTAAAAGTTCAATTCAATAGGAATTTTCATTTAAAATGAGTTAAGTATTTCATGTATAATATAAGTAAAATAATAATTTTCTTCAACTACAAGTATTTATTGCTGCTGGCAAGTTGTTGACGACAATAAATGCAATTTCTGCAACATGCGTCCAGTCAGCACACACAACAAATACAGCGAAATCACTTGCTGTTGTGGTATTTGCTGTGTGTTTACTGATGCGTGGGTGTTGCCGGTTGTATTTCGTGTTTTATTTATAATTTAATTTTTTTTTATTATTTACTTGTTGTCTTGGTAAAATCATGAAGAATGCATATTTACACTTTTTTCGGTTTTAATTTTTTTTTTTTTTTTTGTCTGCTAAAAAAGTTAATTGGTGTAGTAACCGCACTCTAGCAACAATTGTTGTTTTATTTTTATTGTTAATGCGTTCTATAAATGCAATGCAAGTGGAGCTGAGGGTTAAATTTTGACTTTATTTATTAATGCAATTAAATGCAATGAGTTTTGTTCGGTTTTTTGTTTTTTCAGGGGGTAAAAGCATTGTAGAAAGGTAACTCGTACTTATTTAGATGGGAAATGCTTATGAAATTGTGCTTTATTGTTTTGAATAGAGTGAAAGGAATCTACAAAAAATAAAGGGAGAAAATTCGGGGAAATGTCATAAAATTCAAATATTGAAAATATTCAGGTTAGGGAAAAAAGTCGTAAAAATTAACTTCGAAAAATATTGAATTAATAATAAATTTTAAACAGAATTGTATATGAATTTTCTACTTTCAAAAATGAGCAATGTCACGCTTAAATAAAAATGGTCAGTTTCTGTATCAATGATTTCTTGCTGAAATTAAAAAAAAAAAAGCAAAAAGTCTGCTTTTTAAAATTGAATATTGAACTTAAGGACTATAACAGCTGAATATGAAACATTCAAACTTAAGCATACGTTGCTTGGTTTGAATTTAAGCGCCTGTTTTGCAAGGGATTGGGCCGTAAGCCGAAAATAATTTCTTGAATGTATATTACTGTCATCAGAACGATTCCTACCAACGGAATTTTGGTATGGTGGAACTCTTTACATCAAAAAAGTTATTAGGATATGCTGTTCAATGCTCAAAGAGTAGTTTGTCTAAGTTTTACTGGAATGCTTCTTCACTTTGAACCAATTGACAGTTTTGCTAGAATACTAATGCTGTAAGACTTTGGTTTTTGAAATTCGAAACCTATTAGTGATAACAGTATTTTACTCCAATTTATGGATTGTGATGTAATTGACGGTTCTGACTCCTTCTCTTCCCAACAAACTTTTTAGAGATAATTGGGCTTCTTTAAATGCGTCCCTTAAATTAAGCAAAAAGGAGTCGAAATTGGATACAATCACTGGATTAAGTATCTATTCCATTACTTTAGACTTGGCAAAATCTTACAGACTGCCAAACGACTATAGTGTCTTTCAGGCAGAACCTTATGATGTTCTTAAAGTTTGTGAAATCTTCAATGCTCTTAAGTCCCAATTGTAATTTATATTGATAGCCATGGGGTCATCAAAGCAAACTTATAAAATTATATCACATAGAAATATCCTTTGCGAAATTAGTGAGGACTATAATATAACACTTAGCTGGGTTCCAGGTCATAGTAACATTGAGGGCAACGAACTAAACTGGCTAGGAAACGATCAAATCAAAACGCACTTTTGGCTGACTTTTCAATAAGAAAACACCTTATCGTAATCAAGAGAAAAATTGAAAGCAAATGTGTTCAGCTTGCTAGTTGTAGATGGTAATAATCTACAAACTTGCAAGCATATAAGATCAATTTGCCCATCTTATAGTACTAGGTGAAGTGAGAAGTTACAAAAGTGCTCCGAAGCGGCCGAGGGATGCTCAATAGGTTGGAAAGATCATGGCATCGGTTCTCTGGGATTGTCATGGCATATTCTTCGTGGACTACCCCGAAAAAGGAAAAACCATCAACAACGAGTATTGCTGTGCATTATTGGAATGATTGAAGGCCGAAATCGCTGCGAAACGGCATTACATGAAGCGTAGAAAAAATTGGTTTTTGCAAGACAAGAGCATCGCAACCATGGCTAAAGTCAATGATTTTGGGCTTGAATTGCTTTCCCATCTATCTTATTTGCTTGATTTGGCTCCTGCGGACTATTATCAGTTTCCAAACCTCAAAGATAGCTCATCAATTAAAAATTCAGCTTGAGCGAGATCATCGACACCACGGAGGAGTATTTTGCAGACCTTCGGAAAATTACTTTTCGGACGGGATCAAAAAGTTGTAAAATCGCTAGAACAAGTGTATCGACCTAAAAGGACACTAGTACGATTTACACTGACCGGAAGTATTTGTTTGTATATAATGCAGTATACTGAAGTAGTTGTAAGACTTAGGTTTTTTTAACACTGATAAAATAAAATAGCAAACCTCAGTGCCAAAATGAAATCAGTGTATAGCGAAGATTTGAATCTTGATTTTTTGGATCAAATACTTCAGTTCAGAACAAAATATATTTCAAGATGATTAAGCAGACCTTTAATAAAATTTTTCAGTATTTTTATTGAAAACATAATAAAAAATCTTACTTTAATAAATATGAAGAAATCAGTATTTTCTTCAACCAGAACTTATGAAACGAAAAAAAGTAACACCAGGAATATCCAATAAAAACATTTAATAACTCACCTTGCATGTTTGAAAGAACGCGCCAATACTTGACTTGGAATGAAAATCCAGAGCATGCGCTGATTGCATACCAGCAGCAGCAGACAAAGAGGATGTTGTCAATAAAATTGATGACGGCGTTGATGATGATAATAATGGTGATGAGGATTGTTGCAACAATTGTGTTGACGCCGCTGTTGTTGTTGCGGATGACAACGGTGCATGCGGTGGCGCCGTTTTAATAGCAACAGTATCCATATTAAGTAAAACTCTAGTTATATCGTATTGATTGAAAAAAGAAGGAAAGTGTGCTGAGATACCAACTAAGTATGTATATTTATGGCACCGGTATGTTAGACATTTTTATTGCAAATATTTATTTATGTCGATTTTATGCTTGATTGAATGCATTTTCACTTGTGTTTCACTTTTTCGGGAATAGCAAGGGAAGATACGAAGATACCCCTTTCGTTGTTGAAGAGTGCGCGATGACAAACAAGTTTGATATTTGTAAGCCAGTTACGAATTACGAACAACAACCCTCTGCTTACGCTTTAATGAAGGCTTTTTCGATAAAAAAAAAAAATTATATTTTTTTTGGAACTGACAACTGTTTTGTAGTGTGTTGGTATTGAAATACACCTGTTTTTAGCAAGGGTAAGACATTTGTTTTTTTGTTATTTATTGCACTGCTTGTACGACATTTGGTAAGTTGATGAAGAAGCGACAATGGCAATTTTAATACATAATTTTTCTTTGCTGAAGTTTGAAGGGAAGTTTCATGTTTTTCTGTGCACTCTACTACACAGCATTGTCGACTTACAAATTGTATTTTTTACTTATATATATTTTTAATGCTTTTTCTACTTTTAAAGCAATTGCCACTTTGCTTTTAGCCAAGTTTCGTTGGTCACTTTTTTGCTTTAAGCATATAATCTTCTTAAGAAAATATTTTTTTTTTTTTTCTCTCTATTAATTCTTCATAAATAACGCTTTGACATCAAGAGTCAAAAGTCTAGCCGCACATTGAACGCACGAGAAACAAAAACATTTTACAGTTTCACACACTTAAATGTTGCGCAGCATGTACACAGTTTTTGACTGCTATTTTTTTCTACTACAATTGCGCCATTGACGTCACCAATTTTGTTTAGCGACATTTAGTTGAAAAATTCATAACACTTCTTTACTACTTAAGTTTCAAATTTTAGCCGGAAAAATTTAATTTTCTCAAACAATTTTCTTTTAAAACAAGCAATTCTGATGAATTTTGTTTTTTGTTATTTTCCTTTTGTCTGGTTTTTCACACTTTCCATATTCACAATATTCTCCACTATGATGATGTTGTTAGTTTTGCGTCAACACGTCTGCTTGTTTTAAGAGTAAACTCAGCACTAAAACCACGCTCACTTCAGAATTTCCCCTACAAGTTGTTCGCATCGTCAACGATTCTTTAAACATCAACAGCATTTCGAAGTTAATGCTCTTTTTCAAATTTAAAGCAGGGGTTTTAAAGCAGAGAGCGCATGTGGTTTGTTTTAAGAGCGTAACTAAGCCGCTCTTTTCAGTATGTAGCACATGGCACATTATTTTAATTTTCTGTAGTCTCTTTTAGGCGCTGTTTTTTGTTCAGTGTTGATGCAACTTTCATACTCTTCTCAACATTTTGTTCTTACATTATTATGTTGTTTTTTGCTTTTTAACATCAAATGATTTACCTAAAAGTATGCTTCGAAATGTTTTAAAGGTATTCCGTCAAGTCTTTGGTTAAAATGCTGAAGTTAACGAATGAGATTATCGTTAAAGGGCTTAAGGAAGAGATTGTCTAGTTTGCCAAAAGCACATTAAAATTTTGCTAGACTGTTATAAAATATCAAAAACAAAACATCCAGAAAAAGCATCCAAAGAAAAACATCAAAAAAAAAAACATCCAAAATAAAAACATCCAAGAAAAAAACATACAATGAAAAACATCCAAAAAAGAACCATCCAACGAAAAACATCCGAAAAAAAAAACATCCAAAAATAAAAACATCTAATGAAAAACATCCAAAAATAAAAACATAAAAAAAATATCCAATGAAAAACATTCAAAAATAAAAACTTCCAAAAAAAAAACATCCAAAAATAAAACCATCCGAAAAAAAAACATCCAAAAAAACATCCATTGAAAAACATCCAAAAATAAAATATCTAATGAAAAACATCCAAAAATTAAAACATCCGAAAAAAAAATTCCAAAAAAACATCCAATGAAAAACATCCAAAAAAAAAAAACATCAAAAAAAAATCCATAAAAGACATCCAAAATTAAAAACTTCCAAAAATAAAACTCCAAAAATTTTTGGAAATTTTTTTAATGGATATTTTTTTTTATTTGATAGTTTTGATAATAACCTTATTAACTTCTTCAAAGATTTTTCAACTATTTAAAAGGGTCCTATGGCTTAGCTAAGCAGATTAGCAGGATTGAACCAAAACTGGTGAAAGATTGAAATGAGAAGCTGTGGTGATTGAAATATCCGTAAGTTACAAACATCAAACTGAATTGCATTATTTTCAATCAAACGATTATTTTTTGTACTGAGATTTTGAGAGGGATCGAATGACGTGCAGTAGGCAAAAAGTAAGATTTTTAGATAAATCGACTTTTTTGGGAAATGTGCGTCGCTCGATCCCTTTTAAAAATATGGATGCATAATTTATTTTTAAGATGAATCGATCAACGTTGATGTTTTTTTTACAGAAAGATGGGCTCCAGTACAAACAATAACACTAGTTTACAAAAAAATTTAAAAAAAGGACGAGAAATGCCACTATTTTTTTCTGATGCACTTTAGTCCGCTAAACTTGAAAATCACAAAAAAAAAAAAATGTTTGGATATGTTTTCGAGATATGAATTTTCGAAATTTTTGGTAATTTTTTTCGAAGCTCGATCGCATTACGTTTCAAACTAAAGATAATTTAATGACCTTCAAAAGTCTTTTACATTACTTTCCAAGCGGATTAGTGTTTTAAGTGTAATGTGTCAAAATATATCATAAAAGTCGTTTTTTTAGGTAAAAATAAAAATTTCAAATTCAATCAATAAATAGGCAAAAATTTAAAAAAATTTATTAAAAATGTTTTCTTATCTGAAACACATAAACCTTATCTTTGAAAATATAGTAAAGTATATTTGCAGAAAATCTATGAATAAGTATCCCAGTAATGACCAATTAAGTTAAGCTACCAAAATTCAAATTTTACTCAATTCTTGTATTTTCTCTTGCATGGGTCTACAAATTTGAAAAATTTTCTTGTTATTCGAAAGATTCATTTTAATTTTGATAATTTAGGCCATGGTAAGTCAGAAAATAATGTTTAATTGTTTTTCGCTCATGCAATGTTGCCGTATTAGAAAAAAGGTATATCTTAACTACAACCGATCTGCAAAGACAACGTCTGTTCCGATTCTTCATGTGAAAATTTTTTTAAAAAGACAAATAAATTACCTTTCTAGTGGTGAACTACTTGCTGAGATTGAGTAAGCATAGCAAATTTGATGTGAACCGAAGTTCGAATTTAACTAAAATTTTTATGATTTTCAGAAACTTGATTCAAGCCCGTTAACATTTTCAAAACCAAATAAATCAAAACGCTCCAGTTTTATTATTTCTGTCAACAGCATTTTTAATTACAAAAATTTCCAGCCTATGAAGACCAAAACCGGATGAAAAATTAAGTGTCTTTTCCAGATTTAGTAACTGAACTTTTGAAATATTTGTGCTGTTAACTTAGTAGACTGTAATTTAGTAGGTTCATTCACAAAATATAGAATAGAGCTGTCAGGTTTTATTCGGTTTTAGTCCGTAAGGACTAGAAATTTTTGTAATTCAATATTTTATTGACAAAAATAATAAAACTTTCTTTGTTTCCCATTGAATATCATTAAAATAGGTTACTAAAAATATTCATCCATACCGATCTTTAAAACGCTAAGAAACTTTGTAAGACTAACTCACTAAATCGACTTCAAATGAACATCTGACACAGCTTTCTAGAATACAAACTGCAAACTTAACATTCTACTCACATCAACAGAAATGTTATGTTAGCATATCTTGAACAGCTCAATGTAACGAATGTGTTATCTCAGCGCAAAAGTATGCTATGAAATATATAATATTTATTTTCAAAGTTTGTTGCTTGAATCTTTCGTTTTAACATAACAAATCTTAAGAGCAGTTAAGAGCATAAATTCAAAATTAGTGAGCAATTCTTTAAGGGAAATTTTATACACGGCAAGGCTGCTAGGGAAATTTACTTAAGTCTCATTCGATTTAAAAAATAACCAAAACAATATAAAGAAAAGTGGATAGTTAAAACTAAACTCAAATCATATATATATTTTTTTTTTTTTCAACTTCAATGAAATATTTTACAAAAACTATTTTATGATTCTTAAGTTCATAGCCGCTTTATTTATAAAAATTTTGTTTTGAAAACCTTTCAGTGCCCTAACGCATACGGGGAAGTAGAGAAGTTAAATACAGAACTCAGCGTTACAATGTTACAAAACAGCACATAAATTGTCAACGCAAAGTGACCAACATACAAGCCATGTTAGTACCTAGCTAAAGCAAAGCAAGAAAATTAATCCCTGCAAACAGCGCATACAACGCAAAATCAAAAGCATACAGCTCTCATTGCCAGACTCAATAAAACGAGATTTTCTACAAAATGGCGGTATGCTGGTTAAGAAATGCGCGATACCAAAAGCTAGAAAACTTTTTTTTCTTTTGTGACTTTTTTTATGTTTAAATTTGTATGTGGAGATAGAGGAAAAAGCAACTTCTCGACGTAGAGGAAGCTTGTTGGCAAACAAAGCATGTGGAAGAGAAGAAGGGAAGCAGAAGCGATTACTTTTTGTTTGGCGCGATGCTGTGCTGCAGCAGCAAAAGTCGCTTTTTAAGACTTTTGGTATAAAGAAGCAAAAGAGGTAGTGCGTTTTTTGTGTTTGTTTTTATTTTCATGTTCTTCAGCGCTGATAGTAAGTGACTTGCTGCTTTTGTTTTGATTGCTTTAATTTTTCACTTTGTTTTCTGTTTATTTTTGGCTTTATGTTGCTTTAAGCTACGTAGGAGTTTTTTTTTTGCTTTAGTTTTTTCTGATGATGCACGGGATAGGTAGAAAATAGCGCGAAAATTTTCCAGTTTATAAATTTTTAAGTTTAATGGACTTTATCAAGGCTTACAAATGGAGTTATTTCGATGCAACGAATATTTATTCTTAGTGTAGGGAAAAGATATTAACACCTTATAAACTTTTCTTCATAAAAATTGTAATTTCACTTTGTTTCATTTTAATTCTTAATCATTCATATATTCATTCTAATACAATCTTAACCTGATTAAGGCCAATCCCATCCCAATTCATTCAATACTGCCAAATCCAACTCTATATAATTCAATCCGATACATTCAAATTACATCAATCTATTCAAAATCAACTGAATCCAATGATATCTAATCCATTTCAATTTAATCCAGTTCAATACAGTACAATTGAATCCAATTAATCCAATTCAATTCAATTCAATTCAATTCAATTCAATTCAATTCAATTCAATTCAATTCAATTCAATTCAATTCAATTCAATTCAATTCAATTCAATTCAATTCAATTCAATTCAATTCAATTCAATTCAATTCAATTCAATTCAATTCAATTCAATTCAATTCAATTCAATTCAATTCAATTCAATTCAATTCAACTCAATTCAGTTCAATCAAATCCAACTTATTGCAATCGACTCCAATCAAGTGTTATCTTAATCAATCTAGTCCAATTCGGTTGATTCAATTCAATTCATTTCAATTTATTTTTATTCATCTGAATTCATTTCCATTTTTTTTTTCAAATTCATTTCAAATCATTTAATTCCAATTCATTTCAATTCATTTCAATTCATTTTAATCCATTTCAATTCATTTCAATTCATTTCAATTCATTTCAATTCATTTCAATTCATTTCAATTCATTTCAATTCATTTCAATTCATTTCAATTCATTTCAATTCATTTCAATTCATTTCAATTCATTTCAATTCATTTCAATTCATTTCAATTCATTTCAATTCATTTCAATTCATTTCAATTCATTTCAATTCATTTCAATTCATTTCAATTCATTTCAATTCATTTCAATTCATTTCAATTCATTTCAATTCATTTCAATTCATTTCAATTCATTTCAATTCATTTCAATTCATTTCAATTCATTTCAATTCATTTCAATTCATTTCAATTCATTTCAATTCATTTCAATTCATTTCAATTCATTTCAATTCATTTCAATTCATTTCAATTCATTTCAATTCATTTCAATTCATTTCAATTCATTTCAATTCATTTCAATTCATTTCAATTCATTTCAATTCATTTCAATTCATTTCAATTCATTTCAATTCATTTCAATTCATTTCAATTCATTTCAATTCATTTCAATTCATTTCAATCCATTTCAATTCATTTCAATTCATTTCAATTCATTTCAATTCATTTCAATTCATTTCAATTCATTTCAATTCATTTCAATTCATTTCAATTCATTTCAATTCATTTCAATTCATTTCAATTCATTTCAATTCATTTCAATTCATTTCAATTCATTTCAATTCATTTCAATTCATTTCAATTCATTTCAATTCATTTCAATTCATTTCAATTCATTTCAATTCATTTCAATTCATTTCAATTCATTTCAATTCATTTCAATTCATTTCAATTCATTTCAATTCATTTCAATTCATTTCAATTCATTTCAATTCATTTCAATTCATTTCAATTCATTTCAATTCATTTCAATTCATTTCAATTCATTTCAATTCATTTCAATTCATTTCAATTCATTTCAATTCATTTCAATTCATTTCAATTCATTTCAATTCATTTCAATTCATTTCAATTCATTTCAAATCATTTCAATTCATTTCAAATCATTTTAATTCATCTGAATTCATTTCAATTAATTTCAATTCTTTTGAATTCATTTCAATTCATTTCAATTCACTTCAATTCATTTCAATTCATTTCAATTCATTTCAATTCATTTCAATTCATTTCAATTCATTTCAATTCATTTCAATTCATTTCAATTCATTTCAATTCATTTCAATTCATTTCAATTCATTTCAATTCATTTCAATTCATTTCAATTCATTTCAATTCATTTCAATTCATTTCAATTCATTTCAATTCATTTCAATTCATTTCAATTCATTTCAATTCATTTCAATTCATTTCAATTCATTTCAATTCATTTCAATTCATTTCAATTCATTTCAATTCATTTCAATTCATTTCAATTCATTTCAATTCATTTCAATTCATTTCAATTCATTTCAATTCATTTCAATTCATTTCAATTCATTTCAATTCATTTCAATTCATTTCAATTCATTTCAATTCATTTCAATTCATTTCAATTCATTTCAATTCATTTCAATTCATTTTAATTCATTTCAATTCAATTCTTTTGAATTCATTTCAATTCATTTAAATTCATTTCAATTCATTTCAATTCATTTTAATTCATTTCAATTCATTTCAATTCATTTCAATTCATTTCAATTCATTTCAATTCATTTCAATTCATTTCAATTCATTTCAATTCATTTCAATTCATTTCAATTCATTTCAATTCATTTCAATTCATTTCAATTCAGTTCAATTCATTTCAATTCATTTCAATTCATTTCAATTCATTTCAATTCATTTCAATTCATTTCAATTCATTTCAATTCATTTCAATTCATTTCAATTCATTTCAATTCATTTCAATTCATTTCAATTCATTTCAATTCATTTCAATTCATTTCAATTCATTTCAATTCATTTCAATTCATTTCAATTCATTTCAATTCATTTCAATTCATTTCAATTCATTTCAATTCATTTCAATTCATTTCAATTCATTTCAATTCATTTCAATTCATTTCAATTCATTTCAATTCATTTCAATTCATTTCAATTCATTTCAATTCATTTCAATTCATTTCAATTCATTTCAATTCATTTCAATTCATTTCAATTCATTTCAATTCATTTCAATTCATTTCAATTCATTTCAATTCATTTCAATTCATTTCAATTCATTTCAATTCATTTCAATTCATTTCAATTCATTTCAATTCATTTCAATTCATTTCAATTCATTTCAATTCATTTCAATTCATTTCAATTCATTTCAATTCATTTCAATTCATTTCAATTCATTTCAATTCATTTCAATTCATTTCAATTCATTTCAATTCATTTCAATTCATTTCAATTCATTTCAATTCATTTCAATTCATTTCAATTCATTTCAATTCATTTCAATTCATTTCAATTCATTTCAATTCATTTCAATTCATTTCAATTCATTTCAATTCATTTCAATTCATTTCAATTCATTTCAATTCATTTCAATTCATTTCAATTCATTTCAATTCATTTCAATTCATTTCAATTCATTTCAATTCATTTCAATTCATTTCAATTCATTTCAATTCATTTCAATTCATTTCAATTCATTTCAATTCTTTTCAATTCATTTCAATTCAGTTCAATTCATTTCAATTCATTCCGGCTTAATTTTACCAATTTTAATTTAACCTAATTCAATTCTATTCAACTCAATTCAATGCAATATAATTTAATTCAGTTAAGTTCAATTCTATTCATTCAATCAAGTCCATTCAATTCAACTCAGTGCAATTCAATTCAATTCAATTCGATTCGATCGATTTGAATTCAATTCACTTCAATTGATTTCATAGTATTTCAACTCAATTCAATGCAATTTAGTACCAGTCAATTCAATTGATCTCAATTAATTCAATTCATTTAATCTCTGTTCAATTCCTTTATTCAATTGAATTAATTTCCTTTCAATTCAATCAGCGCTGCAATTAACCAGAAAACAAAAGATTTAAGCAGCAAGCTTTGCCACAAAGGCAATCAAACAAAAGACATAAGCCACAAACTCGCTTAATCACAATCATATCGTACGTATGCTAATTCACAATAAACCGCTTATAATCCCCGCGCCCCCCCCCCCCCAACTTTTCTTCATATCGCTTAAGCTACAGAGCAAAAGTCCAAGAAGCCGCATCATAATTTATTTAAATCCTTCATGTCGCATTTATCGCGCCGGACATAAAGCAAATGAAGCAGCGGCAGCAACAATAGCACTCACATTAACAACAGCTGAAGCGCACTTCGCACAAAAGATGGCTAATAACTTTAAAATTCTAAGCTGAAGATGTGCAAATAATTATGCAAACAATGGTAATAACAACAGCAGCATTTACTGACCCTGGCATTTTTTTATGTCATTAGATAGCAGCATCATCATTGCATTGGGCTTGGTTGTTGGGGTAACGCAACAAACTCAGGTGTTCAACTTTTTGCTATCAAATATCTCAATGGATGCTGTTTGATGCGATAGTTGCTAGCAAACTCTACATAGCTATGTTTCAAACCATTTTTTTCTCACAATTTTGGTTTATAACTTGGCTTCATTGTTGGCAAAAGTTGTGAGCGGTAAATGAAAAAAACTGGTTTATTATAAGAGTTGCTTGAGACTTTGATTTTTTTTTTTTTTTTCATTCTGTTGTGTTATAGCTGAGTGAGCTGAGCATGCGCAAATTGACAGAATATGATAATCATAATGAAGGTAATAAAATTGTGGTTAAATGCTTAATTTATACAGCGTAAAAATGGCGTTGGGGTTTTTTGCTTAATAAAAGTGCGAGCATGACAATAAAGTATAAAATATTGGTTCAGATTTTTATGATTCGAAAATGAAGGCTAAGAGTTTTGAGTGCAATTTTTCTGACACATTTGACTCGAAGAAATTTTTTAAGTATGAAGCAGAACTCATTCAGGCAGTCATCACTTTTGAGGCTGACTGTAATATAAATTATGATAAATTTATATTGAACTAATAAAACAGTCGTTTTGCAATTTTTCAACAACAGACGCAAACAAGTGTTAACATGAAAATTGATTTCATATCTTTCGGCTTTATCCACATACATATTTTATATATTTTCATTCACAAACATGTATATAGCCTCATCAGATCAGTTTTAGTTAAATCTTGTCAGAAGCCACACTCGAACCCTTGACTCTGGTTTTCTAATGAAAGAAAACTCGGTGCTTTACCAAGTAAGCTATTGCAAAGGATAAATTTCTCTGCACAAAAACGCCATATGTATAGATCATAAAGCTCACTAGCGCCGTCTGTTGTGAAAAATTGTCAAATTGTTTTTGGTTGGTAACACACTCTGGTTTTGAGACACGCTACGTTAGCTACAATTAAAACCGAAATGGGCGGATTATTTGTCCACATGCAATGCAGGCTCTCAAAGTTACGAGAGTTTTAATGATAGATAGGTAGGTAATATAAATTACTTATGTAGGCTATTTATTTTGGTCATATGCTCCCTCTTGACAACACTGGAACTCAATTAATGCTGATTTGTGACAAAACATCTATGTAAAAATCTAGATGCTTGATTGAAATTAGATTATTTATTGCAAAAGCTCTTCTTAAAAGCAATGGCCTCTCCTAAAACCTATAAACTGCAATTGAACTGAAAGTAGAAACGATTAAGTTTTATATGAAAAATCTATTGTACCTTTGTCAAAGACGGAAATTTATTTGCGAGCTAATTTTTTTATAGCAAAAATGCAAATTTTTAAAAGCTATTTTTTCTAACTAACTGATGACTTGAGATTTTTTCTTCAATTCGTATAGTTGCGGCCATGAGTCTTTCAATTAAGCCTCAATGCATTAAAACTTGTGAAGAAAAAAAATTGCAACTGCAAATCTGCACTCATTTTGCTACGCTGTTTTTTCTAATGAATTTCAGCTCTAATTTGCGCGCCATTTTTCAAAACAACAAGCCAACATAAAAGGATTTTCATGGAGTTTAACAAATGCCAAATGGAAAAACCAAATGTGCACACGCGCCATAAACGTGCCATGTTGTAGGCAGCATAACTGCAAAGCGAGCAACATTTGAGACAGCACAACACAACACAGCAACAACAATTGCCATAACAATAAACAAAAAGTTGTAGGCAGCATTAGCAGCAGCAGCAGCAACAGTACAACGAGTACAACTTTTAGAAAGCAACAAATAAATTGCGCGCAAATTGCCAGTTGTAGCTGTTGCAACTACAGCAACAACAGCAACAGAAAATAGACGCTAAAATAGAAAACAACAAGATGAAAAAATCAATGCCAAAGTCCACAAAATCTATTTTTGGCTTCAATTGCAGAAAATCAAGAAAAAGCGCGAAAAGTTGCTGCAATTTACTTGCTTTCGAAGTAAACATAGTGTAGCCCTTTTGCGCCAAACAAGAGATAGCAATGGCTGATGATTCTTTGACTACGATATCATAGTTAGGATGGACCTGCTTTGAAAAAAATTGTTATTGCAAGTGACTTGAACTTTTTCGATATGTACTTTTGAAAAGTATCGCTTGTCTTTTGTGTTTTTTTTAAGGTGAGACAGTGTAAAAAATTCGAATAAAGTTGGAGAATTAAGGGGTGGTTAGAAATTATTGATTTCGGTGTATTTAATTTATTTTCACTAGAATCGCCCAGTGATCAAAATTCGACCACAAATATATTAATTAGTTCTGGTAGTTTTTGGAAACTTTTAGAACTTTTTTTTGCAGTTTGATACGAAATAGGAAAGCTCATTTATCATCCCTGGCATAATTCAAACGAAATATAAGCAAAAAAAAACATGAAGTCTGTGCTATGCTTTTTGTCTTTTTCTTTGTGCTTCATCCATTTTTCGCGTATTTTATTGTTGTTAGTATTGAAAAATTTGTATTTGATTTTACCTATCCTAAAGCCAAAACATTAACATAATTTTGACTTTGTGCACATCTACATATAAATACCTTTTTAATGGTGCATAATTTAAAGTCGTACTCTATTCCGTGTCATATGGATGTACATTTAGAAGTTCAGCTCATGCTACTTTGGCGACTTTTTTCATAAAATCAGCTAAATTTTGATAAGTTTCGTTGTTAGCTCTTCAAAAGGTCTGAAATTTCATAATTTTAGCAAACATTTTACATGACTGATTAAGTATTAGAAAAGGGCTTATAGTTCGCAATCAATTCCTGATTTTATATGACATATTAAATTGCTCAGTTTAGGATATTTTTGGTGCACATCCTTGGTAACTCTTTTGATAAGTTCCATCAACAGTTTTGATAAGTATCGGAGAATATTAGGAATTCCAGAATATTCGCGAACAATTTATATGAATGAACAATTAGAAGCTCAATTTAAGATTTTTTGTAGCATACTTCTGGCAACTCTTTTGATAAGTTCCAACAACAGTTTTGATGAGTATCGGAAGAGTTTAAAATTCCAAGCAATTTATGTGGCTGACCACTTAGAAGATAAATTTCGGTATTCCTGTTGCATACATTTGGCAGCTATTTCAATAAGTTCTGCCAATAATATTGATAATTTTTGTCGATAAGTTTTGAAGAGATCTGAGATTTCTAAGTTTTTTGTGTCATTATGTATGGTTAAGTTATTTTTGGTGCATATCTTTCACAGCTCTTTTGATAAGTTACGTCAAAAGTTTTGTTAACTATCGGAGAGGTTTTAAATTCCGAGCAATTTATGTAGGTGACCAATTAGAATCTTAATTTAGGTATTTTTAGTGCATAACTTTGGCAAATTTTTTGATAAGTTCCGCCAAGAGATTTGATAAGTATCAAATATTTTTGGAATTCCTGAATTTTTGCAAACAATTTTTATAGATGACCAATTAGAAGCTTTATTTAGTTATTTTCGTTGCATACGTTTGTCAAAATTTTTGATAAGTTTCGCTAAAAGTTTTGATAAGCTTTAAAATAATTCCTTTCAAATTTTGTTCTTCAATATTCACTCTAACGTAGGGTTTGCACAGCTGCACTAATCGTAGCAGCAGCAGCAGCATCAGTAACAACATTGAGCATCATCATGGCAGCACACGCCAACTGCAACATAACCCTTTTTGACTTGACAGTTCAGCTGAGGCCAAGAACAAGTTTTTTAGCCTTCTGTGGTATCGTTTGGTTTTATCTTAAACTTTTATGTTTGTTTTTAAATTTGTGAAAAATTAGCAAAATCTTGCTTACGTGCTGAACGTAAACATAAGAACTGGTTTTGGATTTAATGTTTTCCATTTCTTGTTTTTTTTTTTTCTTCCTTTTCTTCTTTAAAGCTGCTGATTGCATTTGGCATCTTGTTGTTGCTGCTGCTGCTGCCGCACGTGCAACTTCTCAAGTTGTCCTTTTAAAGTCATAATATACAATTTTATACGTACGTCATTCAATGCGTTTTATCTGGCAACATGGGACTTCTTATGTTCATAAATATGGATGAGTTTCAGTTTTCGCAAGCTGCTGCTAATTTGTGAGCATTAATTTTTCTTAACAAAATAAATTCATTGGAAATCGAAAGAAAAAAATAAGGATTCATTGTTTAATTACATTATTAAGAACTTGTTAATAATTGAAAATTTTAACATATCGCTGGAGTTGCACCATGTTCACTTAACTTTCAGAATTTTGGCTGAAGTCAATCAACTTGAGCTCTTAGTAGTTTAGCTGCAATTTGATCGATGTTGGCGGCATTGATGTGCTTCAAAGTTTCTCTATTTTATCAATTGATGGCGCCTGTGATTGGTTTCAACTATTGACTAATGAAACCCTACAGCACAAGTAAATTTTACTTGACAAGAAGTCCATTTGAGACAGATTTGATCTGATGATGGTGACGATATTCTTAGAACTTTGTTGAACACCATTTTGCATGCACAAAAAGCAACATATCCTTTTTGTGCCCCTTCTTTTATGTTCTAAAGCCATTAACTGTCTAAAATTACGCCAAACTATTCACACTTTTTTTAACTAAATCAAAAATTGTAAGCCAAAAAATTGGAATTTTTCTAATGAAGACCTTAAGATTACATTTTGCAGTCCAAATTTTGCGCAACGTAACTTTATGTTTCACAACAGTGCGGTCAAAATAAATCATATGAATAAAGAAAAAAAAAGCATTCTTAATTGCAAAACAACATGCATATATGCAACATTAGTAAAACTCTATATGTACCTATTAATCATACGACAGCAAATAAAGCCCTAAAGCTTCTATGCAAAATCAATTAACGGTGAAATTTGTAATCTTTTGAAATCTTAAATTGATGATGCTGCATTCGGTATAGCAGCATAAAAGCAGCTTCAACAGCAAAAGCTTGTCACCTAGCGTCTACAGCATATGCGCGTCTTTCGTATAAAAATACTGCAAGCTTCATTTTATCATAATGACAAGCAACAACAGCAAAGGATGGAACCGGATTTACAAGTTGAGCCTGAATTTGGCTTGTGATTTTTTGTTGTGTTCTATTTTTTTAGTTTTTTATTTTTTACTATATTGTTTTTATTACTTTGTTTTATTACAACTTCATAACATTTGTAAATTATGCTGCCGTTCTGCTGTGTTCTGATATATACTTAAGGCAGTGTGTAGGCTGTGCGCACACTGCGCGACTTATGTCGGAGAATATAAAACACAACGAAGAGTTATATGCACAAGATGTGCAGAAAGAAATAAAAAATAAATTATTAAAAATATCAAAGTAAGCAGTATTTTTTAAATGAAAAGAGCAAGAAGTTCGTAACTTAAGTCTTTTGTTTTCTTAATCAATTTTTTGTTTTGAAGTGTGATTAAAACTTTAAATGGAATATTGTGCTTCGTATATAAAGTATTATTGAAAATTATTCCCTACACTGAATGAAAAACTATATAAAAATTACAAGAAATGTGCTGTGAAATGCGTGCAAAGGAGAGATTTTGTTGTTTTTGTGAGTCAGGTCAGGAAACATTAGGCAGCAGCAAATCGATTTTCATAACACCGTTCGACACAATTTTGCACATATGAAAAAAACCAATGTATTCTGAAAATATAGCTAAAAATAATTTATACGTGTCTTCCACGTTTTCTTGATCAGGTCGAAATTTTTTTTAAACGGTCTTTGAAGTTTTTCATACATGTGTTAAGTCAACAAGACAAAATTTTACGATCCTTACATCTGAGGTATATCATGACTTCTGAAGACTTATGGAGGATGTTAAGAGAAATATATTTTTTGAAAACTTCAACCCTCTACATATTAAAGTAACAATTTGATACTTGTTCCTTTTGTATACTTGTTGTATTTTCATACTTCTATTTCAAATAATATAATATTAAAATTGTATCTTTTGTGAATTCTGCCTGATATTTTCATTCATTCGATTAATAAACTTTTATATTGTAATACACAATATATTGCAGAATCGTTTTCATTTCTTATTTCCACATCCCCCACATATGGTTCATTTTAGACCATTTCTGAAAAAAGTACAAAAATTACCCCTTAAAAGGTAGAATAATGAATCAATATGTAACACAAAAATCTCTGCTATAAAATTTCACTAATAGTTGCTGAACACTAAAAAGTCGAAATTTCACCGCGAAGGCCAAAAAATTGTCAATATCAATAAAGACCTCATATACAGTAGGAAGCAAAACTGTCAACATGTTTGCTATTTTTGACTTAGTACTGCTATAGCGTCCGTTCTGATTACATGACCAACAAGATATATGAACCGAACGTACGCCTAACCTTTCTTCTATTCAAATATGTGAGCAATTTTACCAAACTTCAAACCATAAAAAAATAATGAACAAAAAACCATTTCGAAAACATGTTGGCAGTTTTGCACCACTTTAAGTGATGTACGTACAAACCTGGAACGTGAATTTTTCCTAGTTTAAAAAAACGATTCCAATAGAGTTTTTTGTGCTGATTCCAAAACTGGCCACAGAATCCCTCTACCTCGTCAGAATTTCGAGGTATCCTAAACTTAAAGTGCAAAAAACGACGTTTTTGCTGTTTTTCAAAATAGTTTCAAGGTCGCAAGAATTTTTTCTCTTCTATTCTGTAAAATAAACTTGAACATCTTGCTTTTTCCCTTTCCAAAAAAGTGATGAATGGTCATCTACGATTTTTCTATGCAAAGTTATGCCCACTCTAAGATGACATCATAAGATCTTATAAAAAGGATATAGTGGCAGGGTTTGGATTTATGTTATCTTAATATGGTTCAATTCGTATAAATGGTTTATAAACAAATTACTCTTAGTATGAATTTTGGGTATTTCGTGATGTCATCTTAGACTGGGCATAACTTTGCAAAAAAAAATCGCAGATGACCATTCATCACTTTTTTGGAAAGGAAAAAAGCAAGATGTTCAAGTTTATTTTACAGAATAGAGGAGAAAAAATCCTTGCGACCTTGAAACTATTTTGAAAAACAGCAAAAACGTCGTTTTTTGCACTTTAAATTTAGGATACCTCAAAATTCTGACGAGGTAGAGGGATTCTGTGGCCAGTTTTGGAATCAGCACAAAAGAGTCTATTGGAATCGTTTTTTTAAACTAGGAAAAATTCACGTTCCAGGCTTGTACGCACATCACTTAAAGTGGTGCAAAACTGTCAACATGTTTTCGAAATGGTTTTTTGTTCATTATTTTTTTATGGTTTGAAGTTTGGTAAAATTGCTCACATATTTGAATAGAAGAAAGGTTAGGCTTACGTTTGGTTCATATTTCTTGTTGGTCATGTAATCAGAACGGACGCTATAGCAGTACTAAGTCAAAAATAGCAAACATGTTGACAGTTTTGCTTCTTACTGTATATCATTTGAATTAAATTTTTTTAAGGTTTTATTCTTAAGTTTTAAGCCATTCCAGACTTCGATAATCCCCAATGAAATTTTCCGTAGAATATTTTGTTATATTTTAACCCATTATAACCCGTTTTTCTCCCCCAATCCTAAGCCCAAAAAATAAAATTATAGTTTTTTAATTTTATTGTTCTTTTTGTTTAATTTATTCTTTTTTTTTTTAAATAAAAATAAAAAAACTATATTTCTGCTTAGTAATTTTGTATTTGATAATTTATACCATCGTGATTGATAAATTTTACTATCATGTTTGATAATTTTTACTATAGTGTTTAATAATTTTTACTATCGTGTTTGATTAATTTTACTAAGATGTTTGATAAATTATAGTTAAGTGTTCAGTAAATTTTACTATCGTGTTTGATAATTTTTACTACAGCTTTGATAATTTTTACCATCGTGTTTGATAATTCTTACTATCGTATTTGATAAATTTTACCATCGTGTTTGATAAATTTTACTATCGTGTTTGGTAAATTTTACTATTGTGTTTGATAAATTTTACTATCGTATTTGATAAGTCTTACTATCGTGTTTGATAAATTTTGCCATCGTGTTTGATAAATTTTACTACCGTGTTTGATAAATTTTAATATTGTGTTAGATAAATTTTACTATCGTGTTTGATAAGTTTTACTATCGTGTTTGATAAATTGTACTATTGTCTTTGATAAATTATACTAAAGTGTTTGGTAAATTTTACTATCGTGTGTGATAATTTTTACTATCGAATTTGATTAATTTTACCATCGTGTTTGATAAATTTTACTATCGTGTTTGGTAAATTTTTCTATTGTGTTTGATAAATTATACTAAAATGTTTGATAAATTTTACCATTGTGTTCGATAAATTATACTAAAGTGTTTTGTATATTTTACTATCGTGTTTGATAATTTTTACTATCAGGTTTGATAATTTTTACTATCCTGTTTCATAATTTTTACTATAGTGTTTGATAAATTTTACTACCGTGTTTGACCAATTTTACTAATGTGTTTGATAAATTTAACTATCGTGTTTGATAAATTTTTTAATGTGTTTGTTAATTTTTACCATCCTATTTGATAAATTTTACTTTCGTGTACGATAATTTTTGCCATAGTGTTTGATAATTTTTAGGTACTATCGTGATTGATAAATTTTACTATGCTTTAAAAATTGTAAGAATTTTCTTTCCGTGCATACATCCTAAAATTAAAAAAAAAAAAAATAGCGGCAATCTTGCCACAATTAAGCAGCTAAACATCATATCTTGCATATTGAAATGTTAAGCCCAACACTGCATAAATTTCACATACTAAACCTTGTAATTTTTCGCCAATTACTTTGCATCTTGGCAACTAAACTGCGCTTACACTTCAAAACAAAAAAAAAGCGAGAAAAAAGTCAATACAGAATCACAACCATCCCACATTTTGTGTAACGCCCCAGCGCCAACATAAATCTACCGATACATGTTCTAAGCGCAATAACAACAAAATTCAGTTACGCTAAAGGCCAAGTTTAAACAACAATAACAACAAACAAAAAAAACAAAAAATCTAAGAAAATGCAATCAAGTAAAATGAAGAAAAAAAAGTATCCTCTTGAAACTTGAGCACAAAATTTATTTTAGCTCGTGCTATAGCAGTTAACGACTACGCTAAGGTTATGGCTTTTACCAATGCTGCTGTTGCTGCTGCTGTGTTGATGATGCTGCTGCGTCTGCGCACACACACACACCATGTGTTCAATGCATAAGCCATACAGCCATAAAAATCAAAGGCAAGCAAACTAAGTTGGTGCTTAAGTAACGAGCCAGCATCCATTGTAAGTGCAGAAAAAAGGAGCAGTCCGTTTTTTTTTCTGCTTTTGCTTTATAATGCTGCAGCATTTGAACATTTGGCGTTCGTTAAGCTGTCCATTTTAAAGACTCTTTAGAAGAGAAAAAATTGCTTCGATGCCTGTGCTACTGGTATTGTTAAACTGATTGTGTTGTTGCTAATCCTATTGGCAACATGTTTCATGTTGCTGTCATATTCTTTGTTTTTCTTTATTGCATTTATGACTTGTGCTTGATGGTGCCGAATTTATGCTGCTGCAGTTTGACGCGATAATTTACAGCTGCTAAGAGTCAATCAAAAGTGATGAATAAAAGTTGAAGAAAAAAGGATCTCCAATATGCATCAAATGAAATTTGCAAAATATTTTGGGAGAAAATGTACTATCATTAAATTACAATTTTCACAGTAATACTTAGTTGCATCACAAGCATTTTTTGCAGCATTTGCTGCACTGTAATCAAAATCAATTCCCTTTTGTAATTATATATTAACGATACCTTAGAGCGCTATAGTCCTATCTCCATTTTTCCAATTGTTGGGAAATGCAAAAAGAAGATTTCAAACAGTGGTTATTAAGGATTGGCTGCTATTTTGATATAACGATACATGCAATATTTTTACCTATAGTATCTGTTAACATAATTTAATGTTTTTAACCAATTTAATTAATTTCTAACGAAATCCTAGACAATTTATAATGTGTTATTACTTTTGCCCATATATAGAATTCCACTACTATTGAAAAAAACGTCGTATTTAGTACATTTTTTGAATTTTTTCCACTAAAATGTCGAAAAAAGTCATGAAACGCGTAGAAAACACGAAAAAAACGATATTTTTTTTTTTTTTTTTTTAATTTTTTAATTTTTTTTGGTTCCGACAAACAACAGTACAGCCTTGGGTGTAACCAAATACGTTCACCAAAATGTTACAAATAGTCATGAAACGCGAAAAACACGCGAAAAACCGAAGAATTTTTTTTAAAAATGTGACTTATTTGAATATTCAGTGGAGATAGGACAGTAGCGCTCTTGAAAAAATTACAGTTTGGAGATGGGATTTTTCTTAATTATCGAATATTTTGGTATTTTAGTGGTATTTTGGCATCACACAGTTTTCCACACGGTAAAGAAGCCCACAATGATGCCATAACTGCAAAAATCTCAAAATCGCAAAAAGTGGAGATAGGACTATAGCGCTCTAAGGTATCGTTAATGTGTGCAACATTACACAACAAATGAACAGTTATAATGCGAAAGTATGTGCGAGCAAACCACTGCATTGTGTCACATCAGCACGAGTTAGTTGGTTGGTTGTTACTGGTGGTGGTATGGGCCTAATGTAAACATTAAATTTACTGCTTGATTATTGAAACAGACAGCAAATAAAGCAACCATTCTCTGGGTGCAGTAAACCAGTTTGACGCGTGCTGCAATCACAGCAGCAACATGGCATTGTGCAAACAAAAACATAAATCCTGCGCTATACTGAATTTAATGCGCATGCGCAACTCTTACTGGCGCACTGTGAATGAGGAAGCATACAAACAGCGATGTTTTTTTTTTTCTAAATATTTGTGACAAATGTTCATTAGTTAAGCAAAACGTTTGCTGTTTATTAATTGGTTGCATAAATTTGTATTTCTTAATCTTTAGTGTTCGATACCGTAGGTATGAAAAAAAGTGTTTTTTTTTTGGAAGGATAAGTCAAAAAATCAAGAAATTTAAAAACAAAATATTTACTTGATGAGGTGGAATTGATGGCATTATTATAAAAAAATTATACCAGTCAAATAACCGATTATTATGGCACATAATATGTATGACATTACTTTTGCCTCGAAATGGTACTCAGGCCCTTTGGTACGTCCACTCCTCAATTGGCATCGATGTTCATTTTAACTTAAAGAGCAAAGACTGTTAGTTGTCAAAACTTTTGATTTATATCTTAACTTTTAAGGTAAAAGCAGTTGAAAATCGGTTACTCACTTGATTCGAAAACCAGAATTAAGAGATGAATTTGAGTTCAATAATTCTCTTTTATAAGAATATTGTATTGAATTATTTGCTATTTCTGGTCTCAAATATTTTAGTCTCTAATCTGATGAGACCCATTTACACATATCTCTGCAAAAAGTGGTTATTTTCATCACGAAAAAAATCATAAGTATACAAAAACTTACCCTTTTGTATAAACATAAAGAAAAATGTATTACGTGACATACCTGAAAAAAATTTTAAAGAAAAAATTAGATTAATATTTTTTATAAGAAGTTTTAAAAATTTTATAAGAAATTTTTAAACGATTTCATTTTATATCGTCGCACAGTGACCGACCGTGGCCATAAATAGGAAAAAATTGAAAATGCTTTGGATTCAAAAAATGTTTATGTCAATCTTCAGTTACGAAAAAAAAAACTATAAAAGTTTAAAATTTTCTTTTTGCTTAGTAACACAGTGGGCTCAAAGTTGAACTTTGAACAGCAAAAATGCTCAGTGGAATTTTTAATATTAGCAACTGCTGAAGCCAGATGCACTAATATAGCATATTTTTAGTAAGAACAGTGAGTCACAGAAGTATTTTGCATACAAAAAATATGATAATATTTTACTTTGAGATTATTTATCAAGTAAAAGAGACCTTTTTGATAATAACCATTATTTTAGGCGACATAATCTAAATAGCTTTGCGTGGGTTCCATATCTTTTCGACATTTTCGATCGGTGTTTTGTCCCATTTTCTTGCAGTACTGGTTTGAGCACATTTTTTTGATAAAATATGGTATTTTCTGACCTTTCCACTAGATAAGACCAAATTTCTATTGGGTTCGAGACAAGATATTGCGGTGGTGTTTAAATGTCTTTGGTGTTGTACAAAAGTGTCTCAGGATGTGTTTTTAGGGTTAATGTCTTTTGAAAATGAGAAGCCATCTTGTGGAAAATCCTTTTTTTAAGTACTGGGTGGAAAATTTTTTTATAGAATGGGACTGGTATTGATTTCCATCCATAATGCCACCCATATATTTAAGTTTCCCCATTCCATGAGCCGAGAACAGCCCCAGGCATACCGTCATGCAAAATTGTTATTAATTTATATTTTTTTCAGGGCGCGGTGCTTCCCATTTTTTGAGTGAACATTATTTGTCCTGATGATTTTTATATATTTACCAAATCTCATTTATCTGCGTCAAAGAGTTTTGGAGATATGATAAGTTAATTTTTTGGCGGGCGTGGCACCGCCCAGATTTTAAGCCCATAAGCTATCCTTTTTTATGCAAACACAATGAAAAAACTTCTTAAAAAACGGTAAGTTAGTTTACAAGTCAGTAAGGGACAAAAAAAATCTAGTTTTTATAAAGTTGATTTTCGTTATTTTCTCATAACTTGAAAGCTAAAGAAGACAGCTCAAAATTTATACCATTTTTGAAATCGGCGTGATCAAGTTAATAGATATTGATACCCATTTTGAAAAAATGTTTCGACCACGCCCTAACTTTGTATGGAAGGTAGGCGTGTCCGTCTGCGTATTTTGTTCATATTCATAGATTTTTATAATTTGAATGTAAAAAACTTTTGTACCAAATTTAAAGAGCCTAGCTTTATTATTACTTTAAATGACTGCCATTCCATTCAAACTCGTCTACGGTACGCCCATCAGGGATTTTTGATATCATCATCTCTCTTCATTATCGTTCTTGACGTTTTCGTGGATAAAGCTCTTAATAAGGGCAAAATAATTTTCCGATGGAACTTTACCAAACATCTAGAAGATTTCGACTATGCTGATAACATCTACATTCAATCGTCCAAGCACTCAGATATGCAAAGCATGATTGAAGACTTTGTCTTGGAGTAGCAAAAGGCCGGCCCTAAAATCAATGCATCCAAGAATAAAACATGAAGCTAAACTCAACTAGAAATAACATGACGTTTACAGATGGCAATGATGACATTTGAAACGTAGACAGCTTTATTTATCTAGGCAGCATTATATCCATGGGTGGAGAATATCAACTTAAAATTTCAAAAGCAAAGGATGCGTTTGCTCTACTAAACAAAATATGGTCAAATACCTTCATCTCCAAAAATTTAATGTAAATGTATGTAGACGTTTAGGAAAATACGTACATTCATACTGAATTTAGTGTGGAAAAGAAGACAGAGCTACCCAAAATAAAATTCATGTGGAAAAAAAAAATAAGGAAGTTCTTAAAAAACTGTATTAAAAATCATGCAACCATAACAAGCTGTCTTTATTTGCAGCAGGAAGCTCTTACACCGCAAATGCAACAAAACTTTTTCGGCAATAAATTATGCAACATTTCTTGTTTGTTACATGCAAGTGAAATTTTGTAAGTAAAAATCAAATGACTAAGCAAACTTATGGATTATATAATATATTGCTAAAAAATTTTCTTAATCCCCAAATATTATTTCATTTATATTTTTAAGAAAACTATTTTTAGTGTGTCAAGAACCATTAAGCTTAAAGCATAACAAATTCAAAAAAAAAAGCAGCAAAATTCACCGCTTGTCACTTAAAATGCCAACTTAAGTGTTTGACAGCTCTTTTCTTTTACACTAAAAGTCTGCTGATGATTTTATCTTTGTGATTTTCATTTAGCTACTTTTGTTTGTACACTATTTCCTTGGCCACCGCTCATTTGCCACCTTCGCGCGAACAACATCAGAGAGACTGATGTTACTGATGCTGCTTCTGCCAGAGGTTAATAAACTTTTCATTGCAGATTCTAAGCAACTGATATGCAACACTTAGTCGCTAGACAGACTGTTACACAAGAGCGTGAAAATAATGCTAATGATGATGACGAGCATCATTATCATGATGTTGTGAACCGCAAAGTATGTTTTTTTTGCGGAAGCTACGCGCCAAAGCTAATGTCTACTTTTAGATTCCTTTTTTTGTGTACTTTGTATTTTTAATGCGCTTCTTTTGTTGCTGCTTAAGTGTTTTGTAAATGACACCCTATAGAATGACGCGTCACCCACAACTTAAATTAAAGCTAATGTCTTTTGTTTTCAGACAACAAAATTCTCAACAATTAGTCTTGGTGTTGAAAGCCAGATAAAAGAAAAACTGAATTTTAATTAATAAGGTGTAGTTTAAGCAGACTTTAAATTTTGTAACATAATAAATTCTAATATTCTAATAATATATATTATTCTAAAAAAAAAAAATATCACCCTCAAAACTTTTTTATTAAAGCAAAAACGAAAAACAGCTTTTTTAAAACATAAGACTTAAGCAGCGAACTTGCTGCTGTTCCAAGTTTTCAACACTTAGTTAAATACTCTTAAGTGGGCGCGGTAGCTGTCTTACCTCACCACACTTAGCACAAATACCAAAGTAAAACATAAGCTTCTTATAGCCTTTGGCAAAATAGTAAGGAACAACAAAAACAACAACAAACAAAGGCACATAATACAAAATGACAACATTTGAAAAATTATGAGAAGAGCTTTGTAGAAATCTCAAGAAATTAAAAAAAAAGTCAATAAAACTACAAGAAAAAGCAACAGGAATAGTACAACAACAATATATTTTATCAGAACAACATTAAATGAGCACAACGCAAGCCCAGCATATATATGCCTTACTACATACGTACATGCTTGTACATATAACTCAACAACAGAGATTGGCGCGTGCTGTGCGCAATCTCGACATCATTTTATTGATTGTTTTCAATGTTTTGTTTCAATTTTTTTCGTTATGCTTTTTGTTCCTTTTACCACTTTAATGTGTTTTTTTTAGAGAAGCAGTAAAATATCGGTAGTAGCTTTTGCAGCACTTAGTCCGCTTGCTTGAGAGTTGCACACACGAAAGGCATTAGAGATAAATGTTCCGTATGCCTTTACCAGTTTGTATGCAGAGATTTGTGTGTAGCCAGGTTTAGTTTTAATTCGAAAATTGGTAGCAGAATTTATTTTTCTGATTTTTCTTCCTTTGGGCTAAAATTGTGTATTTGGTGTTTTTTGTTTGTTTTCTTGTATTTTTACTTGCCCAAAGCCAACATTGACTATTGATTGTTAAGCTGTGATTTAATTTAATTTAATTTTTTTTTCACAATGCTCAATTCTGTAGCAACCATTACCTACGTGGTAGTCAGAAATAAAGTTACATAAATTTAAACATACTGGTGAATTCTTGCACTCGTAAAGTATCGAACTGAACAGCAAATCGCCAGGAATATTGGAAATACTTTGTTTGAAAATACTACAAACTCTCGAAGTAATGCATCGAAAAAATCAAGTTCAATCGTGTACACTAGATAGTGTCCCATTTTGAAAGTTTATCGAAAATGATTTTTAGGAAAAAAAAAATTTGCAAAATTTTTTTTCCTACAGCTCCGCAACTTGACGTCTAATCATCAATAGTCTATTGATTATAAAAAGGAACTAATGCCCCAGACCAACGACAGCTTAAATCTAGATTATAGACGTAATAATGTGAATTTTTTTATTGCATGATTTTAGGCATTTTTTAAAAAAACGTTTCATTGACGAAAGGAAAATTTCACAATTCAGGGGTTTTATATATATTATTGAAATTGATATTTCTATCTAAACTTTGTATCGGAGCCCTCTTAAGGGGTGGAAAAAAGAGAACAGTATGTTTGAGTAAAAGGATGACGAGTCTGTGAAATTTTTTTGCCTCTTCCCGCAATGAGGAATTTTTTTTATATTTTTTTATCAAAATTTTTTATGGGAACCCCCTTAAGGGATGTGTAAAAGGGGTTAGTACATTCAAAAAAATGTTGAAGATTAAAAATTAATGGGCAAAAATTTTTGCTCTCCCTTGCACTGAAGAATTTTTTGATATTTTTATCAAAATTTTGTATGCGAGCCCTCTTAAGGAGTAGAAAAAGGGGGTAGTAAGTTTGAAAAAAATGTTAGAGAGGTAAAGTTAGTGGGGGTCGGTGAACATTTTTACCCTCTTCCGACAACGAAGAATATTTCTGGGATCAGTGTGGTGTTATTTGGTATGAGCTACGAAAACCAGGTGAAACAGTTACTGGTGCACGCTACCATCAACAATTGATCGCTTTGAACCGTGCTATACGTCTAAAGAGGCCCGAATTTCAACTTCGCCATGACAAAATTGTATTCCAAGATGACAACGCATCGCCACATCGAGCAGCGGTCAATAAAAACTTGGTAGAATCGTACAACTGGGAGCCCCTGCCCCACCCGCCGTACTCACCGGACTTGGCGCCGTCCGGTTACTATTTGTTTTCATCGATGGGACACGCATTCAACGATTCGCACTTCAATTCCTACGAGGAAGTGCAAAAATGGCTCGATGAATGGATAGCCTCAAAAAACGAAAAATTTTTTTGGCGAGGAATCCATAAATTGCCTGAAAGATGGGAAAGATGTGTAGCTAGCGAGGGGAAGTACTTTGAAGATTAAATTTGGAACCATTTTCGCAAAATAAACGTGTTTTTTTTTTTAAATAAAAATTACCGGTTTCATATTTGTACACCTAGTAAGACAAAAAAGTTTCAAAAAAATCAGAGATGCAAAAGCAAAATGCTATCCGGAATGGTATGTATGTATGTATGTATGTATTCTCCTTTAACTCCTAGGAGGAGCATGGTGCCAATATGAAACATCTCCATTCGTCGCGATCCCTTGCGATGACTTTGATCTCTTGCCACGACTTTCCCGGAATGGTATGTAATGCCCCATATACACTTGTTAATGTTTGAACAATATGTGCGCGGGCCAATATTCACAAAAAATCATTACTATTTCGAGTAATTACAACTTACACTTTTGACATTCAAATGTAAGTATATAGGTTAATAGTTTCTGAGAAATGCCTATATATGTATCGAGAAAGGATTATTAATACCAGAAAATATGAAGCACTAATAATCCTGTGCAAAATTAACTTAAGTAAGTATTTTAAAAAACCCATTCTATAGTCCAAATATGGGACCAAGTTATTATTACCTATTACCAAAAGATTAAAAAATACTGAGTGCGAAGATAAGGGTAAGGTCTCACTTGTGGAGTAATTTTCAGACAAAGATAAAACGTTTACAAAGGAGAATATATAAGTAAAAGCTAACTGAAAGATTTGAAAGAAGTATTAGAATTGCAAGAAAATATATTGAATGAGAAAAATAATTTTGTCTTACAATTTCCTCTCCTTTCCACCATTCCGCGAAAAAAATGCTAACTTACACTACGATATCCAAAGCATCTTATTATTTCCGCTGCCTTTTATCATGTACTCAATAATAAGCCAGTGAGTGACCAAAGGGCTCTGTTATGTGTGTGTGTATTTAATAAAATTAATTAACTGACATGCAATTAATTTTATTGCCTGTGAGGCGCACGGTTCTTGCCAATTGGCAACACACACACACACTTAACATAAGAAAAATAGACGGAAACTAAAGAAAGATGATTTTTTTTAATAAAAAACGGATATCAACTCAATTGATTTTAATATTGATTACATTACATTACATAATTATGCACGCGCAATACAGCGAGAGATGAAAATTAGCTATTTTTATATGAACGTTCAAGGCGTGACGCTTCTTTTACACATTGATGTATCAGTAGATGATATACATATGTGTGTTCTCATGGGCAGACAGCTTAAAAGCCATCATTAGCTTGGCGTCAACACACTTATTGGGTTTTTTATCCAATAGATACATAATGCTATATTTAATATAAGCAAAAAAATATGGAAAAAAAAATATAATAATTATTAGGCTTTCGACAAAACGGAAGAACGGAAGTTGCTACGCGTAAAGAATCGGATGTTGATGAATTGATTTAGTTTCCGTTTTAATTTTATCTCGTTTCTTTGTATTTATTTTTCCTTATGAATGGATGAGTTGTATAGAAAGAAAGATTAGTTTGGCGTTAACATATAATTTGTGTTTAATTAAGAAGGAACTATCGCATCAATTGTGATTTGCTCATATGTATATTGGTTGTGCTATTTCTTGTTGTTTTTGCTATTTTTTGCTGTTACTTTTGTTGTTGTAGATTGATTTGTTATGTTGTTGTTGTTTTTAAGCATAACTACTTTAAGCATTATCTATGTTTTAATCAATAAAAAAGGAAGTGCACTTTGTTTGGTTCCACACTCAAGTTCGTTACTTAAGTCTTTTGTTTTAATATTTTCATCTCAAGTTTTTAGCTAAAGTTTCTAAAGTATGTCTTGCTATTCTGAAAACAAATAACGCAATCTCATAGTTTATGTTTTAAAGTTACAAAATAAATAATCTGACACCTAGCCAATAATAATTTTATGCTTTGCATATGATATTGACTTTTCATATCTCAACTTCCATCATATCACCCAAGCTAGCACACTAGTCGTCTTGCTATACTTGCAAGTTGTAGCCATATTCATATGGATACTTAATGTTTTTTTTTTCATAAAAACTTTTGTACAAGTTTTGTTTTTTGCTCTTAGATTGTTTTGAGACAGACAAATACTTTAAGTGGAATAACAGCAATAAAAACCGAAACAATCACAGCAGACATATAAAAAACTAGAGCATATATAATTTGCAAAGTAATTGGAAGTGAATTGTACAACAGTATAGCTTCAGCTGCTTGAAATTCCAACAATAAGAAACAATGCTTCAATCAAATTTATTTAGATCATTCCAATGTCAAACTAAGTGAGACTAGATATGTTGTGAAATTTGTGCTACACCTGCATGATAAATGCGGTATTTTGATGGCCAAAAGTGTTTTCTGTATATTTCTGTATAAGAACAAAATTTTTACTATGGCAAACGATAATATATTAAACAGCCTTTGCCTTAAAAAGTAAAATATTCTTTAATGTCCTTATAGTAAAGCCTAACAAAGCCTTAGTAAAATATAAATTGAGTTAAAACTTGCAACTTTCGTGTGGACTTCAAAGCCTTCTCAATCATTATCACATTTTATTCGATACACATGGAATTAATATGCATACTCTCATAGAGTACAATCACGACTCTTATGTCTTTGCCACTGTTTAACACTTCTAATTGTTGCGTAGCACCAAAATTAAAACATTCAAATCAAAATGAAAACAGTCAATAAAAATTGTACTACATGCAGACAGAGTCGGTCGATGGAAGACACTGACGTTGTCAACGTATAATCACGATTTTCTCAATAAAAATACAACAACAATGATAATAACAAAAGCAACAACAACAACAAAAGCAACAACAACAATCATAGCAGCAACAACAACAATAACAATAGCAGCAACATTATAAAAACACTATCAATCAGGCTACACCCTTCTTTGAAAACGAAAGATTTAAGGCACGAACTCGTTTCACTTAAATTTTTTGTTTATTGATTTTGTTGCTTGGTTTTGATTCTTTTTTCATCGGCGCGTCATTCCGTTTCGCTTTAATTTCAATTTAGTTTGTTTTATTTTGTTACCATTATAAATGTTGCACATGATATACATACGTACAACACTGGTAAGCGTGACCATTTTCATGATTTTATTCTTTTGTATTTTTCAAGCGGTTTTCCTAAAACTTTGTTTAACTTGAAATGTCTACAATGTCTGGGCTTTATAAGTTTTGATTATTTTTTTTTTTAAATTAATTTCTGCTAAATTTAGCATGGCCATTTATTAATTGCAGACATTGCACTTTAACAGCAAAAGTTACTGCTTTGGCAAAAAATTCACAGGCTGCGCTGTGAAGCGTGTTAAATTTTATGCGGCGTTTGCTTTAAACGCTTTTTTAACAAAAGCAAAAGAAAAAAAATATACATACATTTTTTATTAAAACCTAAAGCTGAGAAAAATTAAATTATTGCCTGCTAGCAAGCCAGTAGGTGTAAAAGTAGTGAAGCGCCACAAGTACTTAGTAAGGTGTTGTTGTTCTTGTTGTTATAACAAGTAAATTGATACATTGTCAAATGATGCACAGTGCATCATATAAAGCAAAGAAGCCAAAAACCTAAAAGAAATTAAGCGTACCTGCACACTACAAACGAAAGACCTAAGCAACGAACTTGCAAGCAAAACATAGGTTTGCAGTTAAAAAAATATAGAAAAAAAGGAATATATTAACTTTTTCTTCGAAAATTAGTCCATTAGCGTTTCCCAATATGCCATGCCTTAGAATAATAATAATTTTTAAAAAAAAATCTCAAAAAAAAAGAAACAGTTTAAATAAAAGACACAACAAACGGAAGTGTTCACATGTTAAACATGCAAAGCATTTAGTATTGTTTCAAATTGCTCCATTTACAAATGCTTTTAGTTTTTGTTAGATTTTTTTCTTGTAGTTTTGCTTTTGTTTTAACAAAATTTCTTGCTTTCAATATTTTCTTCGGCTTTTTCGACGGAAATTGTCAGACATTAGTTAAAAAATCAATTAACACGCGACGTGCGTGTTACCTGAAATGTAAGAATATTTGGAAAAACGAAAACATAATGTGTATTTTGAAATTCTTTTTAAGGGCGGAAGTTACAAGTTATCCAGAATATGCAAGAGACTTAAAATAAAATCTTTAAAGAACTTTCCCAAAGTAAAGAAATTTAAAGAGTGATTTGCTTTACTCACAATAAAAAATCATTTCTGTATTCGACTCCAACCCGCGCAGAAGTAAAAAATTTTCAGAAACCATATTTGCAGTCGGCAATTCTCTTGATTAATGACAATAAAGGTCACCTTAATATAGGATAAAATTATTGCCTACACAC
Source organism: Calliopum simillimum (assembly GCA_951812925.1). Lineage (NCBI taxonomy): Eukaryota > Metazoa > Arthropoda > Insecta > Diptera > Lauxaniidae > Calliopum > Calliopum simillimum. The sequence continues at coordinate 26,521,677 of OX638372.1, forward strand.
CAAAAAATTTAGGGATAAAGTATAAATTTATTTATAGGGTAAGGTAATCGGCTGTGGGCCATCACCGGTTGTGGGCCATCACCGGTTGTGGGCCACCCCTTGTATTTTTTGACGTTTATCAAATATGACAGATCTGAGTATGAGGTTAGTGCAAACACTGAAGTGAAAGGACGCATCTGACCCGCAGCTAAAACAAAACAAATAAAATTGACGAAGAAATTTTCAATTAAGTAATTTCTGAAGATTTTGCGAGTGTGATAAAGCGAAGTGAAATATTGCAAAGAGGTGAGTGTTATGCATTTTTATACAGTATTTGCTTTAAATTTTTCGATTTTATATCGAGTTTGCTCAAAATTTTTCGCCACGAGAATTTTCCCAGTCACTTAAGGGATTGCTGCCGTTACCGGTTGTAGGCCACCATGTTTTTTGCATGAAAATGCCACCAAATTTGACAAAAGCCAATTCGATCAAATGCAACGGTGGCTGCGATTGGTTGTTGCATTTGAAATGCGCTGCTATAAAAAAGAGCTATTATACATGCGAAAATTGCGAATCCGATGAGGATGATTAATAACACTAGTTTACAGCTAAAATTCCCAGTGAATGCCATTATTCATTTTATATGTAAAATGGGCTGCTGATTCCAAAAATCGCATTATTTTATTTCGTGTCGTTTTCAAGATATCGGTCATTTTCGGTTTTTGGACCAAAAAAAAAGATAGTTTCATTTAAATACAAATATCTCAAGAACCAATGTTTGTATTTAAACATATTATATGTTATATTAAAGGTAATTAAATTACCTACAAATAATATTCACATTACTGTTTGGTTGGCTTGTTAGTTTTGGCGCAATACATTGATTTAAAAAAATAAGAAATAATCAAAATCAACTTCAAATTTATGCAAGAAGAAATAACTTTTTTATAATATTTTGTTTTTTTGTATCATAGACTATATATTTATGAAGAAAATAAGTTCCCTCATAAGAAAATTGATGGAAAAATGTAAAAGTTGTGTACAATTCATTGATAAATAACTAAAATGCGTTTTTGCCTATTTTTTTCGTTTATTTGTAATATACTGTTCGATAATTTGTAACTTTTTGTGAAACACATGAGAAAATTTAAAAAATTCTTCAAATAGGCGTTAAAAAAAATACTCGTGTCTCGTCGTTCTTCTCCAGCACGTCAGATTTTTTTTTAATCGATTTTTGAAGTTTTTTAATCCACTGTACTTGAAAAAAACAAAAATAACGCATTTTTGTGTTAAATCGATGAATCTAATCTAATGATCCTTACATCTGGGGTGTATCATATGTTCAGTAAACTTATGCAGGATACTACGAGGAATATTTTTGTAGAAAATTTTAACCCTCTAAGACCCTCATTTTGACCCCCCACATTTAGGTCAAAATTACCTTTTGGAATCAGCAGCCCATTTTATATATAAAATGAATAATGGCATTCAATGGGAAAACAATTTTTAATCATTTGTAAACTAGTGTAATTTGAAAAAGTCACATTTTCTTGATGTTTTTTCGCCACTAGAGGCGATGTATTGCAATTTTTTTTATATAATTTATACAATTTTTTTCTATAAAGCTATTCTACGCTAAAAACGTTCTAAAAACCAAAATCGTTGTAAAGTATAAAATTTATACCAAAATTGTATAAAAACTTTTGACAAAACGTCAAAACGTCCCGTCATTGAATACACACAAAATTTAGCATTCAGTTTTTGAAAGTATGGAATCTATAAACTCCATAATTCGTTAGAAATTGTATCTTCAACTAAATTATATTTATCATGAACTTAAACAATTTTTTCATCACAAAACGATGTTGAAGAAAAATAACAAAATGTAGGAAATATGTAATCTAGAATTTTTTATATAATTTATGAAATTTGTTTCTCTTAAAATGAATAAGCACATGTAGTTATTGTAAAATATTTTTTTATTATGAAATTTATACTGCGTAAGTATCAATTAAATATTTTAATTCCAAAATAAGAATTTATTCGAAAATTGTATAAAATAGGTTTGTATAGCACAATATGAATTTTATATAAAATGGTTAAAAATACATTCATATAAACTTCTATATAAAATTTATACAGAAATAGTATGAAAGATTTTTCTATGGTGATACAATTAAATTTAAGCCAAAGTAGTGTAAATTTTATAAATACTTTATTTGTATAAATTTTATACGAACAAGTATAAATGGTTTGTATACCAAGTTGCAGCATAGATTTCATGCCAAACTTGGTGTGGAATGGTATTCATAACAATTTGGTTTGAATTTTTAACCCAAATCATTTGCTGTGTACCAAACCAATCAATAATAATCAAAAAAGTTTCTAAGTAGTTGTTCAATTCTTTGAGTCAAAAGATACATTGCAGATGGAGACCATAATTCAAAACACAATCAATGGTGGCTCAGACCAGTAAATTCTAGAGATGGCGAGCAAAAAATTCAAGTGACAAAAGCTGACTCAATAGCGCTGCTAAATATCTCAAAATATCACTCATGAAATTTTGAATTGCAAAATTATCTAGAGAAATCAATGCCAATAGAAGCACCGAACTACTCTTTATGAAAGCAACAAAGAAAATGAATCGACCTACTCTACATGTATCTCCGCTGAAAACAACAAATATTAGCTGAACAAAAACCAACGAAGAAAAAGTAAATACTTTGAATCTAATCTTCAAGGTGTCTTCAAGCCTTTTCAAAGTGAATATGCTTCAACTTAACTTGAAGTAAAGCATTCGTTGGAAACTCCATTTCAAATTAATGTCCTTATTCCCAAATTGAAGTGAAATGGGGCAATTAAAAACACTATCAAGGGTAATAAAGCTCCTACTACTATCTAGTCCCGGATTAAAGTCTTTCAGAACTGCCCGAACTTGGTTTTAAATTTGTCTCGCAACTGTTGAACGAAATCAATAGAATTAAGTGAACCCAATAATTAAGAAAAAATAACTAGTTCCTTCTAATCAGTTTGGAAGTCACCACTCCACAGCAGAACAAAAGCAGAGGAGAAAAAGTCCCCCAAATAACTTTCTGCTGCCTATCACATACGCTGAATAATATTCCACTATTAGGGGCACAAACTTTAAAATATCCCAGACCTTTGGAATTTCTTCAAATTTTTATTTTTGTTTCTAACAACATTTTCTAACTCATTTCAAAATTATCGACATTAATGGAATTTTTCGACATTTGGTTCTCAACTTTATACTGTGCTTCTTAGTTTTTTTCGATACGAAAGAAATATAAAAAAATGCATTTAATATTAAAGTAATTATTCCAAAAGATATTGCTCACAAAAAACTGCATATTCTGGCTTGAGGGGCTCATAAAGAATTTCTACTTAATTGTGGTTTAAAAACAATTAATTAAAAACAAATTGTGAAACGAATTTGGTCAACCTAAATTTATACACCCCAACAAAAATCAATAATAATTCAAAATACAATTCATAGTGTAGATATACGCTTTCAATACCTTTTTTTATAATCAAACACTCAATACCTGTCACTTTGACACGCCACACTAACTCCCCTAAGATGTAACAGCCAAAATCAGAAAAGCAGGTAGAAAAAAAAATGATTAATCTCTGTTGGCAGTGGTGCGTAACACTTAAGCATGGAAGCTGTTTGATTTACCTACTTGCAGCAGCCACATAAAATTATATTAGATGTCTATCGGCATGCATGCATACAAAAACACAGCAAAGGTATTGCCGTCTATGTTTGGGAACACAAAATTTTAAAGAAAAAAGCCACATCGTTCGAATGAAGGCAAGATGCCATTTAATTGATTAACCAAATTCCACACTAAAAATGAATTATTGAAAATTTTGTATTAAATTTTTACCTTCTTTCTTTCACATTCTTTTTTGTTGGCTTGTTATTGTCAGCATTTTGTTATGGTTGCGGGTTCAAGAGTTCAAAATGTAACTTAGTTGAGTGACAGGCATGAAAGACGTTTTTATTTGGTTTTTTGAAATGCAAGTAATAGAAAGCATTTGTCATTTTGTTTTAATTTTATTGAGCATCTTAAAGTTTAAATTCTTTTAGAATTTGAATTGAATTGAATTTTCCACTACATTGTGGGTGCTTAATGCGGGCTGGCGTATGGACCACACATGCAGCTTCTAAAACTGTATTTCAAGTATAAATGTGTCAAACTTGCGTATATAATATTATATAATACATAAAAAGTTTTAGATTGAAATAGATGCAGGTAAAACTTCTTGACGGCAAACAAAAGATTTAAGTAACGAACTTGTTTAATACAACACATAGTTGGTTTTGAAATGCCAAGGCTTCTGAGAAGCTCATATTATTATTTGTGAACTCTGTTGAATGAAAACTTGAAAAAAATGCAGGCAAAGTGATTCATACAGAATGCTCTTGGTTTCAAACAAAAGACTTAAGCAATGAACTTGTATAATGCAATAGCGATTTCTTACAGATCAAAAGCTTTTGAAGGGCTTAGCTTTTAGTTTCTGAGCTCTATTGACTGAAAGCTTCAAAAACATGCTGCAAAGTAATTAATACAAAATGCTTCTTTAGCTTTTAGTTTCTGAACTCTATTGACTGTAAGCTTCAAAAAGAGGCTGGCAAAGTATTTAATACAAAACTTCTGATTTCAAACAAAAGACTTAAGCAACGAACTTGTATAGTTCAATAGCAATTTCTTACAAATCAAAAGCTTTTGAGGGCTTAGCTCTTAATTTATGAACTCTACTGACGGAAAGCTTCAAAAATATGCCGGCAAAGTATTTAATACAATACTAAACTTTTGTCTTCAAACAAAAGACTTAAGCAACGAACTTGTGTAATGCAATAGCAGTTTTTTGGCAAATTAGTAAAATTTCTAACCAAATTCAAAGCAATAAATCTCAAATTAAATTTTCTAATAATAAAAAATATGAAACAATTCAGATGACTTGTAGCATAATATTGAGACATCAGCTGGTATAAACTGTTCGTATATTAAACTAAAATAAAAATCAAGAAAAACATAATTTCTCACACTTTTATTAGACTACACCACTGCTGAGACTCAAGAGCATGTCATATGAACAAAAGCAAAAACAACAACAACAACACTACAGTAAAAGTAATAAGTTTCAACTACAATAACAAATCATAATAATTTCATGGCTATCCCAGAAAATAGATTGCATAGCAACACCACCATTGGATATCAAACACACAGCTCCATTTCATTTTTGTTTCATTTCAGTTCAGTTCAATTCGCTCCCAGTCTACCCCGACTCAGAAGCATCCAAGCAAGATTATCGTGTGAAATAATCTCACAAGACATTAAATTAAACCTGGCATAGAAATTGTGTTTATTACAAAAACAACAACAAGAAAAAGTATAAAGCAAAGTGCAGCGTAGCACAGCAGGCAGACTATGACACCAGCGTGCTCTTGAAATAGAAACAACCTAACTGCAAATGTAATGTAAGCCCTCAACGAAAAGAACAAAAAAATAAGTTGCACAAGAACTAGAAACACCCATAAGAAGCTACTTTATTACGACATAATTGCAGCAAAAGAACAAAAGCAACAACACAGCACAAGAAAGTCATCAAGTCAGGGGAAATGCAACCAACGAGGAATAAGGCAAATATTATATATATTTTCTTAATAATTCTCATGTTCAGCATGAGGAAAAATCGTAGGTTGCTCTTTTTCACAGCGCGCTAACGCAATCGGAAGCATTCTACCTCAACTTATATGTAGATATCCAACTTAAACTCATTGCATATCTTGTTGTTTCCTTCCGGACATGTGATAAAATTTAAATTAAAAAACAAATTCAATTTCAATGGTGCGCGAAGGAAATGCCATCCGCTGGTTAAAAGGAAGCGCATGCAAACTGCTTACAAATGAGTCATTGTCAGAGCAGCTCTAACTAACCCTTGGGTAAAATGGTTCTGCCTAATTAACTCATTTTGGGCTAAACGTTTTAAAAGCGTTGTTGTTTATACATAATAAAAATTTTAAAATAAAATGTGAAATGAAATAAAAGACTTAGACAACGAACTTGTTGCAGCGTTGCATGCAATTTTAAAGACGACAATTATGGGAATGCAAGAAATGAAATTATAAAATGTTCAGCGTGAATTTTTTTAATAAGAAAATTAAAATTTCAGCACACTAAAACAAAAGATTTAAGTAACGAACTTGTATTTTGTGAAATGAAAAAATAATTTAAAAAACTTTGGCAATAAATACAAACGTAAAACTAGCCATATTTAAATTAAAATTGAGCAAGTTGGCTTGGCTTAAAAAGTCTCCTTTAATCTTCATATAAAAGAAAGAAACACAGCTCTTAAAAGGCACCTAATTTATTAAATTGAAAAACGACTTAATACGTTGCACCTGTAGCTTTGTATTTCATTTTCAACCAAATTGCGCACAAATTGAATTTTGTTTCTTTCTTTTCTTGCTTTTTTGAAACACAACGCATACAAAGGTGCTTTCGTTTTTGTATACATAGCATGCTAAATTTGGTATTGCCATTATCTATCTTTTTTTTTTTTTGTATTCGTGGCTACACGCGCTGCAGCTGAATTGGTGCGCAATTTTTCTTTCAACATTTTAATGTTCCTCTTTTTTTGGCAACAGCTTCTTTTGCAGCTGCTGTTCAGTCTTTGGCATAAGCTGAGCTAAAAAAACTTAAACTTATTTTTAGGGTTTTTTTGTGGTTTTTTTCTCTCAGCTCAGCGCACAAACTTAAGATGAGCGCGTGTCATTTGGCTGACTTGTTGTATAGTTTTTGTTAATATGCGGTAAGCTGCTAAGGGTACATTTGGTTATTAATGAAGTTAATTTGACAGCTGTTCATATATCAGATTTAAATCAAAAACGTTATGCACATGCATATAACGGGTGATTTTTTTTAAGAAAAGGTTAACAGGATGGTGCAAAAAGCCATTCAAAGTGTGAAAACATCACTTTTGGGACGAACTTTTGGTGACCGCATCATCTATATATAAATACGTGAAGAGTTTTTATTTTTTGCCTCGTTTCACGAGCTAACCATTTAACCGATTTCCGATTTTTTTTATATCAAAGGTAACGTGGTGTAGAATGTACAAAACCAAAAACTATCCTTATAAGTTGCCATTAAGGCATTTAAAAACAGGTTTAAAGTTGTCCATATTATAACAATAACAACAGCATCCACAGTGTTATGCTGTGTTGTTAAGAAAGTGATTGAAGCAGTGGAGTGAGAGAAATTTTGTTGTTGTTGTTTTTCTCTTGTTTGCAAAAATCCTATTTTATTGCACTCTGTCGACATTCTGCACAAATGTTTTAGATGTTTCTCGATACTTTTAGACTTTGGTCGATATATTGGATACTTTTGAAATTTAACCGATATTTCGGATGTTTTTCGACACTTTTAGACTTTTATCGATATTTTGAGTGATTTTCGATACTTTTGGGCTCTTTTTGATATTTTGGATGTTTTTCGATACTTTTGGAATTTTACCGATATTTTTCGATAGGTACTTTTGGAATTTAACCGATATTTTGGATGTTTTTCTATACTTTTGGGCTCTTTCCGATATCTCGGATGTTTTTCGATACTTTTGAACTTTTACCAATATTTTGGATTTTTCTCGATACTTTTGAGCTCTTTTTGATGTTTTGGATATTTTTCGATATTTTTAGTGACATTTTAGATGTTTTTCGATACTTTTGGCCTCTTAATGATATTTTGGATGTTTTTCGATATTTTTCGGTACAAGCTCTACATCAATTTTTATGTTATTTGGTTTGGAGATGCACTGAGCCTACTGCTTCCAAAAATGGTAACTACGATTAATGAATACTCAATGTTTTGGCTTTCTTTTTTACCAAACGGTACTCGAAAAAAGTGTGTCTATCTTTGAGTAAAAGGCCAAAACTTGGCCACCTGCGATACTAGTATTAAGAAATGGGCCTGTCAATTGGCATTCTAAGTCAAGAGTGTCAGCTTTTACAACAAACACAACATTTTAAAAATTTCTCGGAATTACAACAGACATGAAAAAATTGTTTTTTTCTTCCATAAACACAAGAATCAAACTCAAAGCTGATGCAAAGTAGTGAATTATCTGTCGTTATTGTTGTTTTATGTAGGTTGCGTGGAAAAAAAAAAAACAAAAACCATTTTTCATGTGTGATGTATTTCCAAAAAAATGGAAAACATTGAAATATTGTGGTTGTTGTAGGCGAGCCACGCTGACACCTTTGCTATTTGATTTGATTATGTTAGATTACTTTTTGTAGGGGTACTTCAAGCTGATAAGTCAGCTACGACTGACCAGCAAAATCAATCTGAATTAATGTGGCGAATTCATTATTGCGAATAAAAATAATTCTATTAACTTCCCAAGAGCTACAAAAAAGAATAGAGTAAAGTACCTAAAAACTCTTTGCATACTTCACTTGCCTTACCACAAATCGCAAGATTTCGACAACGTGCCTGTTTCTGTTAAAAAGTTCAAAACCCTATCTCTACGAGTGAAAGTAATGTGCAAAAAATAGTTTTTAAAGAATTTAACAACTCAGTATTTCTTTATTTTAATATGAATCAAATGAAAGAGTTCAGCAACGAACCGGCCTAGCATAAAAAGTTAAAAAAAAATCATTCTTTACAGGAATGTTGCAATAATTTATGGACGATAGTTTCAAAATACTTATAATCTAAACTTTATAATGTCAAACTAGCCCTTGCACATTATGTAAGAAACGAAGGACTTCAACAACGAACCACTCTTCTTCTTTTGAGCAACAATCAAAGACACAAATTTTCTCTCAAATTTTTCAAGTTCTTTAGCAAAATCATTTTTAGTGGGATTTAAAATTTCACGCGAATTTTCAAATAATATATGCAAAATGCATATATTTCAATTTTTCTTTTTGAATTAACATAAAACAAGCAACAAAATTATTAAGTAGCGTAGATATGCCCGTTGGCAACATACATACAACACATATGTTTGTATGTACGAACACACAATTACTTGTATGCTCCATTTATATGAAAAATTAATTTGCAAATCAAATGCAAAAGAAAAACAACAACAACAAAAAAGCACGAAACTTTTCATGGGAAATGATTTAAGCAAAGGCAACAAAAAACATAGAATCAAAATCAAGTGTTGCTTTTTGATGAAGAGCCTTCGCATAAATTGCGACCTGGCTGTCATTTTGCTGCATCATCATCATCAACAAAAACATCGTCATGCAATGTGTTGTTTTTTTTTTTTCTTGAGCTGCTGCCCTCTATGTATGTGAAAGGGTGGCTCTGGCAATGGCGTTAAAATGGTATCATAAAGGCAAAAAAAAAAAACAAACGAGTAACGTGCTTAAAGCTTTTAATTAAAAAACGCTGCTGCTAGCAATGAACTTGCGGGTGAAGTTCAAGCAGCCAAAAGGAACCCTGAGAAGTTTCAATACTAATTTACTTCCATTGTCTCGTTGGCTGTATATTTACTTGTACATAGATAGCATATACAATTGTAGTGCTTAACATAAACATAGAGTATTAATGTTGTGGATTATTTTTTTAAGAAAAACACTTTCAAGATGTGGCCATATGTAATTTTGGCAATGTGCTCAGAATTTTAATACTTCCTAGTTCGCATTATATTTATGAATTGGAAAAATGTTGCAGTTACCAAAAAAAGTTGGAATAGTCAAAAACTGTTGATGAGGCCGAAAAATATTGGTAGATTGGCAAAATGTCGCTTAGGCTGACAAAATTTTGATAGTGTCCAAAAATGTTGATAAGGCCAAAAAATCTTGCTAAGGTCCTAAAATGATGGCAAGAAAAAAAATGTTGAAGATTGTGAAGAAATGTTGTTGAAATGGAAAAATGTTGCTAAAGTCTAAATATGTTGATAAGGCCAAAATATGTTGAAAGATTTGAAAAAATGTTGCTGAAGTCGAAAAATAACGCTTAAGTCGAGAAATGTTGCTAAGTTTCCAAAATGTTGATAAGGTCAAAAATGTTGAAAGATTTGAAAAAGTAGAAAATGTCCCTGAAGTGAAAAAAATTTGTTGAGTTCATAAATATGTTGATAAGGCACAAAAATACTGCTATGGTCCTTAAATATTGATAGCGCAACAAATTTTGAAGAACTAGGAAAAATTTTTCTAAAATCGAAAAATTTTGCTTGGGTCCAAAAAAGTTGATAAGGCCAAAAAATGTTAAAAGATTTGAAAAAATGTTGCTGAAGTCGAAAAATAACGCTTAAGTCGAGAAATGTTGATAATTCCAAAAATGTTGAAGTATTTGAAAAATGTTGCTCAAGTAGAAAAATGTCCCTGAGGTGGAAAAAATTTGTTAAATTCCAAATATGTTGATAAGGCCAAAAAATATTGATGAATGTTGTTGAAGTGCTAATATGTTGATCAAATTGAGAAATTTTGTTGAAGTCGAAAATGTTGGAAGCGTCTAAAAATCTTTATGAGGTCGAAAAAAAAAATATAACTTAAAAATGTCATAAGAGTCGCAAAATGTTGCTTAGGTCCAAAAATGTTAACATGGCCAAAAAAATGTTGAATGATTTGAAAAAATGTTGCTGACGTGGAAAAATTTTGTTAAGGTAAAAATTTGTTTATAAGTCCAAAAAATTTTGATGGATTTGAAAAAAGTTGCTGAAGTCGAAAATGCTTGAAGAGTCTAAAACTCTTCTTGACTTTGGAAAAAATTTAGCTTGAAAAAATATCACAAGAGTTAAAAAATGTTGTTAACGTCCAAAAACTTTTATAGAGTCAAAAAATGTTGAAGGATTTGAGAAAATGTTGCTGATGTCGAAAGATGTTGTTAAGCACCAAAAATGATGATAACGCCAAAAAAATTTTATGGCTTTGACAGATGTTGTTGAAGTGCAAAAATGTTGAAGGATTTGAAAAAATGCTACTAAAATGGAAAAATGTTGCTAAGGTCTAAAAATGTTGATAAGGCTAAAACATGTTGAAGGATTTGAGAAAATGTTGCTGAAGTCGAAAAATAACGCTGAAGTCGAAATATGTTGTCAAGTTCCAAAACTATCGACAACACCAAAAACATTTTATGGCTTTGAGAGATGTTGTTGAAGTGCAAATGATCGATTTGAAAAATTTCATTGAAGTCAAAAATGCCGGAAAAGTCAAAAAGCCTGTTTGTGGTCGAAAAAAAAAGTAATTTGAAAAATGTAGCTGGAGTCGAATAATGTTTCTAAGTTCCAAAAATGTTGGTTAGACCAAAAATGTTCAACGTTCAATAAGACGTCCATTTTTGCTAAATTATATAAACAAATTTTGATTTATTTTTCATTGAAATAAAAACTAAAGACCTAAGCTACAAATTCATGGCTCTCAACTAACTTCAAATTTACAATTTATATATATTAAAGAAATACAAAAATTTGCAATCATAGCATAATCTACTTCAAGCTCATCTGTTTGTATTAAAAATCGGTCACACAAACAGCTGCTTGGTAGCGTGCAACACAGCTGTTTCTACGATTTTCTCATGCCTTTTGCATTTTACTACGTAGTAAGCTACACATGCGCGATAGCAATATATAGTGAGTCAGTAAGCGTATGAAGTGTTTGCATGTTGTCATAATTATGTTGCTCTGAGAACTGTCAGTTTGCAATTAATGCAGTAGAATAGTAGAAAAATCTTTTTTCTTTTAGTTCAACAAATGAGGTTATGTTGATGTTGCTGTTGCTGCTGCTACTCGTATATGTGTCCCCCTAGTTGCGCCTAATTAAATATGATAGACTTATTTAGTTCATTGCTAATCATAAATTCATAATTTCATTGTTTCTATTAAATGTAGGGAAAATGCTATTTTTCTACACATAAAGGGGAGTTTATTTTTTTAGTATGAAAGCTCACCCTCAATTGCAGCACACATATATCTATAAATGTTGCAATTAAATTGCAATTTGCAATGCATACATCAAATGGGCAGCAACACGTAATAGAATATATTAAGTTTTAAATATTTTCATAAATTTTAAAATTTTTCTTAAAAAAAAAAAATAAAGTTTTTTGTTTAAATTTAAAGTTAACGAATTATTATTTTGATCATTATCTGAAATATGTACATCATCTATTAATATTTTTATTTTCAAAATCATATTTTGCTGTTTTTTTTTTTCGATTTTAATTGCTGCTTCAACTTTTCGTAAGTTGTAATTGTTATGTATTCCTTTTTATTTTTTGTTACGTATTACGTAATATTTAATTATCTGTTGAAATTTTTTTAAGTGAAACACTTAACAGTTGAAGGTTAGATTTGTTGATTTCTTGTTACCACCGCGTTGACAAGCACAATTTTGATGTGTGGGAGTTTTGTGTGAAATTTTGGCTTTATAACAAGTGATTTTTTTCCTTTGACATAAGCGATAATGTTAAAAGTATAATCAAAGATACTATAAAGGTTTTTTTTTAATATTTTGATTGGTTTGAACAAGTGTGATATATACATGTAAAAATGATATAAGCTTAAGATTTAAGATAACCGATTTATGAAATATTTAATATGAGGAACTGAGAACTTAAGCGAGACAATCTGATGATATTTTTTTCAATAATTCTGCAGGCGACGATGAGCTCTCGAAGTTTAATTTATATTTAATTATTTTTGTACAATTCAGACTTAAGAGGCTATAAATGAAATGAAAGCGAAACAAATTATGTCCTCAAATTCTAAAGCACAAAACTTCTTCCGTGACTTCTAGTGTGTTAACTTTTCACTTTAAAACAATCATTTGAATAGCAGAAATGCAGATAATTAACTCTTTTAAAAGATTTGGGGTGAAAAATTAGGAATGCTTTCATATATGTTCAAAACAAAGTTCAAAAACAATGATTTTGACATTTTGACCCTCATTTATGCTACGGGCGGGACGGACTATTTGGACTATGTTTCTGTATAAAATATCAATCAAATATCCGCCTCTATGACAACGGAAAAATGTACCCTTTTTGTTGCATTTGCCATAAATTTTTTAAACATCTCGGGCGATAAAGCTATCAATTTTGCCTTGAGCGGATATCATTGGCCTGAAGTTTGCTGGCGTACAATTTGCATTTCGAGTAACCCAGAAAAAGAAGTACGGAGTTTTTGGATGTCGCACTTCATGGAAATTTTCGTTACAGAAACTGCATTGTTTGATTTGTCGTGCACCATGTCACCATCTTGTTGAGATAAATTACAGTACAATATCAAACACTCAATTGACTGTTTGGTCGTATTCCAAACGACGTTTTCGGTCTACTGGCAATATTCTTTGAGATAATTCAAATTCTCCGCAAAGTGGTTCTATTGGCACCAAAATGCTGAGCGTAGTGACGATATTACACATTTGAGTTCTTTTTTACCTCTTTAATCAGCTCCATGAAAAGTTTAGTGTGTTGATGAAGGACATGTGAACAATCTCTCACTGTCCTGTAAACGTCAAAATTATAAAAAATTTGCATACCGACATTGAGGATGCCGCACCCTGTATGTGGCTCTAAACTGTATTTATTATTACACACTAAAAATTATAGTTTACTTTTCTTAATTTTGATTCCATTTAGTATTGATTTTAAACATTTTTGGCATTAAGTTCCGATTTTTCTATTTATTCGAAAAAAGTATGAAATTTATTCCAAAAAAGTTTAAAATTTATTCCAAAGCGGTTTAAAATAAATATTTTTTTCGGCATTATTCCACATAAATACTTTTTGGTTTTAAAATTAAATTAAAATTTTTAATGTGTAAGCTTGAGTAAAGCATTAAAACAATTTGTTGTTGGGATTGAAATATATGTGACTTGGACTATGAAAAAGGGGCTTACGTGCGAAAAAACAACTGGAGAACAACTTATAAAGGTCAATTTATGCGAATCGGCAAAAATTGGAAAATTTATTTTTTTATTTTTTTTTTTTTGACTCTTACGCTTACGAGTCAAAAAAAAAAAAAAATAAATTTTCCAATTTTTGCCGATTCGCATAAATTGACCTTTATAAGTTGTTCTCCAGTTGTTTTTGCAAACATTTTTTTTTCGCACGTAAGCCCCTTTTTCATAGTCCAAGTCACATATATTTCAATCCCAACAACAAATTATTTTAATGCTTTACTCAAGCTTACACAGTAAAAATTTTAATTTATATACATATATGTGAATATATAAATCTTAACTGCCTTTTATTTGCAATGTATATGACTTAATTGTAACAGTGATATTTTTTTATCACTTTGATGTATCACTAATGTTATCTGTGATATATAACTAATTTAAAAGGTAGCTTTAGTGGCATAATTTTTTCCTTAAATTTTTTTTTTATGTAATTGCTAAGCAGTTTGCGGTAAATTGAAGTTTTTGCAGTTCTGGAAAATGGCTGAAAAGCATATTTTCTTCTTTGCTGCTGACTTTTATTTGCAACGAATGAACTTATTTTCTAAAAAAAAATTATAGTACTAAGAAATACCTTTAAAATGAGATATATATCACTACTTTGTAACTGTGATATTTTTTTATCACTGTGATACATCACCAATGTTAAGTGTGATATATAGCTCATTTGAAAGATAACTTTACAGACATAATGTTTTCGGCCAAACCAAAGTCACACATATATCAATAGAGGTCGTATAGGTCGAAATAAGTATTTTTTTTTTTTTACTTTTCAAAGAGAAAGGCGCCGCAAAAACATTTTAATGTTTATCAAAAATATCAAAAACTTATGACGCTTAAAATATTTTTCCAATAAAACCTCAATGGCAAATGAAATGTTTTACTTTTAACACTAAAACTGAGATTAAGATACTTATACTGAGGTCCGGTTAAGCCACAACATTTTCTCATATTTTCTTTGCAAGCCACAAAATTTTTTCATAATTTAACGTGCAACAATTGTGTTTTTGCTAAGTGGCTACCGTTTTTCCTGTCTTAATACCTCAAGGAAAATGAGAGCAGCAACATTGCTGCATTGCAAATAAATCAAATGTTACACCTTTTCTTTTGACTAATTATGAAAGCCACAAATATGCAGAAAAAAGTTTTCCCAGCTGCAACTGTTTGGCATTTTATTTTCAGCCAATTTAACAATTATAAGCAAATTACCACTTGTGGCTTAAAAAAACACTTTCACATCGCACTTGCTTATAATATAATTGATTTCATTTAAATGCTTTTCCTTTGTGGTTGTAAATTTTGAAAGAAAAACATAAATTTATATAGTGTGTACTCATACATACTACACATTTTATTAATCAAGCGTTGAGGACAAAAGAAACCATAACATTTAAACAACGGATGTAGGCTATTAAGCCCACATGCTAATGATAGACAAAAAAAAAAAGAATGTAACGTGGTCAACATAGATGATTGCCGGCTCTGCTTTTATACATTGGAGTTAAATGATTAACACCATCAATTTCAAGCTGAGAATTTGGAGCATGTGAGAAGAAGAAGAAAAGAATATAACATACGAAATATATGCATTAAGCTTCAAAATCTTAGATACATTTAACTCAAGCTTTTGTTGTAATTCTAATAATTGTTGAATTCTTTACATTTTTGAAATACCACGTAGTACTGATCACAGTTTTGTATACTAATATGCAGCATTACTTTTTTTATATTTCAAATTTAACTCACCTGCACAGCACAATTTAAAAAGCAATTATTCTGCCCGGGACCATTCAGCAAACCCTTCGATGTTGGCTCCAGCGCAGTAGTCGCCAACAAATTGGGCGCATGCAAAAAATCTAAAATACGTGAACGTTCCGTCTGTAGACCACCTACCAGTGGATAATGTTTGGTCTGTGGCGTCACTTTCATGCTCGTGGCATATAAAGCCGTTGACGATGCTGATGATAATGGCTGTTGCTGCTGCTGCTGTTGTTGTGGACGAGCGTACAGCGGTGACGACGTCGTTGTCATGGGGGTAGCCATTTTATTTTGTATATAATTTGCCATTAAAGTTGCTCATGAAATCTGAAAAAGCATCATTGCTACAAGAAAAAAGAAAGAGAAAATAAAAATTTTATTGAAAATTATTTTTATTTGATTTTAAGTCTAATTGGAATGCATTTAAAACGAAAAAAAATTAAAGTTCGTTGCTTAAGTCTTTTGATTTTCATCAACGATAAATCTTAATTTCTTGCACCTGTTAATTTGCAAAGCAAAAAAAGCGCACGCATTAAAATTTTTTGACATCAACACAGCGGCAGTTGCAATCAAAAAGCAGCCAACAACAACAACAAATGACAGCAACTAACGCTTGCTGCTGCTGCTACTCAACGCTTGTTGTTGCCGTCATATTTTTCACTTAATTGCCACATTTGTTGACTTTTGATGGCAATCATGATTGCACATGCATTTAAAGCTTTTTAATATCTACAGCAATAACAGCACAGTGACAGCAGCAAAAACAAGTGCAGCTAATTTATTGGTCATTCTTGTGCATAAACTTTTTTGCTGCTGCTGTTGCTTTTATGCGTTGCTTTTTTGCTTAGTTTTGTTGCTAATGTCAAATGTTGTTTATTTCAGCTGCTTGGTAGTCAATGTTTATGAAACACTTTGCAGCATCAGCAGGCAGTAAGTAACAGGAGAAAAACAATTATTGCACATGTCAAATGTTATTTGTACTAAAATTGTTGGAATTTCATGAGGTTGCTCGCTCATTGACAATTATGCTGACATTCATTTAGTCAGCAATGAATTCGCAATTAGTGATTTCATTATATTAAGAATAAAGGAAAATGTTAGTAGTGTAGAATATTTAATTAATTAAATTCTGCTTTACAGAATGTTACAGAATACTAAATGTAACCAATATTAAAGTTCGATTCTGCCCCTTTCCCTATTAAAACCATTATGAATCTCATCTCTGCCGTGGAATTGATCTTATCTAAATCAGTGGGGATTTATAGCCTCGGTTATTTAGTAGATACTTCATACTGTGCCTCCTGGCAGCAGGGTTAAAACATTATATATTCTCATCTGTTTCCATATTTTTTTGACAGAGTCTATACGTATAGAAACCATAGTCTAACAGACCCAACTTCTTTATATGGTAACTAAGTCTACATAGCCCTGTCTTTATTTCAGAGTACATTTTAATAACTTTCATGTTGAGGTCATAGCTTTCGCAGTGAGGCTGTATGGGGTGATTAGACTTTTGAGTTGCTTTCTTAGTAGGTTGCTGAAACTATAATCCAGCAACACCAAATTAAGTTTGCTGATGCTATACTTCACTCTGCAGAAAGATTCTTGGCTTATGAAAGAAAAAACATATTACATGCTCATCCTTTAAAGACGCGTTAAGTGGAAATTCCGATCCTGCGCAGAAAATGTTGCAAAAAATATAAGCTTTATTTAAGAACTAACTCACTGAGGCGGCAAACAACGTTGGCAATCAGGAATGCCAAAGAACGCTCAGAAAATTTCAACTTTGAGGAAGTGATCAACTGACGCCTGCAAGACATGGACAACTTCTTTGTTCGGCTAAATAACGTGAAAAAAATTCACAAAAATAATAGTAAGTTTTAGTTCTGGAAAATTTCTCCCTGCCTCAAAGTATGCTAAGTTTGATATTATTCAAAAATGTAGCATATTTTAAGGTTCTGCGTTTAAAAGGTGGCATGTTTCAAATTTGATATTTGCCACCATATCTTTCTAAGACCATCTCCTGAGGCAGTGAGCAATTTTCCAAAAACTTTTGACGCATAAAAAATTTGTATGTACTAAAAGGTGTCCCATAAATCGCGCAAGATTTGAATTAAATAAAATACATTTTTTTTTTTTAATTTTTTTCTCAAACATAAAGTACATAATATAAGGTTATGTATAAAATGGCATATTAGGCAAATGGTCTTCACGGCCTAGCTTTCGAAATTTTTCGGGACCATTTCGCAACGGATGTCCCATAATTAACGCAATATTTGAACTTACCACCATATGAACGACAAAATATTGTTTACCAAAAAAAAAAAACAGTTTGGCAAATGACAGTAGTCATAAGTTGCATTAAAAATAATGCATTTCTATTGTGACAAAGTTCCGACGACATTTCGTACGAAATTTTCGAACTGTAGCAGAAAACTTTAATTAATTTTGTAATACTGTTCAACGATGATAACGGTTGCCCTTCCATTAGCTACCCCAGTTTCAAAAACCCAAAATTATGAACTCTGAAACTACTTTGTGTTTTGTCTTTCATATATTTCTGCACAAATGGCGACATATTCAAACCTTGCATGAATTATGGGACAACCTATATTTTTGTAAAAAAAATTTTTACGCGTTATAGAACTATACAAAAAGTTTTCCATACAAATAATGACTTTCGGGGAGATAAAAATTTTTCAAAGCATTATTTTAAAAGTCCAACGATGAGTCAATCAACATATTTCAATGGTGAATAGAAACATTTTTTTGCTGATCTACTTTGCAGAACATATAATCAACCCATCTGAGGTCTGGTTAAAGCGATATTTTCAGAATGATAAGTATTTTTGATAATCTTGTTCACAGAGCGAAGAAAAATAGCATAACTTGCGTTGCTAATTGAGTTTCTACCACGTTCGTGAGTGTTTGAACTACGTTTTGTTGCTGATTTGGATTTAACAACGCTTCAAGATCATATTTGTATGATGCGTTGCTAAATCACTCACGAACGTGGTTGAAACTTATTTAGCAACGCTGGTTGCCAAGAGTTGTTAAATCCAAATAGGCAACGAAACGTGGTCAAAACACAACAAAGAGTAGTAAAATCCAAATCATCTACGAAACGTAGTCAAAACAATAACGAACGAGGTAGAAGCTAATTTCAAAACCATTAGACTTTCAGCCAACATCACAATAATGATGGCAGTGACTGAGTTCGTTAACTTCCGCATCTATCACACGACAGGCTCTAGGTTCAAATCTCCCCAATACCAAACAAAAAAATATTTATTTAAAGAAAAAATTGGAAATTAAAATAGAAAATAATATCACTTTCATTGTTGTTGAGAAAAAAAAGTTAGAATTACAAAAATAATAAAAACAAATTTGTTTTTGTATTTTATTTAGCAACGCGCATTGTTAAATCACTCATGAACATAGTTGAAACTCATTTAGCAACGTGTGTTGTTAAAACTGCTACGAACGAACCATGATCAAAATTTGGGTTGCTACGTAGTTAAAATAACCACTTTTCTGCCACTTTTGAATTGTTTTCTCAGTGTAAAGCCTATAGCAAACATGGGAAAGGAAAATCCATGGGGATGTGAAACAACTAATGTCATTGGCGGTTCTTAGTAGCATTGAAATCTACCAGATTGCTGTGACACTACTCAAAGATTGTTGTGAGCTCATTGATTGCCCTCCGTGTCGTGAAAAATTGTTTAAAAAAGCGATAATAATTCTTATTTTCGTATACTATGTGTTTATAAGGCAAAATCGTTGGTCGTTATGTTTCAAAACCCTTTAAAAATGAGTTAATAAATATTTTTTAGAAGTTACAAAAAATAAATAATGATATTCAACAAAAATCTCTGAACATTTTCAAATTTTCTAGAAGAATTAATTTCTTTTAAGAACAATTAATTTATGCATGTAGCTTAGAATTTAAATTTTTTTATCTTAAGAATGTTTTAAGCATAAGCAATAAAACTTTTTAAATGCTATCTCGTATAAAGTTTAACTAAAATCATAAAATTTAAAAGCCAACACACCACCAAAAGCAACAAACAAATATTAATCCTTAGCAAGTTCGTAGCTTAAGTCTAGTGTTTTTCACAACTGGCAGTCAGTGTCTTTATAGATAATTTATGATTTAAATTAAAATTTTCTTTAAAAAATCAATATTTTTACTTCTTCTTTAAAATTAATAACATAGATAGTTAACTTAGGATGAGTTAGCGGCAAAAAAAAAAACACAAACTTTCACCGCAAGTTATTAGAAAAACGTGTTCAACAAGTCATTGGTTTGCTGCTTGCAACAAAATCAGCGTTATCAAAAATGTTAATTTAATGTGGTGGACGTCGTCGTAGCAGTAGTATGAAGTAGTATAAAGTAGTAGAAAAATCTTAGAAGAAAAATGCTTTTTTTATTTCATTTTTATTTTAATGTGTTGCATGCCATGGTCATTTATTATGTAGCTCGTTGTAAGCTAAGTAAGTAGCTTGCTAGAAAGAAGAAAAATTTAAGTGTTACCATCGCACTGCTAAGAGCAAAGTGTGAAATTTTCTTTGCTAATTGAGGAATGATACCATTGTTAAGCAGAAATGCTGTGCTTTTGCATATGGCAAATATGCAGGAAGTGGAATTTTTGAGTATAATTAATTTGACAGTTAACAAATTAAGTAAACGTGTAAAATATTGAATTTAATAAAAGTTTTTTTCTGTGTTTTAAAGATAAAAATAAATTGTTTTTAATTAATTATATAGATACAAAAATGTTTGCTATTGTCAAAAAATATTTTTCACAAGATTATGCTTAACAAATGTTAGCATTAGTACGTGACTGAAAGTAACAAAATTAACAACAAAATAACACTTTGTTATTTCGCTTATCTTAACAACAAAAAGTGCTGTTTTTTAGGCGCCAGCTACATTTCAAAAAAAAAAGTAAAAACGTGACAAAACTCAATTCAGACACAAAAAAAGATAAAGAAACTTTTCGTAAAAAGTTGTAGCATCAAAGAAAAACTTTTGAACTTAAAACGTTGCTTGATGACTGCGTCTTAAGTGTCTTAAGTTAGTAGTCATCCTCAAGGGCAACAAAAGGTCAAAAGTGTAAAAAGCATAGAAAGAGCAGCACAAATAAGAAAAAAAAGTAATTTAAAGAAATGAAACATATTATTAACAAAAGCTAAACAACCTACAAAAATGTTGCTAGAAAACAAGTAAACAGAATTTTGTCAGCAAAAATGATACTCATGTTGCTATGTCTGTTAATAATGAAATTGATGATGAATTTCTTGGCGCTGTTAATGATGAGGCTGAACTTTTTTATTTTTTTTTTTTTTTTTTTTATTCTCTCCGCACACAGCTGGACTCAACATAATTATGTTTACAAAAAAATTTAGAAGAAAAAAAATTCAAGAAAAAATAATGACTTAAATACAATTAAGAATGTGATGTTGATAAGCTGACGCTGCTAGCATGCCTTGGGTGCTAGAGGTATCTAACACTTTCAAGTAGAATGAATGAAACACTAGAAAATTACTGGAATATTTGTTTATTTTGTGTAAAATGCTAATCATATGCATGTGTGATATTAATCACATATTGTGTTTAAATTGGTTTAAAATAATTAATCAAAATTTATTTACAATGATTTGCGCTTGAAACAGAAGACGCACCCTATAATTTATTTTCGCTTAAAGTTTTTAAGAAAAAATTATTTTCATTTAAATATGCAAATCTTTTTTATCCGCAGGGTGTGTTAAATTACACTCGTAAGGGAGTGTTTAGTATCAAAATAGATAAATTGTTTAATTTTACTGCAGCAAGGTTACTCACTTTTGAGTTCATTGAACAAAACTAGACAAGATGCTTTAAGCATATTTTTTGTTTATCTTACAAGAAAACACATTTTTACTGAAAACCAAATTGAAGGCTTTGAAATTGCTGCTCCTTCTATTTGTATGTAGAAAATTTCTAAACATTTATGTATTTGGTATGCTTTTGAAGCGCAGTAGTAGTGTAATGTGCTTGCAACCCAGGGGTCCCGGGTTCGATTCCAGCTTCGGGCGTGATCATCCACTTTCCTTATTTCTTTTTTTGTTTTTTTTTTCCGAATTATTTCCTTCAGTTTTCCTGAATTTTCTGGAGGTTTTATTTAACTTTATTCAAATTAACTCCACATTAAGTTTGTATTACTTCATTTCTAGTAAATATTACTAGAATTTCAAGTCCAAATTGTGGCAACTCCCAAATAAAATAATAATACTGTTTTAGTAAATTCAGAGTTTTCGAATAACCTTAACGTAAAGTAATTAAAAAAACAAAGTGAAATGATATTTACCAAACAAAAAAAAGGAAACGAACTGACCGCACTAGGATTCGAACCCGGGCCCGTCTGTGTGATGGATAGATACATAGTATACAGGCACACAAAAAAAAAGTCAAGAGCCAAAAGGTACACCCCCAGGCCACATGTATTGGGGGCTCTGAGCCCGAAAAAAATATTGGTTTTCTCGCTAGCGCCCCCTTAATACCCCTTAGCCGTTAGAATTTTACTTGTTCTAAAAATTTTAAATGTGTGCATATTACTAGGTTTTTAGGTGCTATGAAAGTGAAAATAATTTGGAGCACCAAATCACCCCTAGTAGCCCCCTTATAGCCCCCCAAGAGGGATGAAATAACGCTTTTTATAAGGAATGTGTATTAGTAGTTTTTTTGGTGGGCTGAAACAGCAGATGATAAAAATAATAATTTTAGTAGCACTGTTACCCCCTAATACCCCCAGGGGGTTAAAATTTCACGTTTCATAAAAATATAAAATATATATCAATTTTTAGGCTTTTTGGTGCTCTGAAACTGAAAATGATGTTAAAAAAACTATTTCAACCATAAAGTAACTCCTTAGCACCCCCTTATAGCCCCCCAAAAGGGTTGAAATTGAGCTTTTTAT
The DNA here is from genome assembly GCA_951812925.1 of Calliopum simillimum. Lineage (NCBI taxonomy): Eukaryota > Metazoa > Arthropoda > Insecta > Diptera > Lauxaniidae > Calliopum > Calliopum simillimum. The sequence goes on from OX638372.1 coordinate 26,544,321, forward strand.
AAAAATTAAATATGTATGTGCATATTTGGATTTTTGGTGAGCAGGAATCAAGTTCAACGAAAAAAAAGTAATTTTAGTATCACAGATACCCCCTAACACCCTCTGCAAGCGGGTTGAAATTACACTTCTTATAAAAATATAAAATATGTATTAATTTCTAGGTTCTAAGCTGCTCTGAAACTGAATACGACGTTAAAAGAAGATCTCAAGCACCTAGTAACCTCTAAGAGCTTCTTAGAAGGGGGCAAGCATCCCCAATAACATTCAAATTCATGATATGGTAACATTAGCAAGTTGCAACGCAGGATTGTAGTATGTATCTGTATTTAATTTTTGCACGAGAGATAGATGGCGTAAACAAACTACAACTACAGTATATGCACTGAATTGAACTGAAATAAATCAAACAAGACAGGTCTGTGCAGTACTTATTTTTTTCTTTCATCCAAGTACTGTCAAGACATTTGCATGCTACACTGAACTGAACTATCCGATAAATAAAAAGCGGGCATAACACATAATGTATCTTGAAACGAAATGTCATATAACTCTAATAAGACGACTTGTACAGGCCCCTAGTTAAAACCACCATTGCATTCATGTGCAACAGAAATTGTGGATGTTCAGAGAGTTCTCGCATTGTATACAAGCGCGTAGAAATATACATACAAAAAAAAAGTTTGGAAAAACTGCCTATTATTTGGTAAGCTTTCAAATAAGGAGCGATGTTTCTTTAAGAGTATCTAGGAAACCAAAATCCTTTCTTTTTTGGACCACTCTAAAAACAACTAAAATGGAATTTTTTCCATAACTTCGGCTGGTGATTTTCGATTCTTAAACATTATGTATCGTTGTAAATGGTTAATTAAGCCTATATTTGTTTTCTGCTTTTGGACCTTTAAGGTCATATTCAACTGGTAAGCCCTAGTTTCTCTAAATGCAACTTTTTATTACAAAATTAAAGTCCCTAAAAATTTGTCAACATTTTACACAAAAAGTTCTAATTTAGGCTCATTGAACCTTTACAGCGATATATAATTTTTGAACATCGGAGATCACCTGAAAAGTTATGGAAAAAATACGATTTTGGCTGTTTTCAGAGTGGTCCAAAAAAAAATTTTTTTTTATTATTTTTTATTATTTTAGATGTTTTTCCTGTAGTATATCTAGGTATTATTCGTTTTGACTATGAAGCCTTCGGGTGACCTTCGGGAAGCATCGGGTATTCCAAAAAACTATAAGTTAAAGTTTGTTGATAGTTCACCATAGATTTTTTCCCTCTCATGTACCAAGATATTCTTCGTTTTGATTATGAAGCCATCGGGTGACCTTCGGGAACCATCGGGTGTTCCAAAAAACTATCAATTGAAGTTTATTGATAGTTCACCATAGATTTTTTTCCTCTCGTATACCTAGATATTCTTCGTTTTTACTATGAAGCCTTCGGGTGACCTTCGAACACCTTCAAGTGTCACAAAAAACTATCATAGATTTTTTCCCTCTCGTATACCTAGATATTCTACGTTTTGACTATGAAGCCCTCGGGTGACCTTCGGTAAACTTCGGATATTCAAAGAAACTATCAGTTAAAACTTGTTGAAAGCTTGCCATAGATATTTTCCATCTAGTGTACCTAGATATTCTTCCTTTTTTACTATTAAGCCTTCGGGTGGTCTTCGGAAACCTTCGTGTATAGCATAAAAACATTCCCATACCTAATACATATATACTCATTTCCAAATTTTCAGCTCAATTTGACGAATGGTTTCCGAGTGATAATGCTTCAGACACACAGACACACAGTCATTTTTATATATGTATGTATATAGATATAGATGTAGCCACCTAAGAAATTAAACGTAAAAAAGGCTTTAAGAAAATGATGTTTTATAAGAACTAGTAAAGATTTTGTAAAAATGTTTTTTTAGAGATATTTAGCATGGGTCGGAGAACAAAATGCTGTTTTTGATTTGTAAAAAAATGTTTCATTTATTATTGAAAATCTCTATTTCATATAGGTACATAAAAATAAAGCAACTTCTTCGCCTCTGCGAAAACTATATAAATAAGTACGCACTCTCCATTTGTCAAGAAACTATATTCCAGAAAAAAATTGGGGTAATCGATATTGGTTCAAAATTTATTAACAATATAGTGATGTCGTGCAAGTCTTTTTTCAGCATTAGAGAAAAACAAAGCATCCTACGAAAAAAGTGTATATGGCATAAAATGCTTAGAATTATCTTAGGAATACGTGTGAGTTTTTTTGGAACTTATCAAATTTTTTTTTCGGACCTTTTGAAAAATTATAAAATGTAGCAGAAAATTCTGAAAAAATTCACACATATTCCTTAGTGTCATATACACTTTTTTTGCAAGTTGCGTTGTTTTTCTCTAATGATGAAAAAAGACTTGCACGACATCACTATATTGTTAATAACTTTTGAACCAATATCGATTACCTCAACTTTTTTTCTATGATATAGTTTCTTGACAAGTGGAGAGTGCCCACATATTTTTTATAGTTTTCTCAAAGGCGGAGCAGTTGCATTAGTTTTATGTACCTATTTGTAATAATGATTTTCAATAATAAATTTAAAATTAAAGTACCATTTTATTTCCCGACCTATGCTAAATATCTCTTAAAATAAACATTTTTACAAAATCTTTACTACTTGTAATAAAACATAATTTTGTTAAAGCCTTTTTTACGTTTAATTTCTTAGATGGCTCACTTGAGAAATTTTTGCCCATATGAAACATTTATTATATCAAAGTGTTCATATGGATCTCGGCTATAGGTTAAAAGGCATAAATCTACTACTATTAAGCCGAATGTCATAAAAGGCGAAAAATATCACTTTTTTGGGAATTTTGTGCTCTAACTTGCCAAAAGTGCATCCAAAAATACTGATTTGGTAATGAAAGAGTAGATATGGATGTGACAAACAAAACTCCACCACCAAATGCGATTCAATTAACTTACGAGATATATCGAAAAAACCACATAATTCAAGGTGCAAAATTCAAACGGCCTTTTCTCGAAAACTAGAGCCAATTTGAACAAACTGGGCCAAATGGTCATTTATTTTGGCCTATATTTTCACCCCGCAGCGTCAGATCCGAGTAAACTTTTGGTGACCAAATTTTGTCCCACAGTGTTATAGGAATAGCTAGCGATTTCGATTATATCAAATTTTAGAGTTCTTATTTTTATCAGACAGAATTTCATAAAAATATCACATTTTTTAACTAAAAAAATGTATTTGATCTACGCAAAATTTTTCTGACAGAGAGTTGCAAAGTTTTTGTTTTGTTTTCTCAAATCAAAGAAAGCATACAAAGAGCTTACAATCTTAAAGCATGAAAACAATAAGTTTCCATTATAATAAACTACCCCACATTCCTTTGTAATGAGAGACCCTTTGTCATTTGAAATAAACAAAGTAAGAATTGAAAGAAAATCTATTCTTAAAACATTGTCTTTGTTTTAACAAAAGCCACTGTAAACTAAACAAATAAATAATGCAAATCATAATTAATGGCTTATAGTTAAATGTTTTAACTCACAAATACACTTAATAAAATATTTATTTCACAATAAGTTTGAGTTTTGTTTGGTTAATCAAAAATATGAAACCTGTTGATAATCGATATGGACAACATCAGTAAAATATGAATGCAAATTCATTATAATTAATTATGTTTACATAAATACATAAATAAATACTACAGTCAGTGCGCTCTAATGCCAACAAGTGTAGGTATGTGATATCGTTGAAGAGGCTATAAATTTAAAAAAACAAAACTAAAATTTTTGTCTAAAATATTCATCATAAATTCAAACTGAATTGTCATCATAAATTTGCATAAATGTGACAAAAGCAGGCATAATGATGAGGAATATAAAACAACAAACGATAGTAAAGTGAAATAATAAGTGGTAGATATGGCTAAAGAAGACAAAAATAATAAATGTTAACTGAAATGTTTGGGTCAATAAACTACTAAGAAGTGACATTTTTGGTATGACAAGTAATTGGGCATACATTTAATTAATTTTCTAACTATGGTAATGGATGTTACTGTCAAAGACATTTTGTGTTACATAAGTAGAATAGAAGAATGTGCCACGGGCACATATTGAATAGTGTTCGATTAACGAATAGTTCGGTAAAAATTCCATAATTGGATGTAGTTACTTAAGATTTGATTCTAACAAGACTGACATTTTTAGGAAACAAAAGTAAAAAAAGACTCTTTCTTTCTTATAAAAATGTTGGTAGTGCATTTGTTCGGGATGAACAAGTTTCAGAGGTGGGCAATCTTACACAAATGATACAACAGTAATAACGCTGTGCTTCCTCAAAATATGGTCTTACCTTATTCAAATATGGGAAATTCAGTTCAGTGCTAACCGTTGGATTAGTTCATTGCCTCGAAAGAGATATTTTTTTTTAAAAAAATCTCTTATTAACTTCTGATGGATCAATGATTTCTACTGAAAAGTATATGTTCCTGGTCACGATATATTAATCAGCGTTCGTTAAAGAAAAAAAATATCTGATAAATTGACTAAAAAACTAGTAACTCAAATGCAGATTTATACATCTTGAGCAGGAAAATGTACTTTTGATGAGAGATCATTGATTTATCTGAACTTAATAAGAGATTTTTTGTGCAAAACACCCCTTTCTTAACAAAATTTTCATTTGAACATTTTGTATAAGGCAATGAACTAATCCAGCAAAACGTTTAGCACCACTGAATTTCTTATACTCGAAATAAGTAAAAATCTCACGTCAGACCAAAAAAGTCCTCAAAAGTAGAGCGGTGTAATCAGTAGGAATAATTTGCATTCACTGTAATTAAATCATGAAAATTGGGCATTATTGTATAAATATTAGACTGATTCAAAATAAAAGATTTTTGAAAGTTCCACGATAAGGCCCGAAAACGTAAAAGATTGTGTTGAAAAATGAGCTGAAAACTTTTTAAATTTTTTTTTTTAATTTTTGAAGGTCAATTAGAAGTCGCTCACAACTAAAATACCCACAAAAAACTATTTTCGAAATGTCACCCTACTGTAAAACTCTAAAATTAAATTTTTAATAAAACTTCTTGTTCCAAGGTCATAATCAAATCACTCAAGAAAAGTTTTTCTAGAATATCTTAATCCATTCTATGCTATTTTTATGGGTCTTTCTGACACCTTTTTCTAAAAAGTCGATTATATTATAACATGTTAAAAAATTCTAAAAAAATATTCTTCGGAAATTTCGCTTAGAGTCACCAAAGACACGAAATTTCAATATATCCTATACCACACTCCATAACACTCCTAACTGCACAAACCATAAAGTAAAAATGAGGTGAGTTTTGCGTTTGGTGAAACAGCATCCACTAGAATCATGGAGAAAATTATTTTGTATGCGTGTTCTTAAGTTTTTATACCCCACACCCAGGTTATATTCCCTTTATCTTTTTGTTTGTAACGCAAAGAAGGAGGTGTGGCGAGTATGAAAAAGTAAATATGGGTGAATGTCTCGAAATACCGTAATTTCGGGACATGAAAATTTGAATTTGAAAAGTTGTTGGAATGGTCTAGTAACCGGGTAATCTGAAAAACCCCTGAAATCTTCACGACGCCTTCCATACTCATCTACAGCAGCAAAATCATGACGAAGGGGACACATGACGGAGGTGACGTTTCATGAATACGCACACAAAGCAAATCGCCAACTCTTGCTACTGGGCACAATCGACTAAGTTTGACAGACTCTTCATTCCACAATAATGATGATCCAAAAAAATTCCACTTCTCGCCAATATTTTGACCATGACGAAGGGGACATCGAATTTTTACCCGTACTTTTGAAATTTGAGTTTGAAAAGTTGTTGAAATGGTCTACCAACCGGGTAGTCTGAGAAACCCCTGAAATCTACACGACGCCTCCCATACTCATCTGCAGCAGCAAAATCATGACGAAAGGGACACATGACGAAGGGGATATTTCATGAATACGCACACAAAGCAAATCGTCAACTCTTACTACCGGGCACAATCGACTAAATTTGACAGACTCATCATTCACAATGATGATGCACCAAAAAAATTTCAATTCTCACCAATATTTTGACCATGACGGAGGGCACATCGGCTTTTATTTGCCATTTTGCTTGGACCGCAGCAACTACATGGGAACATTTGGAGAGAACTCCTCTGTTTTGCTTGGTTTCTGTGTTGATGGATTTGAAAAAAAGCCTGGCGTGGAAGCCCTCCAACGCTAATGCGGCGGAATAACCGCGGTAAATTAGAATTACCAACGGAATATGAAAAATGCGTGGGACAATAGTGATAATGCATGCACGAGCATTGGAGGGTCCGAATCGAACTTGCTCCACGAAAAAACATCTGTTCTTATGGAATTTAAATATGTTCACACGCAGAACATTAGTAGAATAATTTATTTGGCTAAATCGAGCATGGAAAAGGCTTAATTGGCAAAAGGACCATGACGGAGGGGACATTTTCAGTAGTTTTTATGCGATTAAACTTTATCAAGACTTCTTTTTAATTCCGGGATGTATGTACATTACTAAAAATGTTAATTTGGACTAATGTCATTGTGGGATGGTCAAAATTTTGCTTCAATCGCGCAATACACCCATGGGACAGGTGTTTTTCGACATTTCGTGACACTCAACTATATATTCTTGATCAGCGTCAACTCTTGATTCGTTATAGTCATGTCAATCTGCTGTCTGTTGAAAGAATTTTAATATTTTTTGCAAGATAATTGGATAAAATTTTGCATACAACAATCGTCGTCAAGGTTAGTTCGTAGGATTGTAAATGAGCGAAATCGGTCAACGGAAACACCTACCGGCCATACAAAAAACTTTTAAAGCACAACTGTATGAGCATTATTCACGATAACACATCCAAATGCTCGTAAAAACCAGGGATGAAAGTTAAAAGCTCTGAGCAAAAACTAGGTGAATTCAGATAAAAGAATGTGGTACCTCCTATTTAAGCAAAAGTTTCAAAACTCTATACAGAAACCGTTTTTGGAGATTATTAAACCAAATTTTACTTTGATACTATTGATAGAAAATGCAAGATTCGATCAGAAACTTGGTTGATTCGTAAAAGAGGGCGTGCCACCTTTCATACACTCGAAATTTGGGTATGTAATTTTTGGTCAGGCTAGTTACTTCATACAGTCAAATATAGTAACTGAATACACCGTATAGAAGTTTAAAGAGCTTGCAATAAACTTTCAAACCAGCGACCCGGGTTTGATTTAGCCACAAGACTTAAATTTGGTCTAACACCATTTAATATTGAGTCAAACTTTACTGCTTTTTGAGTGCAATATTTTTCTATTTGATTTAAATTTTCCACACATGTAGCAGAGAAAAATATCCATAAAAATAAAAATAAAAACTCAAGATATCACCCAATTTAAAAATTCCACATAAAATGCTGAAAAATACGACTGTGCTGCACATGCGGCGTACAATTTCATATTTTAACATGAAACAAATGTCTATGCAACCTGTTGCACTGCTTTATAGTGAAAAGCATTTAATGCGTACATGCATCCATTGGATACGAGAAACTTACTCACAAAGTACATACGCATTTAATTTGAATTGCGTGTAGTAAAAAAAAATTGTAACGATCACTTCAAGTTATGAGTACGACGTAGCGCAACAAGTTTCTAACCAGAAAATTGCGTATGTAAGACACGTCAACTTTGAAGTTTTATTTTTTTTTTTTTTTTCAATGATTTTACTGTGGATTTCATGCAGACTGCATGTTTTTAATAAATTGACTTGACGTGTTGTGATCCTGCTGCGCTGCTGCCGTTACCATAAATGCTTTTGGCCATTTTAAGGAGAAAACGCTTTAATAATTTTATGCAAAAATAATTAGAGCACGCAATGGATGTTGAGAAAAAATAACAGAATCGTTTTATTTAATAAAAAGAAATAAATTTTGAAATAAACTTAAAGTAATTTACGACTTTCCACAAACATTACCAACACCTTTTTTACTCTAAGCTGCTGTTTTTAATCTGGCATTAGTTTTTTTTTTTAAGAACTTCTAGCGTATTGGAAACTTCACATTAGAAATAACAATATATTGTATTTATGATAATCAATTTCTACGCTTAATTTAGTCGCATAATTTGCATATCCAACCAATTTACTCTTGTCTGAGCATCTTACGGCTGCTTTCACTCACAAAGCACCTTTTCATCTGTGGACTTTTTACATTTTGCTTACGATATCAGACAACATAAATCAAAATCTTATGAGAATTTTATATTCTACTTATTTTCTTTTACCTTTCAAATTATCTAAAATTATGCATAGAATATTTCTATTAACCCAAATATTTTCAAGTCTTTGTTTCTCTCTTTGTTTATCGGATGCAGGGTTTTGTTTTAATCTTAAAAAATCTGTTTTGAAAGTCATATGCAAATGCAGACTTATTAATTAGAAAATAGAAAAAATTAATTAAAAAACATAGATGATTAGAAATTAAAATAGGCGTCGACTATTTTATGTTCAAATCGCAATTCGTTTCATTACGACGTTTATTTTTTAGCCTGAAAGAATGCTAGTAAATTGTACATGCAATATTCTAAGTCAGTTTTTAAGTTATAGCTGTAAGCATATAAAATATATAATAGCATAGTCTCGGGCTTGAAAAACTGAGACGAAACGAAACAAACCCATTTATAAAAGAGGTCGCACGGTGGCACACTTTTGGTTCGATTTTTATTAAATTTATCAGACTAATATATCGCCCCTATACAAGTGAAAAGCACTAAGTCAGTTTTATCTAGTTTTGAGTTTTTTGGTATTTCTGGTCCAAAATATTATAGTCCTTAGTTTTATAAGACCCATTTAGCCGATTAAAAAGTGGTTATTTTCATCGTAAAAGTAAAAGCAAAACAACGATTTCCATACAAAAAAACAAAATTAAATTTTTTGTACATCAAATATCTCAAAACTTGAAAAACTGACTTAGTACTTTTCACTTGCATAGGGACGAAATTTCATGTACCGCTTTCAAAAATGTTATTGCTCTTTAAAGCAACTAATGAAATCAAAAATATTTAAATGATAAAGCAACTAAAGTTTTAGACCTTATATCAGGTTGATAAAGTGAGCCATACAAGCGTAACGAATTTGATAGTTTTTGGGTTGGGAATTTCGAGGAAGAAAATAAAAATTTAACCAGTTAAATTGTACTTGAAGACATAAGACATTTGCAATTAACTAACTATCGCTTTATCTAGTTAAAAATAATTTCAGACAATCATAAAATGTGCATTTACTCACGATCTAGTATCACTGTACGACGGTCCAACTTTTACAGGTATATTTTTGTACTGTTTTGGCAAGTTTGATCATAAGTACGATTCTTATCGGAAAGCTTAGATAGTCGAACCGTGTTACCAAATCGTGAATAAATGCCTATTTTATGAGTATCTGGAAATACTTTTAGTTAGATAGTTATTTGATAGTATGTAATTTAATTGCCGGGTCGTTCTCCATACAAAAAAAAAAAGTTGGGGAAAAACGTTCTTTATTATGAAATCTACCTTGAGAGTATCTAGGAAACAAAAAAAAAATTTTTTGGACCACTCTAAAAACAGTCAAAATTGTATTTTTTCCATAACTTAGGCAGATGATTTCAGATGATCAAAAATTATAAATTGTCGTAAAGGGCGTAATTAGATCTACATTTTTTTCTCAAAGCATTTGGACCTTCGAGGTCATATTCGACTAGTCAGACCCAGTTTCTTTGGTTTGTATCCCCCAAAATGCAATTTTTCTTAACATAAATAAAGTATTTGAGATTTTATGTACACCAAAGCACATGAATAGAAAATTTAGGCCTAACCCTTTACAACAATATATAACTTTAAAAATCGGGCACCACCTGCCAAAGTTATGGAAAAAAGACTATTGTGGCTGTTTTTAGAGTGGTCCAAAAATAATTGTTTTGTTTAAAAAATTATTTTACAATTTTTTAAATTCCCTGGGAAAAAGTAGAATTTTTCAGAAAATGCTTTTCGCTCAAATCAAATTCAAAAGAAGTGCGTCAAAAGATTTTTTCGAAAAACACTTCTGTGGATTTGGCTAGTTGAAAAAATAAAGTAAAACTTGAAAAGAGGTTTTTTGGGATTTTCCGAAAATTTTTTACGCTCAAAATCCGTTTAAAGTTTATTTAACAAAAGATATTGTCGTCAACATTTTCCAAGTATTGGGATATTTGAAAAAACAAAGTAAGCCACAAAAAAAGAATTTTTGGAAGTTTTTTGGAAAGCTTAAGGTTTTCGAAAAAACATTTGTCACTCAGGATTAGCTCAAAACCAGCTCGAAGTTCTGTGTTAAAAGATTTTGTCGCTTACTTTTCCTATGGATTCGCTGAAAAATTAAAGTTAGCCATCGAAAACATTTTTCAGATATTGCGGAAAATGAAAAATACTCCATACAGTTCAAAACTACTACTGACAAGATTGAAAATATCACGAAATTCTTTACCCAAAAACCATCAAATTCGTTACACTTGTGTGGCTTACTTTATGGAACTCTTTATATCGAACCTAAACTGACAAAAAACAAATTTTACTGGGGAAATTTTTTTTTGGGTCAAATTTGCTTTCGCTATAACTCCTTAACGATACTTTTTATAAGTTCAAAAAATTTTAGGCATATAATTTCTAGATTATACAGAAATATTTTGACACCCATAATTTGCTGTTGACTTATTTTAAACCATATATTATAAAAACATTTTGCTGCTTGCAATAGAGAGAATACATTTGCAATTTTTAGAATATGGAAAAACAGTCGAACTGTTACTCATAACACGCATTCTGTTTTTCAAATAAAGACACACCCAATTAAGCAAAACACCTGAGTGCAAATGAGCCGTGAGAACCTTATTATTAATGGCAATAAAATCAAACAAATTTATTTTTTTACACTGATTATGTGTGTCAAATGTGCAATATACAAATGTACAAACATTCATAACTACATAAGTATGTATATATAAATCTAAACGAAAAGCTAATAAAAAGTGCAAGAACATACATTACAAAATCGAATGAAGATAAAATCGATATTGAACACTGCATTGCCAACGTGAAATAGAGGTTAAAGCCTTCAAATGAAAATAAACGGGAAAGTATAAGCATCGAAAAATCGAAGAATAGAGTAGAACGGGGCAATGTCGTGCACTCAACTTTGACATGCTCGTAAATCCGTACATCTCAAGCGAATGCAAAGAGTAAGCATCCGATCGAAAGATAATTTCGTTGGTTACATCCAAGTGTAACAACATTTGTGTAGCGAGGAATTCTGATTGTGTAAATGAATGTGCACGACATTACCCCAATGGTCGTTTTAAAGGTCAACTTCGATAACTCGGTGAAGCCCAAAATTTTTTTCGAAAACTAAATACTTCTTTTCTTTGGCAGGATATTTCGTTTCAGAAAACACTTGCCTGGTATATTTTCCCGCAAGGAAAATTATTTTTCTGACCCGATTAAAAAACACTTTTATCGTCCCGAAAGCGTGCGTTTTGAAAAAAAGTTTACTCTGTAGAGGCGAACTGGTGAAAATTGCTAGTATTATATGCATAAGCTCAGTAGGTCAGCAGGTCCCTACCTTACGAACAGTTGGTAAATCATTCAATTCTTTGGGCTAAAACAGTCAGTGCACGACATTACCCCCTGCACGACATTACCCCGTTCTACTCTATATATTAGAAATAATGTCGAAAAATGTTGAAAAGCTATTAAAAAATTATATAAAAATATAAAAATTTCCGTAATTGTTGGCAATAAATACAGGCATGTTTTTCATTTTTATTTGACTTTTTCAACATTTGACCTCGTTATGTTTTAATCCTTTTGATAGAAATCACCCGAACATTTTATCATTTTGAACCGAGATGTTTAGAAAAAAATGTTTTATTTATTTGCCAACATTTTTCAGGGTCAACATAAAAAATACCTATCATGAAAGATGAGTCTTGCATCTCGTGCAAACTAAGTAGTTGCCAGTTTGACTGACATACATGCAAACATACTTAGTCCTCTATGTATGTTTCAACATGTGTTAGCAATTGTTGAGCTGTATAGTAGATAATATGAATGAATGAACGAATTGATGAATAAATTGCTGATGCTGTTGTTGTTGTTGTTGTTGCACTAGTACGAGTAAACATAGTAAATAGTAGATTTTTTTTACATCTACCAGTTATACCTGATAATTTTATTTAACAAGGCATGCAAAGCTAATACTCAACTGTAGCAACAAACGTAGCATTATCATTTTGATCTGGAAGCAGCAGGTGCACATTTTTGAAATATCTCGAAAATGATAGATGATGCAAGAACTTAATTTGAAAGTAATCATATGGAATTGTTGCAAGTTCTGTGAGATATCACAATTACAAGAAATAAGTGGAAAAATCTCTGAAAAGATCTTCACTATAGATGTTAGTTACATTGTATGTTTGTTCTAAAAATCTAAAAATCTTTTGTTTATTTTCTTATTTAATATCAATAGTGCTCACGCATTATCTTTTCTATACAAAATTTGTTAATTTTCTTGGCAACTACCTGCTTTTACGATTCTATTTATAGAATTATGCTCTCAAGTGTTAAGTAAATAAATGCCGCCTGTGTTCGGTGATGACCATAGCGCACAACGCACAATCCCATCAGTATGCCAGACGCGTGCATTTGTTTGTTTCTGGCGCTTTGTTTGTGACATCAAGTGTTTTGTTTACCAATTATTAAATTAAATCTATGCGTGGAGCACAACAATGGGTTAAGTAAGCAAAAAAAAAAAGTTAAAAATCATATGCACGTATTCTATCAAGATATATGTAAAATTTTATGCAAAGCAAGAAAAATACTCGTTCGGTTGTAATGATAAATTAAAACAACTGCAATTCAAGAAGACTTTAGAGTTTTTAGCGAGAGTACAAACTTGATGATTTATCATAAGTATCATACATTGATGTTTATTTAGTTTATAAACTACTAGGGTAAATCTCCGAAAAATTTACCAAAATATGCCTTTTTTGGTCCCAACTATTTTTTTATTTTTTTATAACTTGTAGGTACGCGTATAGAATATGATGAACTGAACCTTTGGAACATTTTTAACAAATGAACGTAAGTTTTTAGGGTTGCCATATGTTTTTTTTAAGTTTCACTTAAACAATATACTTAAAAATTAAAATAAAATTTTAATTTAAAAACGCTTGAATAAACATTAGAAAAATCCAACATAAATTTTAAGGGTTGCCAGATGGTTGCTTTCGAAAATTTATTTTAAAACTTCCTTTTTTTATGTTCGCCATTATAATTATACACTAAAAATAATAGTTTTAATCATTAAAAATTGATCGACGCTTAAATCGTTACAAACACATCGAACCGAAATTTGCTTTAAGCAAAAATAACATGAAAAAAAAACAGCTGGCAACCCTGAACATTTTCGAATAATTTCAGAAAAGTTTATCTGAGCGGTTCTGAAACCAAAAATTTTAATTAAATCAGAAAAAGTAAGAATTATATAAGATTTTCGAAAATATCCAGGTGGCAACCCTAAAAATTTAAGTTGGATTTTTCAAAAGTTTATTTAAGCGTTTTGAGACCAAGATTTAATTGTTATTTTTTAATAAATTAAACTAACAACAAAAAAACCAGGTGGAGGGTTACTTAACGAAAAATGATAAAATGTTGCAAAAAACGAAGGAGAATGATGAAACGGAGAATGACGAAATAATGCAAAAACAGTAATATCAAAACAAAAATAGCAATTTTTTTAAAAAAGTTGACCCTGTAATTGCTTAATGTTTTACTTATATAAAGACCACATAATATGTTAAGCAACATAAAAAAAACTTTCGCGGAGAATGATGCACGCTTGCGTTCTATACAACATTTTTAAACTTTTTAAAAAAAAACACACGAACACTCACTGTCGAAAATCCAAAACTGACTGAGCTGAAATTGCACTGAATCTGCTCTTTCTCTCCACTTTCAGTTCTTTATTTACACAATATTTAAAAAATTTACAGTTAGAATGAGAAAAACTAAGCGAAGATAGTCTAAATTAAGAGACCTACTTCCACGGTTGTCAATTCTTTATAAAAAAAAAAATTTTCGAAGAGTTAACACAGAAAAACAGTAGTTGAAATATTTATACAAACAATGCCGTATAAGTTTTTTTTAGAAAATAACATAATATGCGAAACGGGCTTTTTAAGTGCACTAAGAAGCGGCTAGGGACAGGATGGAGAATGAGTTTTGAACACTTTATGTAATAATTTCATAGTAAAATATTGCATTTTTTTTTTTTTTTTCAAGGAATTCATATAGAAACTTTTGTTAAATATCTGTATTAAATAATTAAAATATCAAATTTTAAATTTTACCATGGTTTTGAGCCCGAGAACATTAAATGATACATTTTTTCGAGACTCACCCTTATACAATAAATGGCGTAATTTATATCTGCCATCACCAGTGGATAGTCGTAATCTTACTAATAAAAGTTAACCTATTGATCACTGCTTTTCCAGTTATCATCCATAGAAACAAAGATTTTTCAACTCCATAAATAGTAAGTACTATATTATATTTTTATACTTTTTGTGTATTATTTTATATGCGATACCTGTACTTTGATGGATGATAACTCGGAAAGTTAGGATCTAATTAAAAAGCAAAAATATTTCGCCGAAAAAATTGCTAAAACGACTTTTTTGACTAAAAATTTAATCTAGTATTGGATTATCCACAAAAAGCCTCAGCCAAAAGAGGTAGCAAGGTTGTAAAACCGAACGAAGATTTTGTTAGGGGAGTGAAAAACCTATTCTGAAGTCAATTATATAAAAAACTGGAAAAAGGAAGTGGTATATTTTATTATGAACTTTTTTTATGTGGAGAGCATATGAAATTCGGACGGAATCGGAGCATATTATATTATTATATATTATTTGCATGTCAAAATTGATGTGATAAAAATGTTACATTGTATGTATTCTCCTTTAACTCCTAGGAGGAGCATAGGGCCAATATGAAATCTCTCCATTTGTCACGATCCCTTGCGATGACTTTGGTCTCTTGCCACGATTTTCCCGATTCTTGGATTTCCTTTTCCAACGACCTTTTCCAGTTGGTTTTGGGTCTACCACGTCCTCTACTGCCTTGTGGATTCCACTCAAGGGCCTGGCGACAAACTTCGCTGTGTGGTTTCCGGAGAGTGTGACCAATCCATCCCCATTTGCGCAGCTTGATCTCGTTTGCTATAGCCTTCTGTTTGCATTTTTGATGTAGCTCGGCATTTGATATAGTGCGAGGCCACCAAACCTTTAGTATACGCCTTAAGCATTTGTTGACGAATACTTGCAGCTTGTTTACTTTAACGTGCATTCAACATTTAAATTTTGTGCCTTCCTATACACTTGTAACGACATTACGCATTTGATAAAAGTTGTAACAATTAAAATATACTTTAAAAGTATAATAAATATAAAATTGGCAAAAGATTGGTAATGAAAACTATAGTGCCTTCCGAGAGATTTTAAATAAAGTCCATTTAATTTAAAAAGAAAGCACAATATTCAGCCAATCTGCATAACATTAAAGCTCTAAGACATCAATTGCTCTGTTACAAGTCTATATCATGCAACACAAAATACATCGCCAGTGATAAAACTTGTTAGCAATAAACAAATTTAAAATTAAAGCAGAAAAAAGCCCACAGCAACTTAATTCAAAATTAATTGTAAGTGCCTTCAAAACAACAAATCAAACAAATCAAAAAATAATAAAAGCAATGAATAAAAAACCTTTCACCCTTAGGCCAAAGCATTTCTACAGAAGCTAAGATCATGAACTCAAAATCACAATCGCAAATCTAATAACTTTCCATGGGTGGTCCCCATTGGTCTGCTGCTCTCGTTGCTTTCTAAATAAATCAAAACTAGAGCCAAACCAAATCGAACATGTCGAGTCAATCTTAATGAAGAAATTAATTGAAGCATAAATCCGTCTTAAGATCGTCCAGATCACTTAAAACTCTAAAGCTCAGCAGCAACAACAACAACAGAGCACAGCTGTTCATTTGTAAGGTTTTGTTGTTGGATTTTTTATCATTTGTGGCAGCGCTCGTGCCAGCATGAAATCAAAAATCACTATATTTTTCATTAGAGAGAGATTGTGCAAAATTTTGCGCACTTTTTGTGTTTTTTTTTTTTTTTTTTTTTCTTTTAAGTCGCAAGTTCTTTAGTTGATGTTGCTCCCAGCGGTACTTAAAAACGCATTGCCAGCCGACAGCACAATTGTTGTCCAATGTTACTTAGTAAGCGCGTAGTTCTTCAAGAAATCGACATTTCTTTTGTTGATAATTTGAGGCCGACAAATAAACAGACACAGTTTTTAGGGTGGTGCAAAAAATTTAGCTTTTGAAACATAAAAGATGACGTAATTTAAAATAGTTGAATACAAATAAAGAACGATTAATTGGCAGTAGATTGAAAACATTTTTTGGGAGTTTTTCTTTTTGAACGTTTTTTAGTAATTTTTGTTAAAAGTGGAAAATTTTTTTTTTTTTTTTTTTTTTTGTTTTATGAATAAAATGTTAAATCTAATACTACGTTCCTTACGAAAGATTTATGAGGTGATTTATGGCTGCCTGAAAATTTCGCTCTAAGTTTCGCAGTAAATCACGTGATTTACCATACAAAATAAACCTAATTCAGACGAGATTTACTATAAATCTTCGTATAAACCTCAACAGGGTACCCGATGTTGATTTTTTTGGATCAAAAACTACCCCTTAACTTCGACAATTGACATTAAATGTCGATAATAAAAAAGCAAATGGAACATGAATATAAAGAAGGAAAGGAAGGACCACTTTCCCGCCTATGCCATTTACTGTCAAAAATAAATCTCTTTCAGCTGGTGGAAATGGGTAAGCTTTACCAACTAGAATAATAAATCTCATAACAGCTAAATCTTCGTTGGAAAAGTATAAAGTATAAGCATTAGGGTGTCCCTTATTTGGGAAAAGTCAGTATTTTATGTCGCGCTCCCCCAGAATTGAAAGACTTTGAGAAAAAAATGAGATCCCCTAAAGGACAGGTTTTTTTAAACGAATTAACCTGTGTCACGAAGACATTCAAATTTAATTTTGAAGTTTTGTGAGTTTTGACAGCTCTGTAACCGTTGACAGCTGTCAAAATTTAATTTTGACACTTGTATCGTATTCAGCGACCCGAAAAACAATAAGATACACATTTGATGGCGAAAAATATTTCAGGTAACGCGATTCCCAGCAAGTTAAAACAAGAAGTATATAAAATCTATGTTAATTTTCATATAAATTTGAATGTCTTCGTGACACAGGTTAATTCGTTTAAAAAAACCTGTCCTTTAGGGGATCTCATTTTTTTCTCAAAGTCTTTCGATTCTGGGGGAGCGCGACATAAAATTTTGACTTTTCCCAAATAAGGGACATCCTAATAAGCATGAAGAAGAAAAATAAAATCAAAACTTCATCAAAGTCAAAATTTTATTAATTTATTTTTTTTTTTAGTTGCAACAGAGGGCGAAAAAATAAAATTTTTTTTTTTTTTTGAGCCATCCTAATAAATATACACATGAGCTCGCATAAGAACCCTACGGAATCTGATTGAAAGCAAAACCATAAATTATGCTGTCAGTCACAATCAAGTGGCGACACAGTCCACACAGCCCGACTGCGATGACGTTGACGATGTCGACGACTACTTTGGAACAATTTGAACCTTAAGTTGAAAATTGTTTTTTGTATATGAATTTTTCCCCACTATTATTTCAATTCTGCGCACATTACAATGGAATACGCCATTAGATTCTTGGCTGCCGAAAGCTTGTCATGTTCGCAGTCAACATCGGTTGCAGTCTTTTGGCGAAGCATTAGTTTGATGCGATAAACACCAGGTTAGGAGTTGATGTTGCTGATGATAATGACGCATGCTGGGATCGCTAAGATATATTCTATGGTACCTATACATTAGCCGATGGGATTTTATCGATTATATGAAAGAAAAGAAAAAGTTGACAAAAAATTCATTGAAAAAGGATTATTAGATTTTAAGGAAGAAACTTTTCTTTTTTATCACTTTTGGTTCATTTATTTTAAAAAGAAAAATCGATAAAAATACAAAAAATATCTATAAAAAACCGAAGAATAAAAAGTTTTGAATGAAACCGAATATATATAATTACCAACCAAAACCTAATCGATTAAGCCCGGATTCACAGTTGGTCAACCATTAGTTAACCAACAGCTGATGAACAGCAACATGATTTCAATGGGCAGACATCCAGCCAGACAGACAGACGGACTATATCGACTGAAGAGGTGACTCATATCAAGAATGTTCATATATACCCTTCTATACCTACCACAAACCGTAGGACAATGTGAATATACTCATAGTGTAGGGTATAAAAAAGCTAATGTTTTCACCAAAACCCACAAATTCATCCCGTAATGCCATATATTTTTTTTTTTTTTTTTTTGTTTATTGATTTAGTTAAATGAAACACCGTGCATATGAAACATTAGTTTTAGTTAAGCTCTTGCCATCGTTTTAGTTAACTAATTGGTTAACTGATAACTGTTAATCCAGTCCTTAGTCGCTAAAAGTCAAAACATATCGAATCGTAAGAAAAGAATCGTCACAAAACGAAGAGTATTAAGAAGTATCGAAGAAAATTAAAACAAAAAAGTCGACGACATGGTCCAAATATATCGAGTAAATTGCTAAAGGTAGCTAAATGTCGAAAAAGAGCGAAAAAATTGGTAGTATTCAAAAACCATCTATCGAAACTTTGAATAAAACTAAAAAAAAAAAACTTTAGAAGTAAATATATGAATGTGAATGGGTCAATCTTTGTGTAATCGATTAAGATTTGGGTTAACATCTCCAATTTTTTTGAAAATTGGTATTGGTCCGGACGGTATTTTTTTTTTCGGTGGCCCCTAGTAAAATTTTTTTTAAATATTTTTGGACCCCATTTCATTTTTGGAAAAAAGGGTCAAAAAGACCACTGAAATCACCATACAATGGGTCAAAATGTTCTGCTTACTTAACGTAAAATCAAGCATTGAACAATTTTTCAGAAGACTTCATCCCATTATGTCCCATTTTTAAGAGTCTTATAGACCCCTTTTTCCAAAACTTGGTTACAATGGGTTAAAATATTCCACAAAAACGGTGGCAACCCTATAAGGTAGCGCACGTGCACCAACGACTCATGATAAACACTACATTAAACAACTTCAAAAAGTCATAACTTGAAAACTACAAAAGATACCACAATTTTAGGGTCGCAAAATAATTATAATGAAATTTACTTTTCAAACAAAATATTTAAAAAAAAATAAAAAGGGTGCTCGAAGCCCCAAATTGGCTTTAAAAAAGATTTTTTCACACCTGAAATAAAAATTTTTTTTCAGTTTAATTTTTTTTTTTATTCAAATCTCATACTTTTTTTACACTAACCCAAAATGTAACTTAAACAAAATCGGATAAAAAGCCGAGAAGCAATGAATTTTCAAATATGTGAGTATCCAAAAGTTGCATCGAATTTCAGGCATCTTGGATTTTTTTTTTCGGATTTCGGAAAATCATTTTACCACAGTCATATGTAAAGTACATACTAACTTTTCACCAATTTTGAAAAAAATCGGTGATGTCGACCCAAATCTTAATCGATTACACAAAGATTGACCCAAGTGGTATTTTTGTGCAAATATACTGCATTAATGTTTTCAAATTGTTCATCAAACAAAACACTCCATTTCTCAAAAAATGCAAAAAAGAGCAACATCAAACTAATAAAACCAACTCAGAATCCTTCCTTTTACTCGAAATTAATAATCTAAATATGGCCAAATACGGTTAACGTGTTGAAAATTCGCGCGAAACTAATTTTTGAAAAAAAAAAAAACAATACACTTTTAAAATGTAATCAAACTACACTTATGATTCACCGCTCAAATAATCTATTTATTCCTAACAATAAAATAAAATATACAAAATCTATAAAAATTCAATTTTATTTTCAATTTCGGAATTTGAGATCAACCTTCTTTTTTATTTTAATTCAAATTAAACGAAAAAAAAAAAACAATAAATTCTATTGTTGGCTTTTTTAGGTAGTCAACCACGTAAAAAACCTACAGTCAACTTGAATATCCACCTTCCAAAAGAAAACGAAACATTAAACTTTCAAAGGTAAACAAATTTCACTTTCATGTATGGCGGCGGCTTTTTTGTCATTCAGTAGCTATTTGTGTGTATGTGTGTGTCACTCTGATGGCAGTGACAGAAATTATTGCAACATTGTTCACAATTGTTCAACGAATGAAAGTTGACTTAACAAAGGCGCATCCACATCACAGACATCAGTCTGAAACATTGACAATCAATGGCATTTTAACCGAAATATTAGAAACGGAAACAATATATGGCACTTATATGTTGCATCATATATAACATATGTGTCTATATCCAAGAAGCCAACGTATTTAAATATTCGCCAATAAAATTAAAGTTAATGACTACAGTTGCATTTAAGATTCTTGCGTAGGAGCCACTACAGTCACATTGGCTGCATTTTGAGTAATGAAAACCTACATTAATATTATCAGTAAGCATAGCGTCCATGCCATGTCGGCAAATAAATTAATTTTTATTTTGACCAGAGCCCACACGTGCTGGAACTTCATTAGATTGTAGTAAATGTTGACACCTGTTGCATATTGTGACGTCATTAACACATGAGGGGAAAAACAATAGGAATAAATATTCATGACACTTTTCTGTGATCAGCGAAAAATGGACGAAGAAAAATCATCTAATATAATTTTGTGAAGTAACAAGTCGCTGGGCGCTCGTTTGATGACTCCATATATTTATTTTGTATTGATTATTGAGTTTAAATTGATTTAATAAGATTTACTTTGTAATTGGAATCTGTTAATTAGTGTAATAAAACATTTGAAGATAACCAACAAAATAGTTGGACTTTAGTGTAATACATTAAGTAAAATAATATTAGTGCAATATGGCAACACCAGTAAACAGCTGTCACAGCAATCAGCTGTTCACCACACTGAGCTGAGTTGGGATGGTTATAACTTCTGTGTCGAGGAAAAATGTTGTCATTCCGGCGGCGACCTGCAGCGAGTGAAAGTGGTAAGCATAGTAGTTAGAGTTATTAAGTGAAAGGGGTATTGAGCAAAGCCAATACTGCGAAATAGGGACGAATAGTAGAAAATCTCTTTTGGTCTTTGTGTATTCGTTTGCCAATCCTGCGAAGCCGGAACAGAAAAAATAGTGAATAGGTCCATAGTCAGGATAGTTATATTGGCGACTCGTTCTCACTAGTGTTTCGGAACTTGTGCGAAAGAGATGACACCTAACATTCGACTGTATTGAGCAATGCCGATACAGTGAAGCCGGAACGGGCAGTACGATAGTGCCTCAAAAGAGAGAGAAGGAATAGGACCTCAAAGGGAGAAAAGAGCAAGGCAAAACATTCGAGTAAATTGTGACGTGCAAAAATGTATAAATAAAGTATCATTATCGTAAGAAATTCGTTAATTAAAGTCACAAAAGAACGAAAACCGATGTTTATATTCGATTACAAAACGGAATAAGTACAATTGTTAACCCTTTCTCCGAAATATAAATATTTTGTGGCGCGAACCTTGGTCACCGGCCAGCCAAGACCTCGGCCATAGCAAAAACTTCGTCACAATTTGATAGTAAATCAGCTCTTAATGCTTCAATATGGCGAACACAGTTACTCATCATTTTTACGCAATATGAAATCATTCACCATTGACTCAGCGGCCTAAAAATGTTATCCATGATTCTTGTAGATGCTGTTTCACCTTATGCAAAACTCATCTCATACTTTTCGGTTTGTGCAAATGCATCGAAGTTGTTTCGTCCAGTGGCACAGGGTGCATTAAAATTAATTTTGCTATATGTTCTAACATTAACTTATTTATTTTACTTTTAGAACAGTTGTGGACATACAAAATATTCTTTCTGCTCAATGTAAATGCATTATTTTGCGTTTTTATAGTTTTATAAGTATATTTGCTTTTGTTACACTTTACAGCAAACTTTTTTTATTTATTTATTATTTCAAAGGCTCTTGATTGTACTGCGACCTAAAAGATCTTTTGTACAGCCTCTTTCCCTAATCAAAACAGTTCCAGACTATCTATAAATCTTGTTACTGCCATGGGATTAATTTTACCTATGTCACCTGGATCTAAAATCTCAGCTCCTAGATACTTAATTCTGCGTCTAAACGCAGCAGGGCATGCACATAGCACATGCTCTGCTGTTTCCAAGTCCTCTAAGCAGAGTCTACAGGAGTCATCGTCTACCAAACCCATCTTTTTTAGGTGATAATTAAGTTTACAGTGACCTGTTATTATTTCACTGTACGTTTTTATATCTTTTCTGCTGAGATTTAGAACAGCTTCAGCCTTATCTTGTTTCGGATCGATCAGCCTCTTCGCCTGTCGCATACCTTCTTTGGCTCTCCAGTGATCGGAGAGGCTTTCCTTTTCCCATTCGCGTATTAGGTTATTTTTAAAACTGTTGTTTACTCCGCAGAAGGGTTCTGGGCCTATGAAAGTATTGAGTGCGCCCCTCTTGGCCAAGCAGTCAGCCCTTTTGTTGCCTTCATGCCCCTCGTGCCCTGGTATCTAAACTAGAGTAACTTCATTCCTCATGGCTAGGGCTTGAAGAAGTTCAAAACACTCCCATACAAGCTTGGAGTGCATTGAAAAAGCCATTAGTGATTTTAGAGTTGCTTGGCTGTCCGAGTAAATGTATATGTCGGTGCCGGAAGTGCCCCTTCTTAGACATTCTCTAGCGCACAACTCTAAAGCGTGGATCTCCGCCTGAAAAATAGAAGCTGTTTTTCCCATTGCAACTGCTTTCTGGAATCTTGGTCCCACAACTCCAGCTCCCGCGCTGCCATCTTCCATTTTGGACCCGTCAGTGAACCAAACCTGTGAGCCCTGTTTTACATTTATGTCCTTCCTCTTCCGTTCAGCGCGGTCATTTATTACCACTTTGAATGTTCTAGAGAAAACAAATTTTTTACTTATCTTGTCGGAGACCGAACGGCATGGTGTGTCCCAGAATATATCCAGGATCTTGACATGCCCTGTTAGATTGCCTTCTTTAAGTTGTTGTAGATGAGGTAGTCTGAGGGCCGCACAGGCTGCTTCTTTCTTAACCATAAGGTGAAGAGGGATGAGACCCGTAAGCATGCCTAGAGCTACTGTCGGGCACGTCTTTAGTGCCCCTGTAATACCCAAGCAAACTATTCTGAAGATCCTGCTTAGTTCATTCTGAGCCCCTGCTTGGTCTACCTTTGGCCACCGGGCTAATGCAGCATAAGTGATCATTGGTACGGTGATAGTTTTATAGGACCATGCCATCATTTTTGGCCGTAGTCCCCATGTTTTACCATATAGCCTTTGACAAGCATATGTTATTCTTAAGGCTTTATTTATTATGTATAATAGATGACTATTCCAAGTTAGACTCTTATCTAGAATTACTCCTAGATTTTTCATCTCCTCGGAAACCGTTAGTACCTTTCCCCCCAGATTTAAAGCTTTCAGGTTTAGCTTCCTCTTCCGGGTAAAGGGCACCAGTGTGGTTTTACTAGGGTTAATCTCGAGTCCTTTCTCTCGACACCAGCCTAGAGCTAAGTTGAGAGCTAGTTGCATTCGTTCAGTTACGGTAGAGTCAAACTTGCCTCTAACGATAATAATCAGATCGTCAGCAAAGCCCTGGACCTCGAATTTGTGATCAGCAAACAGCAAACTTTAACTTACCCAATGAAGTGATTTATTTCTGAAATTAAAAATAAAAAAAATTTATTAAAAATTAAAATCTTAAACTTCAGCTAAAGATGAAATGATTAAAAGCCTAAATATAACACATAATAACAATAAAAATGTTATGCCATTAGAAAAAAACTTTTAGCAGTCATAAAAATTACAAGCTCTCTATTACTTTCTATAAAGAAACCCCATAAAAAATTAGCAGCAATTTTAATTAGTATCAACGGAATGCGTAGGAGTATGTTAATTTGTGCGGAGAAGAAAAGAAATAACAAGAAATATAACAATAAAAGAAACAATAAAAGCAAAACGAAGAAAAAAACCCAACTCAAAAATTCAAGAAAAAAAAAAACGCAAAAAAATGCTGAGCTCAGGCATTAACACAAAATTTTATGTGCCGTCAAATAAAAATTCAAATATTTTTGGCATGTTTTTACTTCAATTTTGGTATGCTGCCTGTGCTCAAAATCACAGCTTTCAAAATGCTAAACATTTTAGGCCCACAAAAATTCAGAGTATGCTATGCTATTTGATGTTGTCTAACGTCGTAGCTTTTGTTTTTTTGGCCACGTGCTGTACTTCATAAAATCCAAACCCAGTTTTTAATTTGTGAGGCTTCATCAAGTGATAAATTCACAGTTTTTATGCTTTGCCTTCATGTTAAATTTCCATTGTAAATCCTATCGTGTTCAACTGGGTGTTTTGGGCTCATGTGGATTTTTTATAGTGGCGTCAAGACAACAGCGAAACGAAAATCTTTTTTTAATGCCTCAATAAACATTAATTTCAAATATAAATTGATGTTTTAACATTTTTTTGTAATTTATGCAAATTGAAAATAGAAATTTTTAAAATTTTTTCTAAAAAAATTAATTCAAAATTTTTGTTGCTAACCAAATAATACCAAATGATTTGAGCAAAACTAATGTCATAATGTGAATGTACTATGAGTTTTGCAAACGACTTCAAATGTCATTGTTCTTTGATATTTATGTTGTAAACAGATAAGGCATTAGTTGACAATATCCACAAATCTTGAAGGTCTTGAAAGCCATTTGGCATATTAAGTTTAGGAGAAAGAAATAATTAAATGCAAAAAGAGTACAGAAATAAACAAAAACATCTAGAAGGTTTGTCGTTATGGTTTGTACAGTACAAAGCGATAGCTAAGTGAATAGTACAAGAAAATTTTTATGTAAGCACTGCAACATAGAGAAGGACCCAGTTTTGCTTCCAGAGGAGTGTATAAAGAGTTAACTATATATGAGTTTTTTCGGTATATTAATAATTTTCAACTAGAAAGCAACACAAACCAATTATCCTTTCAAAAATTGATTATGGTCTGCCTATATTTGGAGTAACATCGAAACGCTAGCGTTATTTGCAAAAAATAAAGTCAATATATCATTCTGCACTTCGAGTAGCACTTAGTGCTTTTCGTTCCTTCCTCATTCTAAATATCATTACGGAATCCGGTCCATAGAAAACCGATGCACACACCCAAAAAAAAACGTAATGTCATTCCAACAGTTTTTGCATATCACTTTTTACATGCAAAAAAACTGTTATCGCAACATGCAAAAATGTAGTAGTACACTACTTACAGGACGGTTAGCTTTTAAGATCTTGAACTCGGAAGGCTCTCAAGTTTATGAACAAATCAAAAAAAAGAAGAGACTACCAAAAAAGCAATCAACGCTATATCGTGCTTTACAACTTGCTAAGGATAACGACATCATAATTTCTATTGAAAAAAATTAACACTTACGAGAACCACCTTGGCACTTAAGATCGGAAAGCATTATTCTAGAACTTCGTCAATGGACAAAACAAGAAAAAAATCCAGACATATTTCGAAAACACTTCTTAGAAATACGTAACCGTTACAGCGATTGAAAGATCATTCACACTGATGGATCAAAAACTAAGGATTCTGTTGCTTTGGGGGTATTAAATGAGAGCCGTAATCTACTTTGTATTGGTGCTCTGTCCTGGTATACCTTCATTCTAACAGAAGAAGCAGTAGCCATACTACAAGTTATTAAAGGAAAACAAAAAATATATCATATGCTCAGTGTCTTTATCCACCATCCAGGCAGTCAAAAATATTAACGATAGCTCAACCATTTCAAAAATGCGGGATTTATTGATTAACTCTCCTCTACTCAAATTACTTTGGATTCCTGGGCACATTGGTATTGCAAGAAAAACAGCCGCTGATAAAGCTGCTAAACCTTGCAACAAAGACACCAACTTTTACTTTTGCCACAACTTTTAAAAAAGACATATGGAATGCCGTTGATGAAAAAATACTAGATATTAATAAATCCCACTGGTCTGCTTATTCTCATCACTACACCACAGCATCAATCCGAATCAAATTCCAGCTACCTATCCGATTTCAATAAATAGAAGAAAAACAATAGCCTTAGAAGCTTGTTAGTCTTTAAGCCTTAAAATTGTAATAAAAAAAAAAAAACTTTCTCAACATTATATCATTAAATTTATCAATAACTTCAATATTTTCCGACTTTTTCTGTATGTACTTTATCCATTAATTTTTGCTAATTTGAGACTTTTGATTTAGATTTCCCTCAGGCACCCCGGTTATTCACAGCTGAATGATAATTTTGGTTTTGTAGGAACAAGTCTTCAAATGGCAATGCTTTCATGAAAATCCAATTTGTTTGTAAGTTTGCATGACGAACCAACAAACAGTCTCACAACATATTCATTGCATTTTTTTTTTTTGTAATTTTTGCTGAACTTGCTACTTTTTATGCACAAAGCCAAGCAGTCTGTCTCATTTTCATAAAATTTTCTTGTTCATATGTTTTATAATAAAAAATAATTTATATTTAATTATTTTACTTGCCCGTTTCAATGTCATTGAATTGTCTGCAGTCGCGTGAAAGTCACATTGTCTCATGTAGCGCATTTGGTTTTTATATGACGCTTCGGTCGTGTATTTCAAACTCAATGTACTAGCAAACATATCGAGTTCGAGTTCGAGTTCACCTAAGTTTATATAGTTTTAGAAATTTTAATTATTTTTTTGTGGTTACAGTGGTATAAGCTAACAAAATATCATGCAGATGGAGTAAGCAGCATGGCATCTTTAGATGTATGTCTTATCAAGGGATACTTAATTTAAATTTAATTTGTGACATTAACCGACAGGAAAACTTAACTACAAAAACGATGGCAGACGACAAGAGTAAGAACTAAAACCAAATGTCAGTTTAGACAAAGACCCCGTTTGAGTTAAACGAGCTCATAGACATTATTGAGACCTACAGAAAAAGTTCGAAGACTACTGGAAGCCAAATGAGTCGACAACTTAGTGTTTGAAAAGCCAAAGTCGTACAGCCCAATAGTAGTCGGCGAAGACACGCATTTAACCGGTTGCGCGAAAAAGTTTTGCAACTAACACAGTAGCTGCTGATGTAAATAAAAAAGCACGCGAAGAAGACAATGGATGGAATACGGACAATTAAAAGGGACATAAAGTAGCCAAAGAAAAATCTAGCGAAATACCAGCTAAAAGAGAGCCAACGGTGGATCAGTAAACATATAGTAGAAGAGAGCCTATGGATAAGACACCCACTGCAGTAGAAAAAATAGCGGAAAAGAGAAAAAACCGAGAACGGTCTGAAAATGACCAGAAGCGGTACTGTTGAAACCTACTGTAGGTAGGAGCTGTACAGATCAGTGAAACCAGAGCATTCAGACATTTCAGTAAGGTCAGCCAGAAAGACAAAGGATGGCGCTAATTTCTTGGAATCAACAGACGGTGGTAAAATGGATCAGATCTTTGTGTTCTATAAGGAAGTTGCGACTGTGACCGAGCTGATAGATAAAGCAACAGTCGAGATCAGAAATTTGAACATGCTTACTAATCAAGATTAGTTAGTCCTTGCTGTTAAAATAGTAGTGCAAGAAAACGCTATCGCTAAGCAGGGACGTATAAAAATTGGATGGATATAGTGCAGAGTTAAACTGTTGGAGAACATAAAACGATGTTGCAGGTCTTTTGGTTCAGATCATAAACATTTTAACTGTTCTCCAACAGAGTTCCAGAACCGGACAACTTTCGACCTGTCAGAGACCGCAGCGTTAATACCTCGTTAATACCTCGTCTGGGAGTTAGGAATTAACGTCCAATGAAATAATGCTCAAAAATAAACGAAATAATGCCAAAAAAAACGAAACTACACTGCGTTATTTCCAATATGATTATCACAAAAATTTTACGTTAGGTAATAACGCCCAATGAAATAACGCCCAAATTATTTTTATATAAATTTGGACGATAATCATTTAGGAAATAATGCCCAAAAATTTGGGCAATATTTCGTTTTATTTGGACGTTATTTCTTTTTAATTTTAACAAGAAAACGAAATAACTTCCAAAAAATAAAATGACGTAATAACGCCCAAAATAAAAACGAAATAACGCCCAAAAAATTAAATGACGTAATATCGCCCAAAATAAAAAAACGAAATAACGCCCAAAAAATATGAATAACGCCCAAAATTATAAACGAAATAGCGCCCAAATTATTTTCGTATAAATTTGGGCGATAATCATTTTGGAAATAACGCCCAAAATTTATTTGTATGAAAATAATTTGGGCGTTATTTCGTTTTTGGGGGTTATTTCATTTTTTAAAAATAAAATGAAATAACATCCAGAAAAAACGAAATAAAGCCCAAATTTTTGGACGTTATTTCCAAAATTATTATCGCCCAAATTTATATGGAAATAATTTGGGCGTTAATTCGTTTTTGTTTTTGGGAGTTATTTCATATTTTTTGGGCGTTATTTCGTTTCTTATTTTGGACGTTATTACGTCATTTAATTTTTTGGGCGTTGTCTCGTTTTTTTATACCCTACACCCAGGGTATATTCACTTTGTCCTTCCGTTTGTAACGCAGAGAAGGAGGCGTGGCAGGTATAGAAAAGTATATATATTCTTGATCAGCGTCACCTCCTGAGTCGATATAGCCATGTCCGTCTGTCTGGCTGGCTGGCTGGCTGGGTGGCTGGCTGGCTGGCTGGCTGGCTGGCTGGCTGGCTGGCTGGCTGGCTGGCTGGCTGGCTGGCTGTGTGTTGAAATACACTTTTTGGGAAAACTGAGCAAGATAATTCAATGAAATTTGGTACACTGCCTCCGTCGTCAAAGTTAGCTCGGGGGATTGAAAATGAGCGAAATCGGTCAACGGACACGCCTACCGCCCATACAAAAAATTTATTCAAAATGCAATTTTAGGAGTATTTTTCACGACAATGCAACCATAATACACATAAGTACTACGAATTGTAAGCGCAAGCTCTGACAAAAAACTGAGCGAATTCGGACAAGAGGGCGTGGCACCTCCCATACAAGCAAAAGCTTCAAAACGCTATACTGAAAGCGTTTTTTGAGATATTCAAACCAAATTTGACTCAGACTCTAAGAATTATAAATAAAAGCTCTCAGCAAAAATTGGTTGAAATCAGACAAGGGGGCGTGGCACCTCCCATATAAGCAAAAGATTCAAAATGCTATACTGAAAGAGTTTTTTGAGATAATCCAACTAAATTTCACTCTGACACTAAAAAATATAAATGCAAGCTCTGAACAAAAACTGGGTGTACTCAGACAAGAGGGCGTGGCACCTCCCATATAAGCAAAAGCTTCAAAACGCTATACTGAAAGCGTTTTTTGAGATATTCGAACCAAATTTGTCTCAGACACTAAGAATTATAAATGAAAGCTCTCAGAAAAAATTGGGTGAAATCAGACAAGGGGGCGTGGCACCTCCCATATAAGCAAAAGATTCAAAATGCTATACTGAAAGAGTTTTTTGAGATAATCCAACTAAATTTCACTCCGACACTAAAAAATATAAATGCAAGCTCTGAACAAGAACTGGGTATACTCGGACAAGAGGGCGTGGCACCTCCCATATAAGCAAAATTTTCAAAATACTGCAGTGTAGGGTATTTATTTTTTGGCCAGGCCAAAATTTACACCCTTACTAGTTTTTTTTTGGCGTTATTTCCTAACGCCATTATTTTCATATAAATTTGGGCTATATCATTTTGGAAATAACGCCCAAAATTTATTTGTATGAAAATTATCTGGGCGTTATTTCGTTATTTTATTTTAAGCGATATAAAAAAAAACGAAACAAACCCCAAATTTTGGACGTTATTTCCAAAATGATTATCGCCCAAATTTATATGGAAACAATTTGGGCGTTATTTCGTTTTTGTTAAGGGCGTTATTTCGTCATTTTATTTTTTGGGCGTTATTTCGTTTTTTTTTTGGGGGGGTTATTTTATAGCTCCCAAAAATTTATGAAAATAATTTGGTCATTATTTCCTAATGCCCCACGTTCATCTTCGGTAAAGGCCCAAGCTCTAAAGCGGCTTTTCTAATAAAGAAAAAAGATATATTGGCAAAGGATGCAGATGCAATACCCAGCCCCTATATCTTACAGGAGCAAATATAACGTAGGCGAATGAACAGATGGCATTAAATGTTTTAATGGGAAACCCTCTAACGCAATGATAAAAAACTGTTTCCCAGGGGTGAGGGGGAGTTTCAGTCGGTCACCTCTCATTCGCAAAAAAAAGGCTTAGCTGAACATCAATTGGGGACAAATTTGTTTTTGATGCTTATTACTGATCTTTTGCTTCTGGTACAGACACACAACTTTCTGTTCCACTGTAACTGAATGCGCACTATCAGCAACAAAACATAAAAACGCACTTTTTGCCATTAACAACGATAAACGCGGCGATTGTTGCTGTGATATGCGAAACCAGACGCAATTTTGATGCGTCGCCAAGATATGTACAGCAGCAATGGTTGGGTGCAACACAATATCAATGTTGGTGGCAAGAGGATTGCAGTGAAGCAGTGTAGCCTGCAACAATTTAAAATTCGAGCAAACACATACAAATAAAACTTGATTTCAGCAACATTAAACAACGGTAATGCAACGAATTGGTAGTAAGAGGAAAAAAAACAACAACATAATTTTAATAGGCGTCAACGACGTCCCAACTGGTTTGTTGCTACGGTTTTCTTGCTGTCGACCACAATATGTGAAGTGTTGTTGACAGACAGACGAGCAGCACAACAGCTTGCGGCACAGGTGAAAATTTAACACGCAAACCAGTCAAAGTTGTCGATATGCAACCAAAAAATATAAAATCGAAACAAACAAAAAAAAAATTAAAAATGTTGGCAACAAAATCATATTGTTTGTTGTTGTTGTTGTGTTTTTTTTAATTAAAATAATTTAACGCACTCTCTACGCAGGCGCGCGCAGTCGAGAACGTGCTTTGAACACAGAATTGAGGACAAATTTGTTTTTGTTGCTGTTGCTGCTGCTGCTTGTTACTATGTATTACAGACAAGGCTAAAGATGATTAAAATATTTTCACGGCATTTAATATGGGTGCGTCTTGGCAACATTAAGAAAAAAAAATATAAATATAAATTATTAAAGCATAAAATTATAAGAAAAAAAATTATAACGCTTACAGGCAACAACATTAATTTTATCGCAAAAAAGAGGAGCAACTGCATTTTTGTTTATTGTCAACAGCATTATATTGTGGCAACAGCAACGGCAGACTTTAAGAAATTGTGTCAAAACATTTTTGTATCACAAGCGACATTAAAATTCTCACGCATCAAGTTTTTTTATTCTTCATCATTGATTCTACGAGTGCATGCACTCAAAATGTTGCATTACAACTTTTCATCAACAAATTGCCACGTAAATCAGCTGCAATTTGTTGCAATTGCTGCTGCTGCTGTTGCTTGTTCAACACAACCCACACAAGAAATCTTCACTTAAGTTGTAGAGAGAATTGTGATGACTTGTTGTTGATATTGTTGTTGTTGTTGTTGTTGTTGTTGTTGTTGTTGTTGTTGTTGTTGTTGTTGTTGTTGTTGTTGCTTTATTTTCAATTTAAGATTATCAAGGACTTATCTATGTCTCCATTCATCATGCTACTTTTGCTGCATCATGCATTTTATGATGCGCGCATCATTAGACTGCAGCATTAACACCCTGTAGTGGCAGGCAGCACATTAATTGAACATGAAAAATATTTACTTTTTATGCCTTAAATTTCACTTTACTTTTTATGTTGGCGTTAATCAAATCCCTTTTTTTCCATAAAATTTCAAGAATTTTAAATGCACGCTAATGGACTGCATTAGTGGGAACATAAAAAGTGGAGGAGTAAATGATTTGTTCCGTTTGTTGCCTCATGTCATGTTATCAAGCGTAAATTTAAGTGACTGTGAAAATTTTTGTGATTTTATTTTGATGGAAAATTTAAAAAGATTTAGTATAGGATTATATTAGGAATTTTTTTATTTAATAAAGTCTATTAATCACAACACTCAGCCCCTCAAATTCATCATTTTATGTTTTGCTATAACCCCGAAAAATCGAAGAAATCAACAATTCACGTTTATTAGAAATTTAATAGCGCAGGGTTTGTTGGGTTCTCTAAAAAAAGTGTAGTCTATAAATTATATCAGCAAAATTTTGGGAGTTTCACTTTAGTTGGCCTAAATAGTATTGTTTTTTCGAGAGATGAACATGTTGTCATCATTAACTTAGGCCTCGAGAAAGGGCCCATTGTATACCCGATACTAAGAGCTTTAGCAGAGAAAGTCTAAGAGAACCACTTGAATGTACAAATATACTTCCATATGGATTTAAGACAAACCTCAGACAGTGAGTCAAGCGATTCCAAATTGAAATGACCAAAATTCTTTCTACGTCTAAGCGCAAGCGCTGGACATTTACAAAAGAAATGAAAGACTGTTTAATCCATATCAGGGGCTTTACAACTTCTACAAAGGTCGCTAATGTTTGAGAAACCTAAACGAGATGCATGGATTCCCATGGCACAATGTCCAGTAATAGCACCGATTAAGATCCGTACATTATGTTTCTCCATTGCTATTAAAAACTTAGTACGATTTATACTATATGATGGCCAAATAGATCTAATATGATTGCAAGTTTGAAGATTCGACCATCTAGAATTAGCAAGCTGAATACATTTATTTATATAAGCGTCCAACTTTTTTGAAATAACAACGATCCCGATTTGAGAGAGATGCCAAGTAGACGAACTCGCCACGAAAGGAGCATCAACGGGTGTGGAAGAAGTATCGAGTCTCTTCGTAACTTATGACTCAGCAAAACTCAAAGTACTTTTCTGGGTAACTTTTATATATCCATCATACAGTCAAGATTCGAAAATTAATTTCGGACCCTGCATAATTATCTTAATGGCATAAACTTGAACACAATTAGTCATGTTTTTTTAAAGTTTTTTCAAGAGGTCTTTTATAAACCACGTCTATAGCTGGGGTTGTGATATTAATATAACTAGTATTATCCAGTGGTCGAAATTCGACAGGAAATGAATAATCTTTATCAAATTTTTTAAAGATTTTATTGACGAAAAAATCATGGTTTTGGTTGTTGTTGTTTTTATATTGCTGTTGTTGTTCTAATACTGTTGTTGTTATAATGTTGTTGTTGTTATATTTGCAAAATTTTACGAAATTTTCGAAAAATCCTCATATCTCTAAAACTATTCATCTGATTGAAAAATTAATAAGCATTTTTATAGTCTATTAAAATACCTTTTATATGACTTCAATATTTTTCAAATTCATCCAGGGGTTCCCAATATATAGCAGTTTTCATTATAGATTCATCCGGATCTTCAAAAGACTATACCTCCGAAATTAGATCTTGCCGATACTTGTTTTTGTTGTTGTTGTAATTTAATTTTAAAGCCCTTTTAGATGGTAAAAAAATAAAATATTTTCGAATTTATCCGTAAAGGAAACATGCTCCCATGCTTTGTTCGTTAAGACATATGGATGGCGGGGAATCTAGTTTCTTTTTTATTCTCTTTCAGATTTTTCTATTACAACAATTTATGTGTATTATTTTTATTCTGTTTGGGAATAGCTATTTCCTTCTTATTATTTTTATTTTGTTTTACTTTAATCTGCCTTTCGTTTCCGCACCACTTCCCTCCACTTGTGTGGCCACTATGTTAAAATCTCATTAAATACTGCTAATATTCAGTGTAAAACGGAAACCTTCACAGATATACTTCGTACTTAAAAATTAAACACGCAAGTTTATCAGTGTTAAATTAATCACTCTGGTTGTTGCTTTCCCATGCTATCCAAAAAGCGCTTATTTAAGCACTGAAAACTGTCGTCTAAAACACAGCTAATGTGAATGGATAGGGCTATTTTAAGTTGTATCTGCAAGTTAGTGGCATTTTTTTTCTTTTTTAATTTTTATACCTGCTTTTTTCCAACATCAAAGTAAATGGCTATAACTATTAATATCTTACTCACTTCAAACCATTGATTATTTAAAAAATATTGATGCACTCTTTTTTTTGCATTCTATTTAAAAAAAATAAAAGGTATTTTTTCTTTCATCGACGCACTTCACAAATTATTATGCCCGCTTAACAAAAATTCATTTTCTCGCTCAAATGATTGTTTTTATTTTCGGTTGGAAACTACAACAAATCTAAGTCGCCGCCATCATGTACCCTACGCGTGACTTCGCACAAAGCAGTAAATAATGGTTGTAGAATTGTACCAATTTTAATACAATTTAATGCCAAAAAGTTGGTATCAAATCAGAATTTTTAGTAGGGTAAGGGAGGGAAATATGGACTACGTGGGTAATATGGACCACACGGTTATTTTTCACTGCGTATATAGGATTAACCGTTTTTCATGTTCAAACTTAACGCTAATACTTAAAGCTTATAATAGTGCAATTTTAGCGTTCGGTGAAGTCGCATGTTTCTGTAAAGCTGTTTTTTCTAAAAAAAAAGATAAGTGATAATTTTTTTCTACTGAGTATATTTCATTATTTCACTTTAAAGACATCGCGTTTTTAAATAAATGGTTTATTATATAAAGTCAGTGAATACTATTGATTATTTATTAGCACAAATTAGTTCATTAACCACAAGACTTTTTGATAAAAAACCACTTATTTCACCAACACGTGCTGTGGGTAATATGGACCACCAAAGAAAAAAGCCTCAAAAAACAAATGTATTTATCATCTTTTTCAGATGGGGAATCTAGCTGCAGATTTCATGACGATTCTGACGGTCATTATTTGTAATTCGTTAACTACAAAGGAAAAAAAGATGAAAAATGCATATATGTAATGTAATACCCTTTACTCAGAAAATCGCCGTGGCGAATTTTGGGTTGAATGTGTAATCTTACGTTCTTGGAGTCATGAAAAATATACCGGATGTGGAAGTGACATTTTTATATACAACTTCTGTACCAAATAAACATGTGGGGCAATATGGACTATATAGTCCATATAACACTTCACTTTTTTTATCTTCATTTTGAGTATTTTCAGTTTTTTAATTTTTTTTCTTTATCCTAATGAGATATTTATCTAAAAGTGAATCAGAATAAAGGTAAATTGTTTCCTTCAATTAATGGTATTAAATTAATTGTTTTATTTTATGTTTTTTGAGTTTTATTTAAAAAAGAAAGATTGATGGTCCATATTTCCCTCCCTTACCCTATAATTTTCGCTACCATATGCTAAAAAAAAAATTTTGACCGTAAAATAAAAAAGTCTATCAAATTTGTTCTCTAAAAACTAGTCCAAATTGAAGAATGTCGCCGCTTATAAGCCCATTTTGCTTGGGGCGATAGCTCCCTTCGCCCCTCAAGGTATAGTACTGCATTGTAAAAAAATATTTAGAGGTAAGTCGGCGCATCGTTCTTAACAGAAGATCATGCATATTGGCCATAAAAAGATGTGCGCACTGACCCTTTTTTAATGATAATTCTATTTACTCACACACTTCTGTAAAACTAAATTTTAATACAAAACTTAAATCTGTTGAAGTTTTGGTACTTTTTGGGAACTTTAAGTACTTGTCTTGCTATTTGGTAAAATGCGCATTTGTCATCCCTGGTGCGATTTCAGTGGAACGAAAGCAAAGCGAAAAAAAAACATGTGTCAGTGCTTTGGTTTTTCGTCTTTCTCTCTGTGCTTTAAACTTTTTTCAGGCTTATTTGACAGTGTATTTTGTTGTTGTGAATATTGAACAAATTGTATACAATTTTACCTGGCTCAAATGCAAAATATTATAATAATTTTTACTTTGTGCACATCTAAACACAAAAAATTTTCTAGCAGTGTATAATTCAAAGTTGAAGTACATTTCTAAAATAGGAAAAAATCGTTAAAAAAAAATCAAAAATTTGAACTTCTTTCACTAACCCCTTGAAGGATTTTGAATGATTTACCACCAATAATTTCGTGGTTTTTGAGATAAGTGCAAAAACTTTCAAAAACACTGATTTTGGTCGTTTAGACCTTTATTCATTATAGGCTGTGATCATCTTACTTTTTTCGAAATTTGCAGTCGGGTTCTCTGATTTTTATAAAAATTCACAGAGATGTTCTAAGTGCTTAGCAGGGAGACCTCTCATTATTAGTTTTGCGAAAAAAAATTTTTTTTCCAAGTTATGTTCATGGAACTTCAGAGTGTCCAAGTGGTGTTTTTGCGAAAAATCGATGCAATTTTTTTTTCTAAGTCCCGCCATTTTGTCAAAAATAAATTTTTAAAATTTTTGTTTTCGGATTCTTGTAGCATTTTAAACGTTAATTTATTTTCCATTTTTAAATTTAAAAAACTTTGAAAATTTACAAAATGGCGGCCATTTTTTGAAAAATCTTAAAAGTTGATTATCTCAAAATAATATTCTTTTTATTTTTTTATTTTTTTTTACAAAAAGGTGAATGAAATATAAACATTTTGTAGAAGATTTGTTTTGCGCTAAATGGCTGCGAGAGCCACAGGAACTTTTTTTCATATAGGAAATATTGTTTTTTTTGGTAAAGCTTCTATTACTTAAATGGAAGTTATATCCTTGCACTTTGAAATTTTTTTTTTGGCCACCTAGTGGGTGTAAATGAAAGCACAAGACAAAATTAAAAAAATTGTCACGTGGCTTTTTAGAAAAAAAGTTTCTGTGGCTCTCGCAGCCATTTAGCGCAAAACAAATCTTCTACAAAATGTTTGTATTTCATTCACCTTTTTGTAAAAAAAAAATAAAAAAATAAAAAGAATATTATTTTGAAATAATCAACTTTTAAGATTTTTCAAAAAATGGCCGCCATTTTGTAAATTTTCAAAATTTTTAAATTTAAAAATGGAAAATAAATTAACGTTTAAAATGCTACAAGAATCCGGAAACAAAAATTTTAAAAATTTATTTTTGACAAAATGGCGGGACTTAGAAAAAAAAATTGCATCGATTTTTCGCAAAAACACCACTTGGACACTCTGAAGTTCCATGAACATAACTTGGAAAAAAATTTTTTTTTCGCAAAACTAATAATGAGAGGTCTCCCTGCTAAGCACTTAGAACATCTCTGTGAATTTTTATAAAAATTAGAGAACCCGACTGCAAATTTCGAAAAAAGTGAGATGATCACTGCCTATAGGCTATCTTTCCGAGGGTTTTTATGCAAACCAAGTATACAGTTTTTGTTATAAAACCCGTCTCGTTAACCCTAATAATAATAACAATTTAGATATGTGGACATTTGTACAGAAAGAATATCGAGCCCATCGTTCAGGAATGTTTATCGACTTTAAAGTATATAGTCTACTTTAAAGTCGATAAACAAATATATTTCAAATATATTTCAATCAGTTTTTTTTTTTTTTTTTTTTTTTTCTCTCAACCACGATATATTTGATGGTTCCTGTTTAAACATACATTTACACAAAGGTTTAGCGCTCATTTCTCAAAACTTCAAATGTAATGTATTTTTTTTTTTATTTTCTGCTATGAAACTTGGTTCATAATCGCATAATGTTAATGCTTTTTACGTGTATTCGTATGTATGCCAAATATAAAAACCATATTTCTTGACCACTTGTAACAAATGTATTTTTTTACAATCATTTCGCGCTTATACTTCATGTTGGACATAATATTTCCGTTAAGAGTTGTCGTCGAATCTCACAAATTGTACAGAGATTTTTAATGATTATTTTTTACAACTTTCGAGCATGTAACTTATGATATGCGCCGCAGTACGTGTTCGAAAGCAATGAAAAGTCACGATTAAATATTGTGCGAATATATCCAGATACATATGGTATGTTATAGATATTTTATAGCTGTTGTTATTGTTATTGTGTTTTGCGCACTTTTATTCATTGAGTAAAGCGCTTTTAATTATATGTAGCTCTATACAAGCGAAATTAATTGGTATGTAATTTAATAAAAAAATTTTAAAAATAAAAAATTTTATAACAGATATTGCGTTTTATAGCATGTTACGCGTACAGACAAACATTTGTCTGAATATAAACTGACGCTTCCGTTTTATGCGGAAGTTCACACGAAATGTTTAAAGTTTTCAAATAAAAGATAAAAATGTTGACAGATTTTTGTCTTTTCTTATCTTTTCTTTTCTTTTCTTTTAATTTTTATGTTTGAGTTGAGTTGACAAGGTTTTGGGAAATTTCTTTTGTTGACAATATAATTCATACAACGATGAGTAGCTTAAATTTTTTACATTTTATGCATTTTTGTAAAGCAACACATATGTTGCGTAATAAACGTGAGAAAAAATATTTGAGTTAAAATTTTTATTTATAATATAATATTTTTTACTACGGTAGACAAAAACAAAAACCAGTATGATCACATCTGCCTCAAAAGTCTCTGACAGCATTCTCCACTTTGCATGTCATGAGACTTGCCGGCATCAACTCCGTACATCACCACCTTATCGCCCTAAAGTTAGTCTACATACGTTACCTTTATATTTTACCCTTCTATCGTGCACAGTGGCTTGCTAGTGCCACCGATTCTCTCCAACAATTCACGAATCACATATTTTTGAAACGACTAGAGGTCTCACAACTTCTCAAGAAAAGACTTATATCTGAAATGGAACCAGTTGTCTATAGCATACATGATCGTATTATACAAAAATGACCGAATATGACATATTCTTCACGGAGGGTACCTTGAACTGAAAACAATCCTAAAACAAGATCTTTTGTGTGCGATTCTTAGCTTAGCAATAATGTGCTTGTTATCAAAGTACACATAAAGAAAGTGGAGCTTATACATATTTGGCAATCATCTGATTACCCTCACTTTTTTACCAGTATATGGTATAGTTCTGCACCTAAGTGCATACCAAATTTGAGTAAAATAACTTTTATATTGTAGCTTGAGAGATACAAGGTGTCCCAAAAGAAAGTATATATCAAAACAAAAGTAAGCCATCTATCGAAGATGTGTTTAATATTTATTAAAGTACCTAAATAATTTGGGAATTTTATCCTCAAAAATAATAAATATCGTTCAAATATAAGCCCTCATTTATTCGAACACTAAAGTTTCTTATGACGGCTCGGTATTTTCTTTGAAACTTTCGCCACACAACTGAGGCGCCGAGCATACCTATTATACGAAAATGGATGAAGTATTTTGAAAAGTACAACATTGGAAAGTCTTAAAATGGGGTGACCAAGATCATCAATATCGGCAAATGCTGCACTCGCCGAATTACCGTTTTTGTAAAACTCTGGCACTATACGAGTTTCGCTCCCGAGAAATGCTCCAAAATGTTTAAATTCCCAAGAGCTTGACTACCGATTAACATACCCCCAAACTCTTCGGATTCGTTGCATTCACACAGAAAGCTAGACAAATATAAACTTTGTTTTGGGACACCTTGTATAATGTATAATCTCTCCCTGTCCATATGTTTCTTTCAGAATTAACATTATTTTTTAAACGTCTAAGTGATTGAAAATCGCAATATCATTTGTCAATATGTATTCGGGTGTCCCAGATAAAATTCAATTAAGGCTTGTTGATGCTAGATATTCTGCATTTTGACTATGAAGTTTTCGGCTGAATTTTGAAAACCTTCGGGTGTTCCGAGAAATTAATCAATTAAAGCTTGTTGATAGTCCGCCATAAATGTTTTCCCGCTAGTATACCTAGATATGGAAATCTCTTAACATCCGCGGACGACCAACTAAAGAGATGGGAAAAGTATTTTTGTGATATAGTGAGTCTCATGTCTACCACATCCCCGCAACCAGAATCACCAACTAACTACAACTGCTGCAGTGACTCGCAGTAGTAGCCGAATACAAACACCGCCGCCTACAATCGATGAAATAGAGAAAGCTATCCAAAGCATGAAAAACAACAAGGCCGCCGGTATAGATCAAATAACAGTTGAACTGCTAAAGACATGCCCCATAACATCAGCTAAAGTTCTGCATCTCCTGCTCGCCAAAATCTGGAGCGAAGAGCGTTTGTCAGAAGATTGGCTACATGGCATGTTAGTCAAATTGCCGAAAAAAGGTGACCTAAGCGAGTGCCGAAACTATAGAGGCATTACCTTGCTCTCAGTACCATCAAAAGTATTGACGAAAGTGCTTCTGAACAGGGTAAACGAAAAACTTGATTCCGGCGAACTCGATCATGCGTGGATCAAATCAACACCCTCAGAATAATTGTCGAACAATCATGCGAGTGGCGTGCTGCACTTCAACGTGTCTTCGTAGACTATAGCACTGCCTTCGACAGTGTCTCCCGAGAAAACATTTGGGTCTCACTACAACGAAGAGGTATAGCCGCAAAGGCCATAAACTTAGTACGTGCACAATATGAAGGTGTTTAATGCTGTGTGTTACACAATGGGTTGTTGTCACCGACATTCACCACTAATTCAGGCATACGGCAGGGGTGTTTAATATCACCATCACTCTTCCTTATCGTTCTTGATGATATCCTAGATAAAGCTCTTAATAAGGCCAAAAGGGGTATCCAATGGAACTTTACCGAACATCTGGAAGATCTCGACTACGCTGACGACATCTGCCTCTTATCGTCCAAACATTCAGATATGCAAAGCAAAATTGATGACCTTGTCTTGGAATCACAAAAGGCCGGCATAAAAATCAACGTATTCAAGACTAAAAGCATGAAGCTAAACGCAAACAATGACATCACGTGTAGAGCTGGCAGTGATGACATCGGAAACGTCGATAGCTTCACGTATTTAAGCAGCATTATCTCCATGGATTGTGGAGCAAAAGAGGATA
Source organism: Calliopum simillimum (assembly GCA_951812925.1). Lineage (NCBI taxonomy): Eukaryota > Metazoa > Arthropoda > Insecta > Diptera > Lauxaniidae > Calliopum > Calliopum simillimum. The sequence continues at coordinate 26,585,533 of OX638372.1, forward strand.
TCAACTCAAGAATAGCAAAAGCAAAAGGCGCGTTTGCTCAACTGAACAAAATATGGTCTTCATCCGTTTTATTCACCAAAACGAGAGTGCGCATTTTTGATTTGAATGTGAAATCGGTTTTGTTATATGGGTACGAAACGTGGCTTGTTACTGAACAACTAACGAGAAAGCTGCAAATATTCGTCAACAAATGCTTAAGGCGAATACTTAAGGTTTGGTGGCCTCGCACTATAACAAATTCTGAGCTACATCAAAAACGCAATCAGAGGCCCATAGCAATCGAGGTCAAGCTGCGCAAATGAAGATGGATTGGTCAAACTCTCCAGAAACCACACAGCGAAGATTGTCGCCAGGCTCTTGAGTGGAATCCACAAGGTAGTAGAGCACGTGGTAGACCTAAAACCAACTGGAAGAGGTCGCTGGAAAAGGAAATCCAAGAATCGGGAAAGTCGTGGCAAGAAATTAAAATCATCGCAAGGGATCGTGACAAATGGAGAGATTTCATATTGGCCCAATGCTCCTCCTAGGAGTTAAAGGAGAATACATACATACCTAGATATTCTGCACTTTGACTACGAAGCCATCGGGTACCTTCGAGTGCCCCAGGAAACTACCAGTTAAATCTGCTTGGTTATCGAAATGTAACGAAAAGTGTCGCCAAAAAAATGTCGCAAAAAAAGTGTTGTGGCCTTGAAATTTTACACCTAACGCGAAGAAAGAAGATTCATTTCAAAGAGAGTCGCCAAAAAAGTTTGGAAAAAAGTATCGAAAAAAATTGTCGCAAAAAAGTGTCCCTTCCTTGAAATTTAACACCCAACGCGGCCAAAGAAATTTCACTTAAAAAATAAATATAATAAATAAGTCCATTAGAACACCTCAGTTCGTCATAACATTCCATTAAGGGTGAGTTTTTAATGTGGAAGAGCAGCATCTACTAGAATCGTAAAGAAAATTCTTTAGCCGCTGAGTCAATGATGACTGTGGAGATATCCTTTCGCATTGCAAAAACTTTTTGGAAATTTAACATATGGAAATTTAGGGAACTTTCAAGAAAATTCCAATATAAGTACCAACTAACAAGTATAAAATACGCTTCAATGTTATACACTAGTTAAGTATTCTTTTGTTTAAACACCGGAAAAATTAGTTGTCTAAGTTATCATAAATAATTAATTTTAAAATATTTATGATGAAATATCAAGCTCTGACATACAATGTTAGTACAATGAACTTTAAATGCAAAATTTAAAAAAAAAGGTATTGCAACATTGCGTCACAAAGAAAAAAATGCTGACAAATTAATTAACGTTCGATCGTTTGAATAACCAAACCAAAACAGACCAAGGAGACTGAAACTTTTGCTGTCACGCTTAATTAACTACGGTTTCTATCAATTTTTATTTTCTCATTTTTGTTTTATTTTTGCAACACAATGCTGTTGATTAAAATTGAATTTCTATTATATATAACATAAAAATAATTTTTTTTAATTTTATTTTTATAAATAAAATTCACTAACGAAAAAGTAGCTACTCATGTATAAACATGTTGAAAAGTTCCCACGCCTTTTGTTTCATGGTATACTATTCATAGCATGTGCTGGGGTCTATACATACTTTGGCGCTGATATTGGCCTAAAACATCAATGGCGGGGAGGGTATTGCATAAATTACAAGTTAAAAGCACAATGATTTTTTTTCCCCTCTACTCTGCTGTGATTGAGTCAAATATATAACATTTTTCGAAAAGAAAAAAAAAATCGCATGTATGTAAACCATGAATCGATAGTTTGTATCGATAACCTAATGATCAGTTGAATTTGTTTTTTTAATGTTTGTTATTGCAACGATTAGTGTGGAATTTCTAGTGGCGCAAAATAGTGAAAACAAGTGTAAAACATAAAGACTCATTGGGTTTTTTGAAGAGGGGCGTATAAATGATGAAGTTGCACGTACTGTTTACATGTTGAAATATCTGTTTGGTAAGACAGAGATTTTTGTTGGGGCTTAATGTAATGAAATGGTTATACATATATGTGGGATTGGATGTGACGAACTGTCAATACGGTGACCTGGGATATGTACGGATAAGACAGTTACCTGGGCTTCTTGACTAATGACATAATGGACAGAGACAAACATGTAGACTACACAATAAGAGGGAGACATGACTAGGCATACAGACACGAACAAACAAAGAGAAAGAAGAGATGGTTTTGAACGATATTTGAAAACGGACATATACTCGAGTGCGCATTGTAAAAATTTGATTTATTTTAAAATGTATTAATTGAATTAAATAACTTTATTTTATTTTTAACATTAAATAACCATTACTAAAAATAACTTGATGTGTTAAATTTAATTCGAGAGTAGCAGTTCATACAAATTTAAATCAGTCTAGTGCATATACAATGTAGTAAAAGCATTTTGATCCTGCGTGCAATATCTTAACTACCTAAAAGTTCACCTTGACTAGGCAAAGTGATCCAATCGTTTATATTCAAGAACAAAAGAACAATGCTGTTCAAATATCTGTCGATTGGTAATTTAGATCGAACCTCTGGAATCTTTGTGGCTCCATTTCTGTGTTAGACCCCGAACATATCAGACCAAAGATCAGCATTAACAGCACTAGACTGATTTAAATTTGTATGAACTGCTTGGAATGGCACTCCCACGACACTAAAATAGTTCCTTTGATGGAAATAAGAACTACGTAGAATTTGGTCCATTTTAGAGAATATTAAAAACCGAAAAGTTTTCCTGAATATAGAAAAAAAAATTTTTTAAATTGTTTACTGTTCCATTCGTTTTATATGGATTTTGAGCCGTTAAATTCGAATTTGCAATTTATTTCTATATAAGTTTTGTAGTTTTGGAGATATTACCCGTTCCATTTCGTATCTTTATTTTCCAACTTGAATGGACAATATCATTAAAACTATAGAACATACAGAGAAGTTTCACATTATGTTTTTACCCAACCCAAAAGTCTGCATAGAGACCATTGCAGTTCTTAGTTCGCTGTTAATGCTGATCTTTGGTCTGATATGTTCGGGGTCTAACACAGAAATGGAGCCACAAAGATTCCAGAGGTTCGATCTAAATTACCAATCGACAGATGTTTGAACAGCATTGTTCTTTTGTTCTTGAATATAAACGATTGGACCACTTTGCCTAGTCAAGGTGAACTTTTAGGTAGTTAAGACATTGCACGCAGGATCAAAATGCTTTTACTACTCTTTGCAATTTAATACCCTTTTACTATCCGCGCATTAAATTTATATTCTCTAAATGACCAGTTTTCAGACAATCATAATCTATTTCAGTTTTTAGAGAGAAGAAGATAAAGAAATTCGGCTTTAATATGTTAGCATAATTCAAGGGCATTGTTTCTTTAAATTATTTGTTTTATAAAAAAATACTGAAACAATGATTCAGATTTCAATGTTTCTTACGAAATAGTGTAAAAAAATAAAAATGAAATAACCAGGTCTTGAAAAACAAACACTTTACATACATCCATATGATGACTTTGGGTTAATTCGTTAAGAAAAAAAACCTACTTTTACAATAATAAAATACAAAACAACAACAACAATTTACCTGACTCTAGTTCAGCTCTCAAAAAAAAATTCACTACAACTTGAAGTTTAAATGCCACAACACCATATGACGTCACAACGCATATGCCATTTGTTATTTTTTTGTTTTTGTAATGTTTCGTAAAGTAACACAATATATTTTTAAGTGCATAATTGATTAATTGCAGTTTAGTTATTTCTGTTGTTTTTTTTTTTTTTTGTATTTTATTTCTTTTTTTCCATAAAACAAAAACACTTGAATGTTTCCATTCGTGGTATTTATTTTCTGTAAACTGATACACTTGAGTCGAAAGTCGAAATGCTGAAGCCAAAGGCAATAAACTGAAATTGTGGGCAGACCCTACAAATTGCAGTGAATGGATATTTAATGCACTTGAAACATAATTTTTTGTTATTTGTTTATTTATCTGTTTCATGTATAGAAAAATTAATGTTGATTCTTTATGGATACGGAAATTATTCGACAAATTTTGTTGATTTTGATCACAGTGTGTTAGTATCGATAAGTAAAATGTTTATGTGTGAAAAAAATGGGTCTTTCAAATAAAAAAAGTCGTCGTATATCTAAAACTATGATGCAGTTGGATCACATTTGGTACATGTCGCTCGTTAAATGCAAAACAGTCATAGCTGAAAAAAAAAAAACTTCGGACAAGCACGCAGAAATAGCGCCAATTCATGTTTTATTTTGTGTAAGAAACTAGGTAACTTATAAACTGACATCGCGAAAAAAATATAATATATTCATAATATCGTCGGGTTAAAACTACAACTAGTAGACATCTATATTTTTTGATATTTTCATTTAAGTATACAGAAATATGAAGTCTTCTTCTTCTTGGCTCTACGACGTAGTCAAGTCTGTTTTTTGAAATGAAGTCCTAAAACTATGCAAGATTCTTTTTTTATTTGTTTGAAATGTCAAATGTTAAAAAAAATATTGCATAGTTTAAGGGGGTAATTTTCGTTTTTGAAACATCCTGTTTTTTATATTTTGTACTGAGGTTTTAGATTCGCTATAACTTCTTCAATTTCAACAATTTGAGTAAACTTTGTAGAGATGAATTTTATGATTTTTTGTGGGCTTAGGGTGGTAGAAACTGAGATCATGAGTACAACTAGCCGAAAAAAAATCTGAGATAAATGAATTTTATGAATGTTGAGACATTTAGAACGATATACTATGCCTGTTGATCGGACGTCAAATGGCGGGGATATAAGAAAAACCAAAAAAAAATTTATTTTTCCTTAAAAATCTTTCATTATCAGCTTTCAAACTGGGGGCGATCATTCGAACTTTTTTTTTTTTGTATGGGGGTCGGTACTATCTAGTGTACATATATGAAGCAAAACACGCCAAGCGTACCAGCTGAAAATTTTTTTGTCTCCGATTTCGCTCAAATTTGTCAATATGGTAGTCCCGGTGTGCAAGAACAATAATCCGGAAGGATTTGGTTCTACTACCATATGTTGTTAAAATACAGGGTGTTGAATTTGGCGTTTTTTGTCATTTTCATTACAATGGTGTTTCTTTAAAATTTTATAGCTTAAAAATTGATAAATCTAAGGAACTGGTCCCATTCATTTTTAAGTGTTCTTTTTATAAAAAAATATTACTTGGTGAAAAAAAATTTTTTTCACCAAAATTTTTTAAACTTAAAATTGCTTTGGAATTTTTTTTTAAAAAAACCCCCCTTACTTTTTTTATTAAAGTACTTTATATTGAAGAATAATTTATAAGTTTTTAAATGATGTTTGATTCAAGATAAGATTCGGTCGCTAGATGAGAGTTTTTGGCTTTTGAACGCCCGGCGCGCCCGTGGCAAGCAAAACCCTTTGTTTACTCATAAGGAAGGCCTCTTATGAAAAAAGTGTACCAGGCATAAAATGCTTAGAATCGTTCAAGAAATACGTGTGCATTTTTTTGGAATTTTTTGAAACTTTTTTTTTTGAAAAATTTATCAACAATTTTTTTTTGACATTTTTTGCAAAAACGATTCAAAGAAAAAAAAATTTTTTTTAACTTTCCAAAAAAACTACCAAAAATTTCACACATATTCCTTGGACGATTCTAAGCATTTTATGCGCAGTACACTTTTTTCGTAAGATGCCTTCCTCTTGAGTAAACAAAGAGTTTTGCTTGCCACGGGCGTTCAAAAGCCAAAAATTCTCATCTAGCGACCGAATCCCATCTTGAATCATACATCATTTTAAAGCTTATAAATTATGCTTTAATTTAAGGTACTTCTAAAAAGAATTGAAGAGGAGTTTTTTTAAAAAAAATTCAAAAGTATTTTTAAGTTTAAAAAGTTTTGGTAAAAAGTAATATTTTTTCATAAAAAGAACACTTAAAAATTAATGGGACCAGTAACTTAGATATATCAATTTACAAACTTTGGCGTAAGCTATAAATTTTTGAAGAAACACCATTTTCATGAAAATGACTAAAAACGCCAACTTCAACACCCTGTACTTTAACAACAAGTGGTACTAGGACTTAATTCTCTCGGATTATTGTTCTTGCACACTGAGACTACCATATTGTCAAATTTGAGCGAAATTGGAGACAAAAAATTTTCATCTGGTACACTTGGCGTGCTTTGCTTCATATATTTGAGGTTAGAAAATTTTTCTTTTTTTGGTGCGGAATTCGGAAAAAAATCAGTCGAAGGGATTTTGCAAATTCTTTTTTCCCTTATTTTGCGCGAATATGCGATGCTATAACCTCCAGAAGCAAAATTCATCATATCTCTGAAACGATAGCAACAAGAAAGAACTGAACGTAGACAATTTTATATAAAATAAAATAATGAATTTATTTTGAAAATAATTTTGAAAACAAAATACTGTGATGTGTATGAATAAACTCTTATTTCTTGAAGCTTTTCCGCTAAATGCATATATTTATTCTGGCAATAAGTAAAAATTCTACGTTTAAATTTAAGTTTTTCCAAAAAAAAAAAAATCCAGACACAATAATTTTGTGCAAGCCAACCGGAAAAAATATATACATATATTATTAAATAGCGAAACGAACAAAATTTTTTTTCTAAAAATTATTAACTGCATGCCACGCGTCATTACACTGTGCTGTAGATAAATAAACAAAATCTAAATTTATACGCACTAATAAAAATAACAAACGTGAACAGAAAACAACAACGAAAAAACAGAAACAAATTCAGATACATTACACTACGGATACAATTCGCGTTTGCATTCACGCGATACAACTTTGTATATAGATATTGGCAGCGGCACGTAGCAGCGCAAGTATGCAAAGTTTAAATCAATTGCACGCACAATAAATGCGGACTTTCGAACGTTTAACCAAAAAGCAACAAAACCAGACAAAATGCAAGACCTGCGCAGTAGCTGCGGCATCTGTTTATCTTTGGAAGCCGCTGGAGATATTTCTTATCTGTGCAAGTCCAAAAAAACACAACGCATAACTGAATCATATTAATATTAAAGATTTACACATAGCATTTTGATATACACGGTGAAGCAAAAGTAATGTCATAATGTAATAGTGTCATATTTATTAGTACCTGGAGACCGATCTCTGTTCGATCGACCCATTGATTTGATTTTTTATCTAGACGTTTTTTATTCATAGCTATTTTAAGTAGGTACTTCTATTCATTTACCAATGTAACACACCTGCTTAATTTTAACTCAACAACAACTCAACCTCACGTTGGGCGCCATATGTAGAGGACAAATCTTTTTATTTATTTTTTAAATCAAAATTCCTTTATTTTATTTAATATTTTTTAAGTTGAATATTTATTTAACAAATTTCAGTTAATTTTCTACATTTCAAGAATTAAATGTAAAATGACCCGTTAGGTTCACAGACCTTTCAAAAACTAGTTTGTTAACTACTCCATGGGGGTGACCGACTAGTCTAAATTCTGATCCCATCACATATAAAGTTCTATTTACGTTTTGTGGTGTTTTTCATTGGACGTAACCAATTGTCCCCTTATGCATTACATTGAGACCAGAAAAAAGTCAATTGTCTCTTTATGTATTACATTCGGACTAGAAAAAGGCCAAATTTTATTTTTTTATTTTATTTATAAATTTCAAAGAATTTAATTTAATATACAAATTTTACATAAAAACATCAAAAGGTTTCATAGACGAATGTGCTTAACACTTTTTTATATATTTCTGAGCATTGTGTTCCGGTTTTTAGCCTCAGTGGGACTAAAAATGATTTTATTAATTTTTTTATTATTTTATACGTCGGCTATATTGAATACATGTTTTATTTAGCGCTCCGAAGGCTCTTCAGATAAATTAATGGAAATTTAAAAATTGGAATTGAAAATTACCGAGTGGAGGATTTGAACCCGGGTCTCTCCACGCAGCGCAATTCATTAGATCGATACACTATCGTTTGCTCCTATTCACAGTTGACGAACTTCCAAACAGTACATACGTAGTCAGAAACTTTAAGCTTTTACTGACAAAATCGATACATAACTGGACAACTTTTGGTACTAATGACGGATTATGCATTACATTCGGAGCCATTTTTGATAAAAATGACAGACTTTGCATTACATTTGGACCATTTTTGTTACAGTTAATTGTTTAAGTAAATTTATTCAAGATTTAGGTGTACCCCGTTTTGGTCTACTTACAAAATAACTAGACCAAAGATGGAACTATTGACACAATTATCTCCCCCGATCCTGCAGGGAATATTTGATTAATCCGCCATGTCCGTCTGTCAGACTGGCTGGCTGGTTGTGCGTGGAAATATATTTTTTGGGAAAACTGAGCGAGATGGGACATGGCCTTTGTCGTCAAATTTAGTTTGTGGGATAGAAAATGTGTGAAATCAGTCAACGGACACCACCCATACAAAAAATATATTCAAAATGCAACTTTAGGAGTATTTTTTGACGACAATGCAACAAAATTACTACGAGTTGCAAGCGCAGGCTCTGAAAAAATATTTGGCGATTTCGGGGCGTGGCACCAACCATATAAGCAAAAGCTTCAAAACGCTATACTTATAGCATTTAGTCGAACTTTGTCACATTAAATTTTTTATCATGAGATTACTGAGATTTTGTGCACAGAAATTTTTGTATCATGGGAAATTTTGTGTCACAAGATTTTTGTACCGAGAAATTTTGCGTATCACGAGAATTTTATGTCCTGAGGTTTTTCGTGTTATGAGAATTTTGTGTCTTGTGATTTTTATATCATGAGATTACTGTACCATGAAATTTTTGTACAATGGGATTTTTGTACAAAAAGAATTTTATATCATGGAAGTTTACGTATCATGACTTTTTGTATCAAGAAAATATTTTTATGACGAGATATTTTATAGCATGAAAAATGCTTTGTATCACGAGATTTTTTAGTAATGAGATTTTTCGTACCATGAGATTTCTGCTAAGCGATTTTTTATCATGAGATTCTGTATTATGAGATTTTTGTACAATGAGATTTTTTTATCATGGGAATTTTTGCATCATAAGTTTTTCGTGCCAAGAAATTTTTCGTATCACGAGGTTTTCTATATTATGAGATTTTTGTGTCATGTGATTTTTGAATTATGAGATTTTTGTATCATGAGATTACTGCATCTTTAGTTTTTTGTTTTGTGTGATTTTTGGTCAGTCAAATTTTTTGTACAAAGAGATTTGTGTGTCATGGGAGTTTTCGTGTCATGAGTTTTTTGTATCAAGAAATTTTATCGTATCACAAGATGACATTTTTGTGTCATGGGAATTTTCGAACACGAGTTTTTTGTGGCAAGAAATTTTTCGTATCACGAGATTTTTTGTATCACGAGATTTTTTAGGCAGTGATATCTTTTATGTCATGAGATTTCCTGTGTTATGAGACTTTTGTATCATGAGATTTTTGAATCATAATTTTATGGGATTTTCTAGTCATAAAATTATTGCAGCTTCTTTTTGAATGTTAGTACTAATAAATTCTGTATTTGTGGCGCCATCTGTGAGTCAGTTTGAGAACTTATTAGCCGATGTAATAACTGAACAAATCCACTTCCATAAAAACGATGGTCGAACTAAATTTTACTCATACACTAAGAACTATAAATGCAAGCTCTAAGCAAAAACTGGGTGAAATCGAACTAGTGGGCGTGGAACCTCCGATATAAGCAAAATTTTCAAAATACTGCAGTGTAGGGTATTTAATGTTTGGCCAGGCCAAAGGTTACAGCCTTACTAGTTTTTTTTTTTAATTTAAAATCTTACATACAAATTGGGTATTTGATAAATAAATCAAAATCAAAAAATATCATGTTCTGTCCAAAAACAAACATAAAATGATGTTGGCCAAGTTAAACAACACGGCGGTGACCATCAATATTTAGAAAATCAACATGGAGCGAGAACATTTTTATGACATTTTTCAAAACATTGCCTAAATGGTTTTATGATTTTACAAAAAAGAAAATCAAAAATTTCTCTAGCCAAAAAAAGCAACAAAAAAAAGAAGAAGAAAAAATTGAACAGCAGACAGACAGACTGACCAAGCTTGTTAGCAATTTAAGACACATCAACTGCTGTGCTATTGGTGTGTGGTCAGTCAAATGCGCTGCGCGCCTGTCAAAGAGTCACTAAAGGGGACAACCTTTGAGAAACTTTTTCCTTGGGATAACATGAAGCGCTAGAAAAGCAAAATGCTAGTGTGGTCACTGATGCCAAACCAACAAAAGAATGAAGAAATGTGAAAAAAGAAATCAAGTGGAAATTGATTGATTGATTGATTTTATAATTTATTTCGCTATTTTGATATGGCTGTGTAGAACAAATAAAAGTGGGAATTTTGATATTTAATTTTTTTCATTAAGAGTTTATTTTTCAGATGTGTATACTTCTCGAGCATTAAATTTTTATTATTTATTTTACTAAGCTAAGACAATCAAGTTTTTTGTATTTCTCTTTTTCGAGAATTCCAACAAAGATTAATTTATTTTTAAACGCAGCTAAGCTACATTTGATGAGTTGAAGATTTCTTCTGTATTGGTAGCCCTAAGCCACATACTGCGCGGCGCGCATTGTTAGCCAACTGTTTGTATGTGTTATAGGTAGCTGGTTAAGATAACTAACGCTTTTGGCTAAAACAAATTCACACACACAAAGGTTAATCACAACTTTTAATTGCATGAAAAAGCACAAGACAATCAGATACAAAGATACAACTTATAATTGATGAATATCAATATTTCATCAATATAAAGTATGTATTGGTATATAATTGGCAGTTAGTGCTAAAGTGCTTAAAAAACCGTTAAGGTTTAAAGACATCTTACTGTTTGTTAATTGCGAAAAATCACTTCTAAATGATTTAGTTAATGGTGCGCCTTTTCCAAAAATAAAAAATTTAAAATTTTTGTACCCAATTAAGAAAAAACCAAAATTATGATCTTAATGATACCTTTTTATTGTTGTCTATAGAGATTTTGTGATTATTTTGAGAAGTTTTTTTTTTAAAGGTTTTTTCTTTTAATTTTATTCATAAAAGTTTTTTTGCACTTTTTGGAACCTAGATTTCAGTTAGAAATTATACCAACCCACAATTTTTGTATTTGGAGCGCGAAGAGCTCTGTAATGTACAGTTTGCTTGGTTTTAAAACCTATTGATTAATTTCCTTCTAGTTACAATAAAAGTAACCTTCCAAGAGAGTAGACAACTGCTACAGCATAGCTAAAACTGTTTTGCAACGGTTTCATAGTTTTCACTCCAGAAGGACTGCAACTAGCCGTTTCCAAAAAAGCCATAGAAATTTTAGAGAACAACTTCTTCAGCGAGGTCATATTATGTGGCAAACATCAATACAACTCTAGATAATTTCCCTGCAGGCATACATATAGGCAACTGTTCTTTTTTGTGTGTTGATGTCCTACGATATTCCAATTGATCCCTTCTGAACTACGTTGACACTAGTCTGGGGCTAGTTGTGGTATAAAGTAGCAATTTAGAAACTAGTCTTGAACCAGTTGTTTCGTATGTAGTCAACCTATAAGAATATTTTTTTTTCTTAATTTGAATTTTTATTTTCTTTACATCCCTTTTCCACTAGTTTTGTTCAAGTACTATCTGTGAACTAGTATTTTGTGTAGACTATCTCATACTTTTTACCACAGGGTTATGTTAATTTGTTCTCAAACAACATGAGAAGTTTCATAACTTTAAACTTTTCTTATTTCATATAAATTAAAAAATGTTTAGACTACAAAATGTAATGTTGAATTTATTTGTAGAAAAGAACCATGGAGTCAATTGTCTCAAAAGTCCAATCTTTAGTATAGTTTTTTTGTAAGTAGTCCAGAAAAAACTACACCTAAAACTAGAATAAATTCACTTAAATTACACAGGTTTACAAAATAAAAAATGTCATGGCGTTTTGACCAGACTATGTGTTTCCTTGGGACTTTGACGTCCTGAATCCGAATCCCGAGTCCGTTTTTTTCCAGAACGTCTGAGAAAAAATTTTTCAAGGTCATATGGAGCTCATGTGTCGTTTAGTGATAAATTCGCTATAATTCTGAAACTAGTTTTTTATCATTGAACTCTTAGTTTTTAAAAGAATATGTGATCAAAAAGGGTATCTCGGACCTAGTTTCGAAGATATAGCCATCGGAAGATCCGGATATATCTTCTATGAAAATCACTATAAGTTGGGAACCCCTGGATGGATTTGTAAAATATTGGTGTCATATGAAAGGTATTTTGACAGCCTATAAAATTATTTCAGACATATTTTCAATTGGTTTCATAGTTTTCAAGATATGACTTTTTTTGAAATTTTGTGAAATTTTTCAATTACAACAACAAATAAATCAACAACACCAACAACAACCAAAACAAAAACAACAACAACAATAACAACAACAACAAAATGCCTTTCATACGGCACCAATATTTTCCAAATCCATCCAGGCGTTCCCAACTTATAGCGGTTTTCATAGAATATATATATTCTGATCTTCCGATGGCTATATCTCCGAAACACATATTCTTTTTAAGACCTAAGAGCTTAATGATTTAAAATTAGTTTCTGAATTTTAGCGAAATTATCACTAAACGAAACATGATCCCCATTTTGATCTCCATATGACCTTGAAAACTTTTTTCTCAGACGTTCTGGAAAAAAACGGACTTGGGATTCGGATTCAGGACGTCAAAGTCCCTAGAAAACACATAGTCTGGTCAAAACGCCATGACATTTTTTTTTTTTTTTTTGTTAATCTGTGTTATCAATTGCATCAAAAAAGTGTCCAAATGAATTTGTCATTTTTAAAAGGGGATATGTGTCGTTCGGTCGAAAATTGTTTTTATGTGTTTTTGCTGCTATAGCGAGGACGCTAATTGGTCTATCTTTTTACCAAGTAAGCAGATTACTACATAATGTCATTGTTAGTTTAACCCCATCATTAAAATCGCATTAAAATAAGATTTACCAAACTTATGAGGGTTTTTCTTAAATTTGTATCAGTGAAATTATAACGCTACTGACTACATACTTATGTAGACTTTGGCAGTACGTCGACTGTGAATAAGAGCAAACGATAGTGCATCGGTCAAGTGACTTACACTGCGTAAAGAGGGCCAAGTTCGAATCCTCAACTCAGTGATTTGGAATTCCAATTTTTAAATTTGTGCACAATTTGTCTGAAGAGTTTTCGGAGCTGAAAATAAAAAATATGCCCAACGTGGCCGAAGTATAAAATAATAAAAAAATGTTCATCCACACTGAGATTCGAACCAACGACAAATTGCTCAGAAATACGTAACAAACTCTTTAGTACAATCGGCTATGATGCCTTTTGAAAGTTTTGTGTAAAATTTGAATTTCAAATTAAATTTGTTGGATCTGTACATGATATTTAAGTTAGACACCTACCTACCAAATTGCATGAAAATAGCTTCTATAAATTGCAAAATTTAACGGTATGTAACGAAAAGTATCGCAAAAAAAATGTACAGCAAACCTGGCCAAATAGGCCAGTCAAATTAGAGTTTAACCACGGAATGAGAGAAAATAAGCTGAAAACTCGTATACAACTTCATCAAAGTATTTTAAAAGCTGTCTCAAAAGTATCATAAAATCTCGTGTCTGCGTCCTAAGTTATTCAAGTCAAAAATCACAAAAATCAGTTTTTTCCAAATATCTCGCAAACAGTTATTCTTCAGAAAAATAGCGCAAAACAATTTTGTAGCCCTTGTAATTTCCTATAAAAAAGTGGTAAGAGTTGTTTCTGTACAACTTATAGTTTAGGAGATATTCTTATTAGAAAAGTGGTAAAGTGGCCATAACTCATAAACGATGAGTCGCATAGAAACAGGTATTTTTACGTTTTCTTAAACTTAATGGAATAACTCCTAAACGGTAAATTGTATGCATGCATATATTGCTTATCATTTATAAATCATAAAATTCCCTATAAATAAGTGGTTTTGTTTTTTTTTTTCAAAAAATAAAAAAAAATTCAAAAATTCTGAAAAAAATTCAGACATACTCCTTAGATAATTCTAACCATTTTTTGCCTTATATAGTACACTTTTTTCGTTTGTTCCCTTGCTTTTGATTAAAAAATCGTTTTTCCGACCTCATTATTGAAAAACGTAAAAAAATCGATTTTGGAATGCTCATATACACACCTCTCCTGAACGAACTATTAGGTTTATGAAAATGTCGACGAAATCTAACAATGGGGTACTTTTCTGTCATACTGATACTTCAATATTGCGTTCAAACGAAAATCGAATCAGCTAGTATTCGCGAAATATCGCAAAAATACATATCCCATATATGTATTTATTTTTATATTTATTTGTTCTGTTTTTTTTTTAAATTTTGTATGGAATATGTATTTTTGCGATATTTCGCGAATACTAGCTGATTTGATTTTCGTTAAAACGCAATATTGAAGTATCAGCATGACAGAAAAGTACCCCATTGTTAGATTTCGTCGACATTTTCATAAACCCAAAAGTTCGTTCAGGAAAAAAAATTATTTTTAAACGCCAAAATTGTTGTAAAAGCATAGACTTCATTTCTAAAGCACTCTTGGGTATCCATTTGGAAAAAAAAATTGAGACCAAAAAACATGTTTTTAGCCAAAAAAGGCCATCAGTAGAATCAAAAGTAATCCATTGATTTTCCTCCAAAAGAAATAAAAAATGATGCAGATATCGTTTTTAAGAGTTCCTCTAACTCTTGAATCGGTTTCGGGATGATTTTATTTTGCTTCATACAAAATCGACCCGGTTTTTTTTAGAGTGTGGTACTGTTGTGATTCCGGATAGATAAATAGCAAGCAACGATGCCATGGATTCTTATTTTTTTATCAATTTTTTTTTTTCTGTTTCATTTATCTCTTGATTGCAATTACTTTTTTTTTTCTATTTAACTTTTGATGAATCGCGGTTAATAGATTTCATTACTCATCAAAAAATGCATCAGTTTTTCTTATCAAAAGCACATAAATATTTTAACCCATTTTGCATCACTCCTGCGGTGATGACTTCAATTTCACCACAAAACGTAAGTCAGAGTGATCTTGGGAAGATCGTTGGATCAGTATACGTAAGAGTCGAAAAAGTTGTGGAGGGAAACCATAAGAGTGGAAAAACAATATAGATGGATGAACATGTACACAAACTTTTAAGTATGACGTTGGATGAAGTAATTTTAATACAATTATGAGAACGCTCAATACATCTCTGAAGGTATATTTCCAAGAATTAACTAATATTACTGGCAGCAGATCTTGTTATCATAACTTATTAGTTTTAGTTCTACTGCTCTTTCATATTCCAGGCCATTTCTAACAAATATTGGAGTAAAATTGGTTAAAGCCACTATAAAACCTGACTAATTGAGTCATAAACACAAACATAAACATCCAGCAAAAACAATAGAACGAATCAGCAACAGCTTCAAGCTTTCATAGCATCTACGTATCTTTTCGTTCCGAGTATCTTGAACCTTTTCATGATCATTTCATATATATTGGGTATCTATAAAATGTGGCACACGCACCTGTCTAAATAAAGTTTTAAACAAAACAAAAACTGAACAAACCAGCTCGATGTCTCGATATTCACAAAAAAAAAAAAAAACAGACAGTCACTCAATAATTTGCGCTGCGTGTTGAACATATAAAACAGACAACAACAACAACAAAAATAAAAACATTTTTTTTCCAACAAACAGATACACTTTGATTCTAAACAGCCAGCCACACATCACACTAAATGAACTAAAACAAGAGCGAAAAAAATATGTTTGAATTTATACGAAATTACTTTGCTGCATCACTATGATGATTTCAAACTTTGTGGTCCTCAAGATATTGATGTATAAATTTTTTAATAGACTTTGATACAACAAGCTGATGATATAATATGATTTTAATTGGTTTTCGAACTTAAATTGGTTAACAAATTATTGGATCTACAATTGCTAGAAAATAACTACGTTTGGCTTAAATGCTTAGTTAGATGTATGAAGAAAGTTACGGTTGCAACAAAAATCTTTAGAAGCGCATAAGAATATTGGAAAATTATGTATCATTATAAATTTTGTTAAGCCAGCGGCTATCCGGAAGTCGAAAATTCTTTAGAGCTGTGTATCTCAATAACGCTACAAGGGTGGGTACTCTGCTTAGAAAAAGAAAAATCCTCATCATTCAGCTTCTGATTTTATGAATTAGAAATGAATAACAAACACACACATATTTTTGGCCTTATGCTCATTCTAGAAGTTTAAGGAGAATGTACATAAAAAGGTACGCAGAATAGAATTGGATGTTTTTTACTTGATTTTCAGATATAGAATGTATATTTTACAGAAAGAATGAAGGGAAAACTTATATCCAAACAAAATAAAACTCAACTGATTTCACCGACCGGTCAAATTCATTCTGGATGGGACAGCTCAAAGCTGTATGTATCGAGCGCACATTCTGAAATGTGATTGGACATTATTAATGTGGTTTCAGACCTGGAAAGTCAACAATTAACAAGATATTTACATTACGCCAAATACTAGAAAAAGCTCGCGTAAATCAAATTGACAACCTATCATCTGTTTCTCGATTATATGTATGTACAGCAGGTTTCAATAACCCGAAACGAGTTCACGTCTTTGCAGCAAAGTCTGAGATTAGTTTCCCCGGAAATATTGTTATGCTTTGCAAAATTTCTTCGAGAAAAGCACGATTTGGCTTCAAAACTGGAAGTTATTTTTCTTAGACCTTTCATACTTAGTGATCCTCTATCCTGTAAGCTCTTTAGTTCTGTATTTCAATTTGAAATAGTCAAGGATTTTGGATCTTTGATCTTCAGCGAGATTGATGAAATAAAAAGTAGGATTACTCTTGAGAACAGGTATTAGTTTAAGTTCATTTCTTCAAACAAAATTTACGTTCTCCAAGAAACTCATCCTACCAGTAATGTCGTATTGTGATGAAATGTAGAGTATTCGAAAGAAAGACCCTTTGGCTTTATCAGCGTTAACGAAAACTGACTGAGACTGAGATGTCAACGCAGTTAAACGTCTCAATGTTCAAATATTACGCTAGCTTGAAACTACTTATCTAGCGCGGTGAGCAGCTGATACGGCGGTGCACAAAAGAATGCAGCGAGGGTAACCTTCACTCCAATGAAGAAGCCAGATGTACGAAAAGTTCTCTAATCTTGAAGTATTGAATAGATAGCCATTGGAAAGAAGTGGAGTTGAAGAGAAATGCTGCGTCAGGCCGTAACTTCGTAATCGAGCTGATGTAACATGGTATATTTTTAGTTCGTTTTTTGGAACAGACAAAGTAAATGTACGGGCTAGTACCTAATTCTGTCAGTTTTTCCTTTTTCTTGAAAAATAAGAAAACTAAGCGCTGTTTCAAATATTTTTTAACCAAAACATATTCTATACTTTAAGATAATGCGAAGAAATTAAAATTAAATTTTTTTTATTAGTTAATAACTTTTTAATGATGTTTCCAAGGACCAATTTTCAATAACCTTGATTTTGAACGCGTATGTTGTATATACATATGTGTTAGGCAGCATACAAATTTTTGTAAGGGTTTCCAGGATTACATATTTGTATATTTAATTGAAATTCGATAAATTAACAATTTATGTTAACTTAAAAATCGTTCTCTTATAGTTTTGAAGCAAAATAAATCCATTTTTTATAAAGAAAACTAAGATTTTATTCCTGCCGTAATTAGGTGCATAATATTGTACGAGTGAACGTTATTCCGTGACCATCACGTAATCAGGAAAATAAAAGGGTATCAATTTTCGAACTATTGTTGGCTTGCACATATACTAGAAACTTTTTTTTGTCACGTAATAAGTAAACTTTTCTGAATGGATGTAATTACGGCATATGATTTCCTCTTTCAAAACTAAAAATAATTGTTTACAATGTGAACAATTCTCTAACAAATTTCAAAGATGCTATGGATTGCTTACTGCCAGAATAACGTACATAAATTTGTACAAGTGAACCTAATTACGTGACTATTTTTATTTAGTTGTCTCCTTAATTTGTAATGCGTACTTCCTAATGTTTCTTAAAGAAAAGAAAAACATTATTAGCCTTATCATGTATGACGAACGAATAAAGTGACTGATTTTCACTCATTAATTATTAAAACTTTTTATTAAGAACTTACTATGACCCAAGCATTAATTTTAGTTCAAAGAATAAGGTTTGTAAGCATAAATTTCAAATCATCTGTTAACTTGGAGGATATAAGCATTTGAAAATCAGTAAAACGATTCGTTCGTCATACATGATAAGGCTATATGTTTGCAGAATTAAAGATTAATAAATTTTATAATATATAAAATGAAGAAACTTGATATTTTAGATGATTGTTTAAAGAAAATAAATCAAATTGTATGTTAGCACGGAGTTAGGTTCGGTGCAAAACTTTAGTCCGGAATTAGGGACAAATGCAGTGTTTCTAAAAGTATAAAGAATCATCATAATATAAGAGTTATGATGCTCAAAATCACTAAAGCACTTATCAGCTCCGGAAAAATCATATATCCGATCTCTAAACCGAGTTATAAGACTTGGAATCGTTTTAGAAGTATAGAGTACCATAACATGCCGTAATTCGGCACACTAACCTTAATGATTTGAAATATGTGGAACTAAACTAGCATGGATCAGATGACATTGTTGATTTGATTCAAAATGTTTTCGTAAAGACACCAACGAGTAACAATAGAAGGGCGGTGCATAACAAGGAAAAACAAAAAAATTAGAACTTTTGCCTGTGCTGTATTGACTTTATGCTGTGATTCTCCACAAATATACATATGAAAAAAGTTAAATATAGTATGCTTGTCCACTTCTTTGGGATGGCGGCAAATTCGTCTGATGATATGATTGCGGTGATCATTGAAACGTAAGAAAAAGAAGCCTTCTAATAAATTTTGCCTTGTTTTGAAATTTTGTTTATGGTTTTACTAAAACGCAATGAACAGTAAGCTTTTGGAAATTCAAGATTGCAATTTGTTGGAAATAGTTGAGATTAGTGGTTGGAATGGAAGTTTCCCTTGCATATCTCACGATATTTAGATACTTGCGTGAAATTCCGGTATACAAATCTTTGAGGTTGAAAAGTAGATAAAATGTTAACAAGTGAAAAATAACACTTTAAGCTACGAAATTAAGAAAAGTTTACTTATAATTCAACAATTTAAAAATTCAAGCTGACAAATAAAAAAAAATTTCCACATTTTACCGCCAATTGCATGGAAAAAAAACTGAAACAGATATAAAAGAATTGCAGCAGCAGCAGCATTTTCAACCAACAAACCAACAGTTTGGGTTTTCAAGCCAATTGTTGGTTTCACAAAAATATTTCTTATAGGAAACAAGCAATTATGTTGCTGCTGCCGGCTACACACATAAGTAAGTAGTTGTTGCTGCTGCTGCTGCTGAGATTTAAGACTGCGACTCTGCAATACGTAGCTATTAACAATTTCACAGATATAGCAATTTTTTCTGCACATGTGAATGAATGAATGAATGATGAAAGAACTAAAAAAAACAACAACAAGAAGAATTTTCATGCGATTAAATGTTGACCTCAAAATCAGCAGCAACAGCAGACAAACTGGCAAGAAAAATTGGTCAAAAAACCAATTTTTTTCTTCTGTTTTTTTTTGATAAATTACTGCAAAACGCATGTGTAGATCAAAAGATACACTGTGCGCGCTCAATAAAAAGATACAGCATAAAAGATACAATTGATGTGTCTTTGGCAAGCATATTGATGTGATCGCACTAGTGGCTGTTGTCGTCGGTCGTTGCTGTAAATGTGTTGTGTAGAGGGAGGGAGGGAGGGAGGTAGGCAGGCGGAACCGTTTTTGTTAAAGCTAATTCATGGCTCATAAGTTTCATGCTGCCATGAAACTGGCTAAAATTTGTTGGCCAAAAAAAAAAAAACACAGCAGCTTCTGCTTTTAAAGATTCTTGTCAAGTTTTTACTTCACTTCGACTTCTTCAGCAATTGGCAACGCTGTGCTGTGTTTATTCATGTGAAACTTACCTCAATAAAATTTTCTGATTAGGTGTCGATTGGTAGAGATATATGATTGCTGCTGCTGCTGCTGCTATGCAAAGGGTTAATTGCTTGCGGTGTTAGGTGAAGTTAAAGTCGTCGATGTCGATGTTGAGGTATAGGATAATGTAGCGATAATGTTTTATATCCTTTCGTAAGTAATTTATTGCACGTATGTAGCTACTTAACAACATACACGAAGATTTTTTGTTGCACAAGTTGCATGATGATGTTGAAGTGAAGTTTTGCAATAATTATATCTAAGTATCTTTATGACTGTTATGAAGAAACATGGATTTTTTTAATGAGTTGATGATGATTTGATTGCAAGTGGCATGTTATTTTGTTCACACTTTACACATATGCAATTTAAAATCTCTCAGATACTTTTGCAATTTTATGTTAATTAAAACGAGTACAAAGAATTTTAAAATAAATGCACACTTGAAGATAAAATTATGTTTGATATTCTTTTTACCTTTAAGATACTTTTTTTATCCGACAGATACTTTTTAACTCGTAGATACTTTTAGTTTTTATATTTTTCCGCACTAGTTTTGTCTTACAATTTTTAAATTTTTGCTTTTATCTCTTAGATACTTTAACACATTTTGTATAGTGAATCAAGTAGATTCATGGTATTTCAATATAAATTCACACTACAGTAACAGATCTATGTTTTGAGATACTTTTTTTAACTGATAGATACCTTTTTATCTAAAAGATATTTTTTATTTTTATTAATTACTGCACCTTTTTACATTTGCAATGGGAGAATTTTAAATTCTTTACATTCCTTAGCTGCTTTTGCACATTTTGTTTATTTAATCAAGTAGTTATATAGTATTTCAATGTTAATACACAACGCGTTAAGTTTATCTATACTTATATAATTAGTTCTGGATATTGCAGATACGTTTTTTGTCTAGCAGATACTTTACATTTTATAAATTTCTGCTTGTTTTGTCTCACAATCAACACAGTTCTTAAATTTTTTCGTTATCTCTTAGATACTTTAACCACTTTTATTAATTGTATCTTATTTTAGCGTTTTTTATCTAGCAGATATTTTATATATTATAAATTTCTGCTCAATTTGATTTGCAACCAACACAATTTTGAAATTTTTTTTTTATCTATTAGATACTTTAACTATTTTTGTTTATTGTATCATGTTTTTAGCTTTTGAATAAGCGCATATTTTAAACTGTTAACTTTTTTACCTCATAGATACTTTTTTATCTCAAAGATACTTTTTTATCTCAAATATACTTTTCCCTTTTTTTGAATTTCTGCAAATTGTACAGTATTTCAAAATGTTTGCACAATAATTTTTATGTTATTCCCCTTTTGCTTATTAGGAAATTTTCTCACAGCGCGCTTTCACTTTGATAAACTTGTCATTTGTTTGTAGTTGAAGTCTAAAAAAAAAAAATCGAAAACAAACACTTTTGCCACATTACGTTTCTGCGTAAACAAATCGTAAACAAAAATTCAGTAAAAACCTGTTCTGTTTTTTTTTCGGAAATGCACTCACAAAACAGTTTTATTACTTTTTTTATTATTTGTATTTTGAACTTATTCCAATCGTTCACTAAACGATCAATAGTAAAGTACATATGTGTATTTTTTTTCCGAACAAATTTTTGATTAAGCTTTCTCATTGAAATTCGTTAAGTTTCAAATACTCGGCGTCAACAAAAAAATTTTATCCAATTTTATTTATTATTTTCAAAAAAATTCGTTCGACACAAGCGCTCACCTCACTGACGTCGTTGTTTGCGTTCTCTCAGGCGATCGCGTACTGATTGTTTACGTTTGCCGCTGTAATGCGAGATACCGGCCTCGAGTCTCGATCGTAAAATGCCAAACGAAGTAACTTCTTCGGCTACAATCGGCCACAAATAAGTGTAAGAGAGTTTAACGTAAAGTTTGTTATTCGTTCGATCGTCTAACGTTGACATACGTTAGGCATAAGAAAATATCTCATGCGAGTTTTTTGTCTCATGAATTTGTTTTGATACTTAACGCACTGTTTATATGCAACTGTAGTACACAATATGACCAGCAGTACTACGTATAAGAATAAAGTTCCTTTCAATAATTCTCTGTAATTTAAAAAGTATGTTTTTACTTGAAAAAGTTATTTTCTGATGATTGAACAATTGCTTGAGCTTTATTTGCTCTCACTGAAATAAGTGAGACTTTTATGCATATAAATTAAGGTGGATCGCAAAAAAAATGTTCTGGTAACCATTGAAATATATTTCTTGACTTTCTACAAAATATTTTGACTCTGGTGAAAACTTCAATAATGCTAGAATTTTGTTTTTTATTTTTTTCACCAAAAATACTAAATTTGTATGGAAATCTTTTTTTTTTGTCTATGTGACGCCAAAAATAATTTGCATAAATAGTACATAAAAAATGTTTAACTTCTAAATCAAAACTTTTTGGAAAGGTGCTCTTTGTCTCAGAACATTGATTTTAGAAAAACTGAGATTCTCAAATTTTAACCGTTTCACCCATTTAAAGTTGAGCCTGAAAGTAGGCTGTGTTTTTGTGTAGCTTAAAACAACGTAGACCATGAAAGCTTGATATGCCTTTGCGAAATTCGTTCTATAAAACACATCACATGAGCATGAAAGTAGGTATGCAAGAAACTATACAAAATGAAGCATATTTTCATGCTGATGCGCTGTGTTTTGTAGAACGAATTTCATAAAGGCATATCCAGCTTCCATGGTCTACATTGTTTGAAACTTCAAAAAAACACAGCCTACCTTCAGGCTCAATTTTACATGGGTGAAACTGGTGGTTGTTTTGAAATTTGAGATTTGTCACTGTATCTTATATCAATGTCCAAAAACTTTTGATGTAGAACTCAAACATTTTTTATGTACTATTTTTGAGATTTTTTTTTCGTTTTCTTTTGTCATGTAGCCAAACAAAAAAGTTTTCCATAAAAATTTTGTGTTTTTATTCCAAAAACAATTCTAGCATTATTTAAGTTTTCAGTAGAGTGAATAGTGATGAGAAAAATTAGTCTTGGCCTTGAGTCTTGTTCTTGGTCTTGGTAATTTTGCGAGATCAAGACGCTGATATTTTTGCAAGTCCAAGACTGCTATGGTTTTAGACAAAAGTGTCGTATTTTTGCACGTAAAATCCGAATCCGCAATAAAAATTGGGAGTTTCCATATAAAATTTTAAAGTTTTTTCCATCAACCACGGGAGGAGACGTGTAGGGCGTCAATATTGGTATCGTTGAATTGCCCTTTTAAAATTATTGGACACGGTTTCGGAAATTTTGGCACACCCTGTATATCAAAATATAATAAATATGTCGTAATAAGGCTTAGACTACCCAAAAATATCAAAAAATAATTTTGTCCACCTAGCTTGCTCTACGTGAAACACTGTGCGGTGTGGAGAGAGCCAACATGACTCTCGTTCAAAGTCGTCAAAGTTACGAATAAAGTGAATATGCTGCATTTTCGTAGAATATTCGTGAAGGACTGTAATTTTTTACATAAATCAGCCAATCGAACAAAGGGTGATTATTAAAAATATCTAAAAAAAAACATCCAATGAAAAATACCAAAAAAAAAACATTCAAAAATAAAAACATCCAAAATAAGAACATCCAAAAATAAAAACATCCAATAAAAAAATGTTATTTTTGGATGTTTTTTCTTTTTTGATGTTGTTATTTTTGGATGTTTTTCATTGGATGTTTTTTTTTTTGATGTTTTTTCTTGAATGTTTTTATTTTTGGATGTTTTTTTTTTTTTTTGATATTTTTCATTGGATGTTGTTTTTTGATGTTTTTTCTTGGATGTTTTATGTTTTTTTTGGATGTTCTTCATTGGATGAACAAAGAGACAAAATCGTGTAAAAGTAAAAGTGCAAGTATTTACTTTTAAGTGTTTTAATAGTAGATTGTACAGCTTTGAGAGATTTTTCAAATAATTTCAGGTATCAAATTTTTTATGATTATCAGTTTTGGTAGCATCTAGATGCACTAAAATATTTAGAACTTGTTCTGAGAAAAAATTTTATTTTTAATTTTGGTGTTAAATTATTTTTTGATCATTAAATAAAAAGAAAATATAGTTAAAGAGCTTGTGAGCTTTTCACATAATCTTCTAAAAAAATTTATATTGTGATGAGCCCCATGCCTGGCTGTAACTAATTCTCTTTTTAAAAACCTTCAAGACAGCTCTATAACATGATACAAGGAAATATCTGCTTAATTTTCTCCCATGCTACAACTGTTATACAAGTTAAAGCAAAACCTGTTGCTCTCTTAGTTATGCCATTTATAATACGGTAACTTCGTAACCAAAAATTTAACGTATGCGCATTACGTTATTTAGCGGCCATCTTTGTTTATCATAAGTTTTATTTTTTTTTAACTGGATGTGCGCTCACCGAAATTAGACGCTCTTTTTTTGAAAGCATTATTATGAGAGAGAATCTTTTTCTATAAAACAAAAGAAACCTCCAATAAGAATTGTAACAAGTGTTGATTCTCATATTGGTAGAATTTCTGACAAGTTTTTAGCTTGTCAGCATTAAATCAAACTAAAGTTCCAAAACAACGAATTTTCTTAAGCTATGACCACACTTTATTTTTTTGATGAGAAAAATTTTGCACATAACATTAAAATAAATCATCAGAAATCTTAAAAAAAAGTAAAATTTGCTATAAGAAAATTAACCAATATATTACAAGAACATTTCTTGGAGACTATCAACATCCCACATCCATTCGCAAGAATCTGGAGCATTTGAGCTCAATTATGTAAAGGACAATGAAAATTAAAATCATTTATTCGAGTGTAAGAACAGTTCCTCTGTACGGCTTTGAAATATGGATCAATAGCATCTTCCTATACAATTTCATAATATCAAAGGACGAAAATAGAAATAAAAAAGGTCACACACCGCTAAAATCACCAACGAAAATTTGCAGTCAAGCGTGAAAGTTAAACCTTCAATATATCAGACAACGCGTTTTTCCGAAATCATCGAAGAAACGATTCTTGAAACAGGAAAAATGTGAATCGGAGAACAGTTGGAGGATTTTTTCAAAGAACCTCAGCTCCGCTAGAAGATAAAGAAAACAAGAGTAAGTTCTTATAGATATAACAAAACTCCAGCAAATCGATTATATGTCAAAGATCATTTTACAAATAGATATCACAGGCCCGCAAAAAAAAAAGTACCATGCGCGAAAGATCAGACCACTTGAACTTTATGTTTTCGGGGGTACTTATTTTTTTTTTTTTGGCCTGGGCACAGGACTACAAAAAAAAAATTCCCAGCGCGAACGATTAGACCACCTGAACTTTATGTTTTCAGGGTCACTGAGTCCGAATATGGTGTCAGAATAGCGGAGCTGGTTCGAGTTTTTTCACAAATCAGAGATAATGCTGAAAAAAATCTCAGTATAATTGTTGATTTCTGAAAAAACGCAAACCAACTTCGCTATTCTGGCACCATATTCGGATTCAGCGACCCCAAAAACATAAAGTTCAAGTGGTCTGATCTTTCGAGCAGGGTACTTTTTTTTTTGTGGGCCTGTGTATTTAATAAAAAAGTTATTTAAATTTTGTGGGCGTAGGCCCTATATATGGTATCATTATTCATTCAGAGTACAAATTAACTTAAAATTAAATATTATCACAAATCTTAAAACAATCTACAACAATTTCAAAATATAGATAAATATATGGTAACCAAACTCCAGCAGCCAAAAATTCCAAAAACCACAAAAGAATTTACGCCCACAAGCATTAGAAGTAACAAGTAGCTGATTGCAGGAGCAGCAATTGGAAAATTCAAATAATTAATTTCAACCAACAACAATATGCGAAGGTTAATTATATATTGCAGTTTTAGCATGTATTTGTTGTTATTGTTGTTGTCGCTGTTATCGTTGGACCAAAAACTGTCTAACGTACAACAGCACCCGCTAAAAGTTGAAAGCAACCATTTGACCAATCAACTGGAACGGAACAGTGTTGCTGATGGAGCTGGAGCTGAGCTGCATGAGTGACTCTAGCAAGCGAGTAGCAAGCGCATTATGATTATGTTGAAAGACTAATTTAATCAATAAGCATGTAACAACAACAACAACAACAACTGCTAGAGTAATTTGTAGCAGCACTAATGAAAATGCAACAACAATAGCAAATCATTAATAAAAACTATGTAGATTCATATGTCTATGCCTGTTTGTCCGTCTACTTTATTCCCAGCAACTTAACAGAGATAAAGGAAAAATTGCTTAGAATTAGAGCAAATTTTTGCGGCATTTTCTTGCAAACTTCCAGCATCATAGCAAATTGATCAAAAAATGTTGCTATCAAGTGCATGCGAACGGATCGAAATGAAATGCAATGAAAATTTCATCAAACATCTGTTGTCGATTAAGAGATCTGACTCTGTTCAAAAAGTATGTCAGCAAACCAATAATCAAGCGATTAGTGAAGAATTGAGCTGATTGTAAAGAGAGGGAAATGATTGTAAATTCTTCAACATTTTCTTCATTTTATACACATTTACATACATATAGTCAAGGAAAACTTGACAACAGCAAAAATAACGAAAAATATGATCATGAAAAAAGTTGGAACATTTTTCCATTAAAAATCACTATGGACCCTTGCGGTCTTTGTGTAGCAATATTGCCGCCACCCTAACCTTACCTTCTATTAAAAACCTTTAAATTTATTTAAAAATAAATAATTTCATTTTTAACAAAAAAAAACAGATTTTTCCAGAAGAAACTATCCATACTTACTAATATTATAAATGCGAAAGTAACTCTGTCTGTCTGTTTCTTAGCTAAGCCGCTGAAAGCATTTAGATGAAATTTTGGATAGTCTTAATTACTAAAATCTTCCCTCAAGGGGGTGGAAGTTTGTATGGAAAATGATTGTGCGTGTGTGTTTGAAGCATTATCACTCAGAAACTATCCAACGAATTGAGCTAAAACTTAAGCACTGTTTATAACTCAGGTATAGAAAGATTTTTGTGCAGATTTCCGAAGTTTTCCGAAAGTCACGCGAAGGCTTAGTTGTTAAAACGCAGAATATCTAGATATATTAGCCGTAACTTATAGTTTTCTGGTAAACTTAAATGATTGCGAAGGTCAGCCGAAGGCTTCGAAGTCAAAACGAAGAATATCTAGATAAAATGGAGGAAAACCATCTAAGACAAACTATCCACTAGCCGTAACTGATAGTTTTCTGGGAAACTCGAAGACTCCCAAAGGTCGCCCAAGGCTTCATATTCAAAGCGAAGAATTTCTAGGTACACTAAAGGAAATTAATCTATGGTGAACTATCAACTAGCCCTTACTGATAGTTTTCTGGGACTGTTGAAGGTAACCCGAAGGCCTCATAGTTAAAACAAAGACTAGGCATATTAGAGAAAAAACATCTTTAAATGATAGTTTCCTGGGACACTTGAAATGTATTCAAATGTTCTACGGCATTTTTGGAATTTTACCGATATTTCGGATATTTTTCGATACTTTTGGAATTTTACGATACTTTTGGAATTTTACGATACTTTGGACTTTTACCAATATTTAAGAAGTTTTTCGATACTTCAGGCCTTTTACCGATTTCCTCAATGTATTTCAATATTTGTAAATTTTTTTTTTTACTTTTAAAGATATTTAAGATGTCTTACGATACTTTGGAACTTTTACCGATATTTTAGAAGTTATTCAATATATTTGTACTTTAATAGACTTCTTTGATATGTTTCAAAAATTTTCGATACTTTTGTATATTTTTTGATGCATTTGGACATTTAGTTTTTTAAATGTTTTTCGATACTTTTGGATTATAATCGACATTTAAGATGATTTCTAATATTTTAGAATTTTATAGAATTAAATACGTGGGCTGCTCGATATATTTCTGGCCTAATAATGAAAATGCGAATATATATCATCAAAAATGGTTTTAATGATTTTCAAAGTATTCTCCAGCATGATTTATACACTTTTGCATGCGCTCAAACCAATTGCCGAAGCACTTTTTCCACTCCGATTGAGACACCTCCAAAACATGGTTATTGAACACTTCAACAGCATCTTCTGGCGACGAAAATCATTGACCACGCATTTGTTTCTTGATGTGCGGGAATAAAAAGAAGTCATTGGGTGCCAAGTCAGGGCTGTATTGCGGATGACCCATCAATTCGACGTTTTGGCTATTCAAAAAGGCGCTGGTTTGAGCCGATGTGTGAGAAATCACATTGTCATGATGAACAATGATTCGTCTTTTCTTGTTCGTTTTTCGAATTTTTCCGAAGACTTCAGGCAAACAAATTGTGGTGTACTACTCAAAATTAACCGTCCTACGTTGCTCAAGCAGAACGTTGCCTCATGACC
Source organism: Calliopum simillimum (assembly GCA_951812925.1). NCBI lineage: Eukaryota > Metazoa > Arthropoda > Insecta > Diptera > Lauxaniidae > Calliopum > Calliopum simillimum. The sequence goes on from OX638372.1 coordinate 26,614,154, forward strand.
AGTTTTGCCGAAGAAGCAGGCGACCATTTGCTTCGAAGTGCTTTTTCCACGAACAACTTTCGTTGGATTTGGCTCGTCTTCGAAGACCCGCACGGTCGATTGCTGTTTTGTTTCGGGCTCATACGCATAGATCCATCATTCGTCATCTGTGGCGATCTTATAAGCGTCTTTTGAAGCACCGTGATCGCATTTTTTCAACATTTCTTTGCACCAATCGACACGAGACTTTTTTTGAGCGATTGTCAAATTGTGCGGGATCCAACGAGAACAAACATTCTTTACGGCCAGGTGTTCATGCAAAATCGAATGTAATGAAGTGGAACTAATGTGCAAGAATGCTTCTATCTCACGGTATATCAAATGACGATCTTGCATTATCAGTTCACGCACAGCATCAATGTTCTCCGGCACAACGGCAATTTTTGGACGACCTTCATGGAATTCGTCTTTGAGCGAGCGTCGGCCACGATTGAATTCATTAAGCCAGTTTTTCACAGTGCTATAGGATGGTGCTTCATCGCCATGCAAAGATTTAAGTCCATCGATGCACTCTTGTCGTGATAATCCACGTCGAAAGTTGTGAAAAATGATCACACGAAAATGTTCACGAATTAATTCCATTTTTTTGCCAAATTGATTTTTTCAAGTCACTGTAAGCAACATAAATGATGGTCGTACGTCAAAACGTTCTGAGTACGTTTATGCTAAAAAATATCAAACTTTCTAATAAAAATGTCAGATTGCACCTGGCAACACTACGTGTTGCCTAGGCCAGAAATATATCGAGCAGCCTACGTAAAAAAAAAATATATAAGAGCATCTGCTTTTGCAACATTATTTTATGAAAATAGTTTTCCGTATTATTAGGTCGTTGGAAAAGGAAATCCAAGAATCGGGAAAATCGTGGCAAGAGATCAAAGTCATTGCAAGGGATCGTGACAAATGGAGAGATTTCATATTGGCCCTATGCTCCTCCTAGGAGTTAAAGGAGAATACATACATACATGCATACATTAGCTTTATTTAGTGCTATCTTGCTTAAAAACATATTTTTATTAATAATATTTGTGGAATAATTGACATGAAGCAATTTGTTTTTTTTTTTTTTTTTTTCTGCGAATATCCCAGTAAAAAAATAAAATAAAACAAAACCGAGCAAAGCCGGGTAAAACAGCTAGTTCTTTATATTTTTCTTCAATTTTTAAAAAATAAATTTTTTTCTGTTTTTCTTATTCTGATTTGAAACAGAATTAGCTAGATAGTTGATTTTACCTCTACGTCCAAACGTCATTCGGTTGAAAAAACGTCCAAATGACGTTAAAAACATCCACCTGGCAACGCTGTTTGCCTGAACCATAAATTTCTAAGCAATCAAGCCTTTACCACATTAGTTAAACTCTTAACACTATTTTAGTTAACTAATTGGTTAACAAATGGCTGTGAATTCAGGCCTCAGTGACTTTTATTCTTTACTCTATGTTAGAAACTCAATCTGGCCACTAAATTAATTGGATTAAATTATATGAAATAATTAAATCAAATTATTTAAAACCATAAATAAATTAACTTGTTTTTTAAATTAATTTAATTAAATCATTAAATTAATTTAAGTACAATTACAAAAAAAAGTGCAAGTTTACAACCGGGTGTAAGTGCATCACTCAAATTCATATAAAATCATCATAACAAAAGCAAAGTTTTGCATAAAAAGCGTTTATTTTATTTACATATGAAATAAATTATTTTGCATGAAAGATAAAAAAAAAAATGTCCACTTCACAAAAGGCGGCACCTCAAATTGCATAAATCACAAAAGGTACAGCAGTCATACGTATCAACTAAAAGTAGTCATACGTATAAGTGAGACGCAAAATTTAAAAAAAAAAAGTGCTTTAAATGCACTGAAACGCAGTTTGTCGCACCCACGAATTGCGTTTTCCTATAAAACTTCAAAAAAATTCCACTGCATATTTTAAAGCGTTGACTGACAAAAGACTTACATTCGCTTTTGAAACGGAATATACCAAGCACCTAATGTACGATACATTGTTACAGAACACTGACTAAATCAATTGAGGTTAGTTAAACTTAAATGTAGGGCGTACAGGAGGTGTGGCTCAAATTAGCAAAAGCGTGAATAGGGTTGTTTTCAATACAAAAACCTTCAAATAAGATTTTTATTACTTTAAATGTTGTTCTAAAATAAAAATCAAAATAAAAATTGATTTAATACAACAGTTCAATTAGGTCAAAGCTTAAGTTAGCTGCTACCTTAGGCAAGAATTGAAATATTTGTTCATGTCATGTCTGCAAAATAAAGCATATCTGATACTCGTATCATACTATGTAGAAATGTGATAAGGCCATATCGATATATGAATATATGAGCTTCTCAAATGATATCTTATTGCTTTAATTATTTTTCATAAGCTACTAACAAGCATGTATCATATACCGTACCGCCTCTTAAACGATGTATTTTTGCAACAAAATTCCGAATTTTTTTTTTTTTACCGAACGTAGGGGTCGCCCATTAACATTTTTCATCATATCTTCGGCATTTACAGGGCGATCTTAAAGTATATTATATCAATATTTATGTCCCAAAGAAACCTCTTTTTTGTTCAAAAGGTCATTATCATTTTTTCGTTAAAAAAAAAAAATTTCCGAATTTTCTTGCAAAAGAGCCTCATTATTTTTAATATATAAACTGAAACCACTTAAAAGTTGAACTTATGATATGTATAAATATTTATAATAAATTTTGACTTAAAGTCAGTTAAAGTTGCTGAAAATTTAACTTTGGCCCGCAGAGTATGGTTTCGACTGAGTTACTAATTCAAATAACAACGATGAAATCGAAAATTTAAAATTCAAAAATAGCCAGAAAAAATTCCAAAATGTCAAAAAATATTGAAAAAACCGCCTTAGAAATTTTATTCCGATTGAAAATTTTGAACAAGCCGAAAAAGATTCAAGAATGGAAATAATTTGGAAAACCTTAGCATTACTGAATAAAATAATATTATTTTGAGTTAAAATGCTCTGAAAACTGTTGAAAATATCGAAAAATTACACTGTGCAACAGCAAAATTTGGGACAAGACTTGGCTATACTGGGACGATAGCCCTACCATAGCTGAGTAAAACTCCGGATGGGTTTTGCAAAGTTAGCTGCATAACAGGTTTTTATCGACCTCTATAATTTTTGTAAGAGACGGGCAACAGACTTAATCCCGTTTTCCGAAATTTCGTTTTACTTAAAAAAAAATTCCCGTGTTACGAAAATCCCATTTTTCAAAAGATTTCTAATTTAAAAATCCCGAGTTTCTTAAAATATTCTCTACTCTTTGCATTACCCAGAAACAACGGACCACATTTTGGTAACGGACGGGATTTTGGAAAACGGTATAACGTACCTAACCCGTTTCTAAAATCCCGTTTCCAAAATCTCGTGGCCCGTTTGTTCTGGGTAATGCAAAGAGTAGGGTAACTTAAGAAACTCGGGATTCTTAAATAAGAAATTTATTGAAAAACGGGATTTTCAAAACACGGAATTTTTTTTTAAGTAAAACGGGATTTAGCCTTTTCCCCATTTTTAACAAAAAGAGAAAATAAAAAAATATTTTAGTTGCATGAATTATGAAATTTTTTTGCGAAACCTTACAAATGTTTCGAAGCTATGAAAATTTTTGTATGGGGAACTTGACAAAAGTTTGAAGAAAAATTTTGCGTTTCATATTTTGTCAGGAAAACGGGATTTTAGAAAACGGGATTTTGGGAAACGAGATTTTGGAAACGGGATTCTAGAAACGGGATTCTAGTAACTGGATTTTGGAAAACGAGATAACGTACCCAACCCGTTAGAGACTCTTCAGTTTTCGATCAATAGCTCCTGTACCAATCCAGAAACCTGTTCACAAAGTAACTTTTCCTAACATACTATGTGAAAAATTTGATGACCGTTTTGGGCCCGTTTTTGCAAACAAATTTTACTGCACCAATCGATGGGGAAACGTTGAAAATAAGTCACAAAAGTAGCCGGAGGTACCATTGGTCACGTCCAAAATATATTTTCGACCATAGCTCATCGATTGGTGCAACAAAATTTTTTTATAAAATGGATTCAAAACGGGCACTTCGAGGAGTCGGGGACTCCTCTGGTCATGTCTAAAATATATTTTCGACCTTTTCCCATCGATTGGTGCATTAAAAATTTTTATAAAAATGGATTCAAAATAGTCACTAAGAGCGGTTGGGGACCGAACCATTTTTAGCGTGCTTTTCGGTTCTGTTCAGCGCTACCAAAATTAAAACGGTTCGGTACAGGGCACAAAAAATGTGATGTTTCGGTTCAAAAACCGGCTCGGTTCAAAACCAGTTTGCAGCCCTGTTCAAAACAAAATGGTGTAAAATTACATGCGTACACTAATGTAAAGGAAAACAAAGGTTTTTAAAATCATGCCATCAAATTTATTTTTCTTAAATTGGCCCAAAACCCAAAAAACCCCCAAGGTATGAGAGCATAAATATACACATTATCATGCATTCTATAATATTCAACTTTTCTCGATATTGCCAATATCTTTCGTTACTGTGCACTTTCTTCGATCCTATGCTGTTTTTCGTTACTTTTCGACTGTATTATATTTTCTATGCCATGCGATTTTCAAAGATATTTTCGTTATTTTCTCAAATCTATATAATAATTCGCAAGACTAATTTTTGTCCTCCTTTTTTTACTATGTCAGAAATGGAGTACTACTTTGAATTATATACCATTAGAAAGGTATTTGTGTGTAGATGTGCACAAAGTTAAAATAAATTTAATATGTTACCCTTAAGCTTCGCAAAATTGAATTCAAATTTTTCAATATTAACCACAAAAAAATACGCGTTCGTGTTCGTGTTTTTTGTTTTGTTTTACATTGGTCATTGTATCAGGTTATTATCCCTGGGCTTTTCTAATTTGTACCAAATACAATAGCAAAAAAAGTACTAAGTGTGCAGAAGTACCAACATTTTTATTATTATTATTTAATATTTTTGTGGTCGAATTTTGACCCCTGAGTGATTCTAGTATATATTTATTTGTAAAAAAAAATATCGATACGTCTTGGTATCGTTGCATGTCTACTAAAAAAGCTGTGATTCATGTACATATTTATGTTGGCTACTGAGAACAACTCTGTGATTGACAAGCCTCCGATATCTTTATTACAATTGTTGTTGTTGTTTTTGTAGTTGTTGTTGTTGATACATATTGTGTAATGAATGAATGAATGGGTTTAATCGTAACATTTTTGAACGAGTTTTTTCATTGTTTTAAGCTTGTTTCTTACGTACTAAAGCTACTGGATAATTTATAAAAAAGCAAACACTCAGCATGATTATCAGTGATCATTATTCAATTAAATTTTCAGTTATCTCATGGGGCCACTAACTAAAGTGTGATTTATTATCGAACATTTGAAAATGCTGTAATTTTTTACTTTTCATGAATTTTTTTATACATAAAGAGAATTTAATTGATAGTTTAGTTGTGTTGCGGCAATTTTACAAGTGGATCAGAGACCAGCATTAATGTGAACTCCATGACGAAGCGCTAGACTGAGCAGTGGCACTACCAGCACCACCACCACCACCGTACCCCTGAAAACCGGAACTGTCGGCAGCACTATTACTCCAAGAAGAAGCAGACGATATAGCATTTCCATTAGATTGTGCTGAACCAAAATGAGGGTGTTGTCTAAATGGACGGTTGGCAGCATATGGACCAATATTTATGTTATCGCTGTTATAACTTTGATGTATACCACTGCTGCCCATATCATTGAACCCATTTCCAGCACCACCACCATTGCTATATCCATTGGCTGAAGAATGTTGTTGTGTTTGGCCATTTTGTATATAAACTACTTGAGAGTTATCATTTTTCCCAGCACCCAAGCCATATCCTTCAGCATGTCCATGACCATGACCATGAGGACGACCATAACCACGCTCATAGCCATGTTCATAATTTTGATGGCTACCACCATGAAAATAATCGCGTACAGCTTTCTTTAAACCAAGTATATGTTCCAAAGTTGGTGCTGCTAAGCCACTGCCCAGAGCCAATGTTAAAAGCAGAAACTATAATGAAAAGAATTCAATATTTTTTCTGGGAAATTATAATTCTGTAAGAGTTCCAAGACTTACCAACTTCATGATATTGACACACAGAAATATACACAAATTCAGCTGACTGTGTTTTATATACCACATATGGTAGGGATGCTGTGCTGCTGTACACAGGTATAATTGGATTAAGCAAAACTCATTTACTTCTCATTAGTAGTGTCCTGCTAATATCCTTGTAAAAATGTTTCCTTTTTATTTTTCGAGATTTTGCGCAGGTATGAAATGAGCGAAGAATATGTTCTACTCGCAGAATAAAGCCTTAAGTATTGTAACACACAAAGCCTGGACACCTTTTCAAAGAACTCTTAGGAATCATTATCATTAGAAATAGGCGCAGGTAATTCAATGCAAATTTTTCGGTATCATTTTAAGTGTCACAACATATTTGATTGATTTTTTTTTTTTTTTTTTTTTTTGAATGTTAGTTATAAAGAGTGACAGAGACGGCTCGGTTCCAAAAATCGATCTTTTTACGTTTTTACGTTTTCTTTGGACGATTCTAAGCTTTTTTTTCTAAAAACTTTTTTTTTTAAAATACCATGTTTTTGAGTAAAAATGTGTTTTCTGACCGCGTAGTAGAAAAACGTAAAAAAAAAATCGATTTTGGGAACCAAATATTGTCTTTTGGAAAACATTTTCTTTATTTTTCAAGCAATTTTGGATATCTATTTTGTGAAGAAAAAAAGTAATAAGCAGAAAACATGTTTTTTTGCAAATTGAAATGTTAGTCTTGGCATTCGTCATCCAGCTGTCTCATTAGCTCAGTTAATTAGAGTGCTGTCTACTAACACGAAAGTCATGAGTTCGATTCCCCATTGTACACGAGATGATTTAAGTTTTCCTAAAAGGATAATTAGTCGAGTTCGAATTTCGGGCTTAGATTGAAATCTAGATATTATTCCTACTTAATATTTCCTAATTTCTATACATCTTTTGTTTTTATAGAATTTTTTTAATTTCTTTAAATTATTCGTCTTATACCGACTTTTTCTGGTTTTTTCAATATTTTTCAATACCTTTTAAAATTTTTTCAAACAGCTGCTCTGTGGGAGAAAAGGCTAATCTAGCGACGTTTAATTCAATTTTTGGAATTTAGAATTTCAGAAAATTTTATTAACGTACAAATTATGCACTGTGTGAGTTAGTTTTCTGTGGAGTGCAACTTATCCTGTTCGACCGTGATCGGTCTGATTTTGATTTTCCTTGTTAATATAATTCCTTGTGACTCAGAAATACCTAAAATGATGAACTAGTTTCCAACACCCTTTATAGGGTGGTCAAGTTATCGAAACATAGATCGTTTTTTATTAATCTTAGTACTAAAAATACCAGAAAACTAACCTTATGCTAATAGCATAAGTAGGTCCGAACATGAAAATCAGTTAAGAAACGTCTAAATTATCGACTTTCGACTTTTGATTTTGAATTCGTATGAAAGGTAATTTGGTTTACTTATCAAGAAAAATATTTTGGAAGATCAGAAAACTATGCCACTAAACATTTTTTGTAATCTTGTACTAAAAGAGAACTAAAAATAGTATTTTTCGCCAAGTAGCACAAAACTTACTTTACATTTATAGCCTGATTCAATTTCTTCCCAGAATAAGTCTGAAAATGAAAATCGGTTAAGAAACATGGAAGTTATGGACCATTTTGTGTGAAACCGTATTTATCGTTATTTGGCGTATTTTGTCATATTTTCTACTCCCTCAATATTCTCAAAAATCTGGGAAAAATTTTGTTTGTTTTGCTATTTTTAATAGTTTTAGCCTAAAACGAAACCATGTACTAAATTTCTGCGGAATCTGAGATGGTGAGACCAAATCTTGTTTCGGTAGGAATGGAATATTTCATTGTGGAAGGTGCGACAAAAGTAATGTCATTATGAAAATCTGGCATAACTTTTGCAAATAGCATCAAATGTCATTGTGCTTTGACATTTGTATTGCAAGCAGCTAAGAAACTAGCTGACAATAAGCCAATTACCCAGATAATTTGCGAAGAATAGTTCAAAATGCCATAAATCAAGCAAAAATGTGCATTAGCTCATGAGGTGGTCATGTGCATGCTGCATCTTTAAGTAAGCTTTTTGTGAAATGAAAGTACAAATATTTCCATTTTTAGCAAAATAGCGGCGAATGCATATTATGACATTACTTTTGTTCTTCTTTGTAAAGGCAAGTAGGCAAAAATTCGCACAACAACAACAAAAAAAGTGTTAGAAAGACGTACCTTCCCCAATTTGTGTAAAATGCTTTCGTTTATTCAGTTACCAAATTTCATTTTGATAACTCTCTCCGTTTAGAGTTATTAATTAAATTTCGCTAGATAGCCCATTTCTCCCACTGTGAGTTGTCGTGAACGATCTGATAATTGAAGTTTACGTTTTGCACGTACCGTCTCCATTTATCATGCTTTTTTTTTTTTTTTTTTGATTATTCTAAAACCTGCCCCTGCGTCCGTTTTAAAAATCAGTCTTTTGGTCATCAAAATGTCCCACATAATAGTTTTGCTATTCAAACTTTTTTGCTATGGGGTCGTCTTCATCTGCCTATTCTCGAATCTCAGCGCACAAAATTCGACATCTTGGGGCTCAATGAAACAACATGAGATTACGAACAAATCTTTGCAAAAGTGAAAATATAGTAAGAGGTGATGTAAAAAACATCGGCAGCCGAATGAGAAGAGGTCATAAAATCAGATAAAAGCGATTATGGAGTTGAGAAGAATGATTTTCGGACATCCATTTTAATACAAGAGAGAGTTGGCATATTCTTTAGTGGAGTTTCTTATGCAGTACATGTGTACATATTAAATGTAAATGTGCTTCTCTGAAAAGGCATCAAATGTAAACGAGAAACTTTTGCTTCATATAAAATAAGTTTTAATTTATATGTTTAATGATTGTCATACCTGAATGATTCATATATACATACATTATTGATGTGACTACATAGCATAGATCTTAAAAGTTCAGCATAACAGTTATTTAGAACAAACTTATGGTAGCAATCTTCCTGGTGGCTTTCATATCATCTGTAAATATGAATATACTTCAAGGTAACGCGATATCTCATAAAGTAGATGCACTCCATGAAGTTGCGGTTAGCCATTGGATGCTTTATTTTCATCCAAGTACTCAATGCATGGGCATTCTCTATTGATGTCTATTGGATGTAAAGTGACTACGGGTTGACTATAATTAAAGGGAACTCACAGTAAAGTTTCGCTACAACATTCCACGTGTCAAACCAACTGTTGAGTTGAGTTGACGACGACAACAATAATGTTGATGCTGAAGACCGATAATAATAATAGGGAGTAGTGATGCTACACAAGAAGTGATGTATTAAATTTCACAATTTCTTTAAAGTTTACGTAGTTGCTGGAAAATTCTTAATGTTGTCAAGCAATAGACAAAGCAAGGTATGCAAATATCCAAAAGAAAATTAAAAAACTGTATGAAAAAATGTGCGAAAGTTTTTATAGCCCTTGATAAACTAATAAGCTCATTTTTGAATTCCTAATCTATGTGACAGTTTGTTTATTAATAAAAAAAACACAGTTTTTGCAGGTTTTTTTCCATAACTGGAAATCATGAACAAATTTGAGTGCGGAATAATGTAAAACTTTATCCTGAGTCACCCTTTTGTGCGGCATTAATTCACCAAGTGAAACCTTTTTCACCTTAGCTTGCTTAGCAACCAATTATTAATTGAGTGTAGTTCGGAAACTCACAGCAAGAGGCGCTCGCAGATTGAAAGTAGTAAAGACAAGAACCTATGGTTTTAGAGTTCACCTCAATCATATGCAATTTTACAATTATTTTATTCTACAGGGTGAACTGAAAATTTTATTCAAAAGCAAAACATAATTTTACACACTATAATCTGAAACTTAACCCTTTCAGAACAAACGGGACATATATGTCCCATTAAAAGTTTTCAATGTCAGACACACATTATCTTTCGATTGGAGCCAGACAGGCCTTAGCCGATAGAGAATAAATAAAGATATTCAAGAGTGCTGTATATCCTCAGGACCTCACAGGGTGATCCCAAATCCAAAACATGATGTTTATTTTAAACTTATTTTCAGTAGATTTTATGTCGAATATTTACCTTGTTTATACGACACGAAATACGGTATCAAATAAACTCGTTTCAACGTAGCACGCTTAAAATGTGAGCGTTTACACGAATCAAAAGAAGTGTATCAAATTGATACACTTTTTATAGCGTGTTACAAAGCAGATGTCAGAATTCGTGAAATCGTAAATATGGAACATGAAGAAAACATCTATTTGCATTAATTTTTCCATTATTTATGTCAAATTATATCACTTTTCAAAAAAATTGCTCAATTCAATTGGAAATATTAATTTTAAATGACATTTGTCAAATCATATGTCATTTGTTTTCTTATAAAACATCTGTTCCAAACCGTGTTGCCGTACGCATGTGTTTATAGAGACACTTAATATGGTTCCGCAATGCTTAATTCGAATTGAAAAGGCGATTTATGGTGACACGCTTAAAAATTTCGATACGGATTGAGATAGCGTTTAAACATGCGTTTCTAAGTAACACGGTTCGAGTTAGTTCGAATTAAAGCGTCGTATAAGCAAGGTAATTGATACATAAACGATATGAAGCGTAAGTAGAAAGTGTAAGAGAATTCCAGCTTTTTAGAAATGTTAAGGAATTTTCGATTCACTGGTTTATTTCCTTACAGAGTGCTTAGATAAAATGGGGCACCCGTGTCCCGTTGGTCCTTAAAGGTAAAAAATTAGGAACTATTTTTTCGTTAAAATTTGTTTTTTTTTTTTACTTAAAATACTGACAAAAATATATTATTCGAAATAAATTAAAGAAAAAAACTATACAGAAATCATCCATGGTGAATTTTGTACCAAATTTTGTCCAGACAAACTAGATAAACATACCAAATTTTGTTGAACATGACTGGATTTTAATCGGACACGGCTCATTTTGTTCGTAATTAAATTTGGATACAAATCAACACTTTGGATTTATTGCCCTTCTTTTCTCTTAATCCCCATGAAACCATCATAAGCCTATGAAATCCATAAAACTGTTTTAAAATTTGTACTTAAAAATGAAAAATCATACTACCGAGGTGATTTTCGGGGTAACTGAATTTGATGTTGTATATACCCTCGCGCCACCCAAAAAAAAAAATGTCACCTATTTTTTTACTTTTCAGGACCAATGGGACATAATTTTCTTCACACTTGGAACTAAAAAAATTAAGTTTTGAAAACCCATCGCTTAGCACGAAACTGCAAAAAAAATACAAATTTTCCAGCAGTTCCAGTTTTCCAGCTAAGGAGCAGTCCGGAAAGGGTTAAAACAAAAATCTGAATTTGATCTCCATAGCTTTTTTTTTTTTGATAAATGCAGTGTCGCTGATTCCGAATCTGGCAACCGCTTTTTCTTATGACGTCTGAGATCCGAGATATCCTCGATTTAAAGTAAAGAAAATTTTATTTTTAGACATATGGCTTACATCTAAAAAGTAGTGCAGGTAATAAATAGCCTGTTTCCAACGAAGATTTAAAATGGGATTTACAGCTATTTTCAGATTTAGTTGACGTTTAATGCATGATGAATGAAGGGACTTGCGGCTTAATCTCATTTTAAATCTGAAAACAGGCTATAACTTTTTTCAGCAGTATTGAATAGCCTTGATCTTTCTCTGTGGGTCATAGCTTTACTTTTACCAATTTGATCATAACTTTCCAAGATATCATCCATTGAAGTAAAGGCATATTTTATATAATCCTTTACAGGGATATGCGATACCTTAACTTCAATGAATGATATCTTGGATTCAGAATCGGATTTGGAATCAGCGACCATGAATTAATCAAAAAAAACTGTCAAGTTCAAATTCAGTTTGGCTTTCCCTCAGTTTATTGCACTGTTTAATGGGCAAAATAGATCAAAAAAATACTTTCTACAAAGTAAAAAACTTAGATAACCCAACAACAAAGACTGATCTTATACTCCGTGCAAAGACTTTGAATTTCGTCGTAGTGTTTGACATCGAATTATATTGATATCTGTTCTTGAAGTTTTATATTTCGATATTTCGGAGAAACAGAAAGACATCGATAAAATTCTTATTGGGTTTTGGAGAAAAATTATGTTTTTAAATTCATGATAAGATTATCTGAAAACGTTAACGCGATGGAGAGACATGGTTGACAGATTCAGAATCAGCGACTCCAAATCACTTAAAGTGCGCTGAGTTAAGTGATCATAGTTCTTCGTAAACGTTAGTTATGACTTTTGAGATATTCGAACTTAATAAATAGTTATTGATTCATTTCACAAATTGCACCCTGATATTCAAAAATGCCTCACATTTTTATTTTTAAAATGGTTAAAAAATTGACTATCGTTGTAAGTATTTGCAAAAGATATAGCCATTTCAAAATTATTTATTTTTAAATCACGTACAACATGCTGTGGGAGTAACATTCGTAAAACCCAATAACTTCGAAAAATGGAAACTATTTCATAAAACGAAGAAATTTGATTAAAGTGAATAATTATTTGTTGTATAACTGAATGAATTAGACCAAAAATAATGTCTTTTGAGTCTTTTTCAGTAAATTTTCAAAACCAAATATCTCGAAAACCAGAGCTAAGCACTTAAAGTTACTTTTATGATCAAACTCAGTGTGCTCGAATGGTTCTGATTCGACGAGCACAGTGTTATTAGAACTCGGGAAATGTTTTTTTTAAGATTATGATTTATTTTCTTTTAAACAACTATGACTTTTTGAAAAGGGGAATTTGTTTAGCAATATATTTAAAAGTGTTACATATTTATTAGTTACCGAAAATTTTGTAAACCTGTCCTCAGTTGAATTAACAGTCGAAATTCTTCTTCTGTTAAGTTCTGACTAACAACAACCAAGTGTGAATGAGTAATAAACGAGATGAAACGATTCGAATTCACCACAGCATATCAGCGCGCTACTGATAATATAATCTCTGAATCCAAATTAAATAGAGCTCAGTTGAGAAAGTGCTTTAAAGAAGAACGCTACGATTTGTTAATTCTTATTGAAACGCAAAAATGTTAAAATATTTCTTATGTTTACTTTCGATTTACGCTGTTTTGGCCAACAACGAAGATTGTCCAACCATCAAGCTGAAACGTCAATGGGGTGGTAAAGCTGCAACGCAACTAAATTATCAAGTGCGTCCCATACGTTACGTTGTTATTCATCATACGGTGACCGAAGAGTGTTCGAGTTTCATAAAGTGTGCGAAAATACTGCAGGGTATGCAGGCATTCCAAATGAACGATTTGGAATTCGATGATATCGGCTACAAGTGAGTCTTTAGATCGATTACACTGTTCAACGGCAAAAAATTATCTGAGTTCAGACCATGAAATTATTATTCCTTCCTATTGTCATAATACATCTGCATTTACAAAATTTTTCCATCACATCTCAATTTTCAGATAAATTGACAAATCCAAAATCACGACTTGCATCCGCGCGAAAATAAACTAAAGAATTTTTATGTCAGAATTTAAAAAAAAAAAAATGTCAAAAGATTCAGAAAATAGCAATAATTAGAAATCTGTAAAAAATGTTGAAATCGGTCCGGCAAGATTTATGTAATTAAAGATGGTTGGCTTTTGTTTTTTTCAGTAGGCACATTTTCTCAATTAAACGGGCATAGAAAAAAAGTGCCAGACCGATTTCAAAATTCTTTTCAGATTTGATATTATTGCTATTTTCTGAATCGTTTGACTTTTTTTTTTAAATTTTGACGGATAAAAATTTTTTTAATTTATTTTCGCGCGGATGCAAGTCGTGATTTTGGATTTGTCAATTTATCTGAAAATTGAGACGTGATGGAAAAATTTTGTAAATGCAGTTGTATTATGTCAATAGGAAGGAATAATAATTTTATGATCTGAACTCAGATAAAAACAAAAACCTGAAAATCGTTGAACAGCTATTAAATGGGAAAAATCCCCATCGTCAATGAAATTTATTTTTATGTTTAAAAATAATTATCAGTAAAAGTTGTTTTTTTTTTATTTTATTTTTAAATGATTGATATACGTATACGTATTTAATATAAGCACCAGAGTTTAAGTTGAATTTCTTATTTTTTCCTCTCCATCAGCTTTCTTATTGGCAATGACGGCATTGTTTATGAAGGTGCTGGCTGGGGTATTCGTGGTTCACATACCTATGGTTATAATCAGAATGGTACCGGCATTGCTTTTATTGGCAATTTTGATGGTAAATGTTTTTTTCTACATTTATTGACAAAAAATATTTATTTTTCTTTCTATAACTTTTAGAAAAGTTACCTACAACTGAAGCATTAAATGCCGCTCAAAAATTGTTAGCCTGTGGTGTGAAGGCTGGTGAATTAGATCGTCATTATCGTCTTTTAGCTGGTTCTCAAGCGATCAGTACAGTTAGTCCCGGATTAACTTTATATAATGAAATACAAGAATGGGATCATTGGACACAAATACCTTAATTTCCTTAATTTTTTGAACTAATAGAAATTGAAAAATGAATTAAAAATTTTAAAAAATTAATAATTTTGATTTGGTAACAACAAAAATTATTTTCAATGTAAATTTTAGTGCTAAATCCGAATCTGGCTTTAGAATTGTTATATTTTGTATGTGTTTTGAGAAATCCTTACTTAAAGTTTTGCTTTGTCGAGAATTTTGAGAATATTATCATCTTTATTTTGATACTTTATAATATAATAGAGCAATGATATCCTAAACCATTAAACCAGATACTGCACTTTAAAGCCCTGTTCTTTTGCTTTAAAACCCAGTTTATATTATATCGATATCTTTTTTCACCTTTGAATTATTCTTACCGGAATAGGTGACAGAAAGCAAATACCCACGTTTTTTCAATATTTCAATTTACGATATTTCGAAGACAAAGAAAGTAATCGATATAACTTAAACTGAGTTTTAAAGGGGGCTTTTTGTTGCTTTATTAGCTTTTGTGGCTAAGGATTTCCTTCTTCTGTTATATAACATCAAAAATCTCGAAAAACAAAACATTTAGGTTAGGTTTTCTCAAAAACCATACGAGATATAGCGATTCTAATGCTGAAAATTACTTTTTTTGTTTGTTGTTAAGTTTCTAAAAAAAAAAGAAAATTCATTTTTTTAGTAATAAATTGAAAAAAAAAATTTAAAATACAATATTTCGTTAACGCGATAAGCTAAAATTTTCAAAAATACTTCTTTTGAATCTACAAATAAACGAAAAACTAACTACATACAAACCATTTGGTAACTGAAATTTGAAAAAAAAACTTTAAAACACTATAAGTGCAAAGTAAGTCTTTTGTTATGAAAAAAAGTACTACTTTTAATACTTTTTGACCTACTAAAGTATTTTTCCAGAAAAGAAAATAAAATCCAAGACCAAGACGGCAACTTTAGTGGTTTAAGATTTATAAAAATCTAAAAATTTTGTATGTTTTGGAATCTTCAAATATCATAACTCTTAAAACGTTAGAGATGCCATGAACTTTGATTTCATATGAAAGGTAAACTTGTCTTTATTTCCCAAAAAAAACATTTTTGAAGATCGAAAAGTAAATCATGGAATGCTTTACTAACCTTTTTACTAGAAAAAGTACTTAAAATAGTACTTATCTTGTGCTTATAGTCTGATCCATACCTTTTTAAAATTGGTCTGAACATGAAAATCGGTTTAGAAAAGTTATGGACAATTTTGTAATTGCTCAGTGGTAAAAACTCGACCACCAATGTATTAAGCAATTTTGGCACTTTTAAGACACTTAGTACTTTTTTGCTATTTGGTACAAAATAGAAAGCTCGTTTATCATCCCTAGTACAATGTCAAATGTGAAACTCAGACAAAACAAAAAACATGAGTTCTTTTTGAGCTTCATCCTCTTTTAAGCTCTGTGTGCTCTCGTATTTTGTTGTTGTTAATATTGAAAAATTTGTATATTTTACCTGGCTTAAAGGTAAAATGTTAAAATAATTTAACCTTTATGCACATCTATACACAAATGCGTTCCTTCTAGTGTATAATTCAAAGCCGTACTCCATATCTAATAAAATAAAAAAAGTAAGACAATTTTTTGTCTTGCGTATTAATATATAGATTTGCCGATTTTGTCATTGTGAATTTTTCACAAACATTTTTGAAATTTACTTGATAGTTTACCTTCTACGGGCGTTCCTCAGGAAAATAGGAAAAAGGATATGCAACTATTTCGATCCCTGGCTATTAGTTTTTCGTTATACCAGTTGGTTTCAGTTTTGGTATCCACCATAATCTCAGACTTTCACTTTTGTCTTATAACTGGTATTGTGTGCTGCCCATGGAAGTCAAAGATTGCGTTTACTTGCCATAGCACTCTGTTTTCTTCTGGGGTTCCATAACTTCTGTCCGGATATACATATTATTGCATTAACGAGATTTAATGAGTTGATTTGTACAGGAGAAATCCCACATCGCTGTTAAAAAAATGAGAAAATGGAAAAAGTCAAAAGGTAAGTAAAACGCATCGACTACATGTAATTCCTTTTACCATTATCTTATCTGCTTCTTCTCGTACCATTGTACCACTGTGCAATTGAAATCTTCTGTTCAACATTGTTCATCAATAACATGACCACACATCAAAATTTTATTTATCTTTTTGCAAATAAATTTACAAAAGGGGAACTTTTTAACTTCGTATTGTGAATGTCCAAACATTCAATGTTCTTGACCAATGTGCTAATTAATTCCTTTTCTCTCTTTTTCACTCAAAACAACTGTATGTTTTTTTAATTTTTTTTTTTTTTTAAGCATATTAATCTTTGAATAATTTGTTGTAATTTTGACAGTAATTGTCAAAAATTTAGAGACTTGTGCAAAAAAGTTTTATGTAAAAGAATTAAATCGTGGAATTGTGGTAACTAATGGTAACGGATAAAATTGTTGACAATTAAATCCTGCGTATTTCGAGCAGGTGCTACTGAGAACGCTAGTGCCCCTGATAAACGCTGTAGATGCTGACTTCCAAAAGAAGCAGACAAGCGTAATATTTTCCATTCCATGGATTTGGATGATGAGTTTCTGTGTGTAATTTTGTACGCGCTTTTGATAGATAGTTTAACAGAAATGGAAGAAATACAGGGTAAGTAATTTACGAAAATAATATGCACATTTCAGTGTGTCAAGTAAAAGTGTGTTATTAGAAGGTACTTTATCAAGTTTTCAGAGACTGGTTTTGCGGAGATATAGAAATATTGAGATCAAGTTAACACTTTAAAATCACAAAAAGGTTAAGCTGATTTTATTTTAATGATCTTTAAGAGCTAAAATTCCATATTTTCAGCAGTCATTTAGTCCAGAGTTTTTCGAATTTTTTTCTTCCCTCCAAGTAATAGGTTTTCTCATCGTTGAGGCCCATTCAATAATAACGTTGATTCAATAATAACCTCTTCATTCGACTCAAATCTCATTTTTGAAGTAGCCACACGGTTGCGTTTTTGGTCGAGTGTGACCAATCGCCACAACCATACCGCGGATAGTGTTTCCATGTCCAAATATTCATGTAAAATGTGATGTACCAGGTCAGTTAAGATGCCTACAGCCGAAGAATCCTCATTGTATTGTCAAGCTTTCTCTGAGTTTTTTAGTGATGATTGATCAGCACGTAAAATTCACTTTTTTCCGTATTTGTTGAAATTCAAGAGGTTGCCTGCTCTCAACGGCTGTCAAACCCAAACTAAATGACCCAGCATGCACAAAATTTGGCAATGGTCTGTTCATGGATTTCAGTTGACTGGAACAGTGTAGGATTCAAAGTCACTGTGCGGGAAACCCAAGAAGTCTCAAACTTACCAAAATACTCTCGTTTTAAAAAAAAGCTAAAAAATTACACCATAGCATATTCCATTACATCTCATATCATTCGATTGTATTCTATTTCATTTCTTGTTATTTTCAATTTATATTTCACATCTTTCTATTTCGTTGGATTTCATTATTTCGTTCGATTCCGTGTCGTTCCTTACATTAAATTTCCTTTACTTTTTCGAAACTTTGTTCCATTCAATTCCATTTTATTTCATTTCGTTCCGTTCCTCTCCATACTTTATTATTTTATTCCGTTTGATTCCCTTCGATTTAATTTCAACCCGTTCTATTCCTTTCCATTTCCTTCCATTTTAATGCATGCCATTCTATTTCATTCTATTTCACACCATTTAATTTTATTTTATTCCATAAAGTTTCATTCCAAATTTATTTTTTTTATTTCATTCCATTTCATTCTATCTTATAACATATTACTTTTTTCAGAATTTTTCCATACCAATTCGTTCTATTCAATTCCATTTCATTTCGTTTCATTCCTCTCCATATTTCATTCCGTTTCATTCCCTTCTTTCTAATTCAATTCGTTCCATTCTTTTGCATATCATTCCATTTTATTTCATTCCATCTCATTCCATTTTATTTCATTTCTTTCCATTTTATTTCATTTCATTCCATTAAATTTCATTCCAATTTATTCTATTTCATTTCGTTTTATTTTATTTTATTCCATTCTATTTTATTTTAATCAATGCCATTTCATTTTCACTTCCTTTCAGCATACAAAAAATATCGTCATTTTCAATTTATAATTCTTTTTATTTCTTTGCACTTCATTATTTCGTTCGATTCCATTCCGTCCCATTATATTTTGTTCCATTCTATAACATTAAATTTGCCTTTTGTTCAAAACTATTCCACAACAATTCATTCAATTTTATTTCATTTCATTCCATTCCTTTCCATACTTTTGTATTTCATTCCATTTTTTGCCCTTCGATTTCATTTCATTTCACTCTTATTCAATTAGTTCCATTTCATTTCACAGCGTTCCATTTCTTTCCATTTCAATCCATTTTAATCCATTCGAATCTATTTCATTCCATTTTATTTCATTCCATTCCAATTCATTTTCACTTCATTTCAGCATACAAAGAACATTGAAAGCACAGGGTGCCACTTCAAACACCCTGTATAAACATATGGTATATTAAAAATTGATTACCACACCATTGGAGTGCGACCAACCAGAACAATTGAACTCTGACGCAAGTACCCGCTACATTTTGTCCCTTTTTGACCAACAAGGTGCCACCGCCACCAACGCACAGCCGCTGCCGCTGCCGCCTCTTCTACAGCGGAAGGAAGACAAAACTAATGGAAAATTGGAAAACTACAGAGAAAAAGAAATGCAAATGGATAAAATCGAATGGAATCACTTTTAATTTGCATGACTGACTGCGCAAGGGTAAAGAGCATTTAACTCCTTTTAAAACAAAAATTGGTAAGACACTGAATTCAGTTGGAGTTTGGCAACAGAAATATAACGGTCGCGTTTAATTAACGGACAAATTTTTGGAAGCAATTAAATTATATAAAATTTGGATTAAAGAAAAAAACAAAAAAAAAAAATAGTGGATTAAAAAACGCAAATATGAAGTGAAAAAAAAAATAAAAATAAAATTCCTTACCATTTTGAAATACTTTACTCACATCGAAGTGTTTTAAGAAACAGAATCCATTTCTTTTTTTTTTTCAAAATGCTTGTCAACATGCCAACCACAAGCATTGGCAATACGCTCTCGAACATGGAACCCAATAACGCGGCGGCACAGGGTTCTTGTATCGAATACAATTATCTCAAGCGAAAACTTAATACTGAGGACATTCTAACAAATCAAGAGCCACAACAACACCAACAGCAACAACATACTATCATTAATGAAAATGGCAACAGCAACAATAATGGCGCCTATCCAGTTACACTCTGGAAAAAGCGGCATCTAGAGGTGCAGCTAACCAACACAACGGCAAATAACTTTGGACAGATCATGAATGAACCTACACATCAGAATAGCAATTGTAAAAATAACAACAATAACAACAACATTAATGCCGATGATCTACAATTCAATATAATGAGCAACGCTTTCATCAATGATCTCTTCAGCTATGACAACAATCTAATTGTGCCCGTTACAACAACACTCACCGATGCCACAACAGTTTCATATGCAACGCCTTCCAGCGTCAATTATGTTGCTGATCCTGATGATGGCAATGGCAACAATTGGCAAGCAAAAGATTTACTTGAATTGGATCATCGTTATAATTCAGCGCTACAACCACCAATAGTAGAATCGGCAGCAGCACCAACAGCAACACCAAATACAGCACAAATTAATCTCAACATAGTGGTGAATAATCACATTGTACAGCAACAACAACTGCAGCAGCAGCAACAGAACTCAACAGAACAACAAGCAAATTTTCTAGTTCCTCAAAAACAAGTGTCAAGATCTCAATCCTCAACTTTAACAAAATATCGCCACCATTTTCAGCTACCACAGCAACATGTACAACAGTCGGCGCAGGAACATTCTCAACATACTCATCATCATCAAAATCATGAATATATAGGCCAACAACAAGCTGAACCCGATACAGATTTCGAAGATAAAAATTTATCTTGGCTGTTGAATTTTAAATTTGATGAGCTACCACATTTGTCACCCGATATTGTTGGTAACAACACACGTTCTCAAACTGAAAAGATGTCGGCAACAACAAATGCTGCTGCAGCTGTTGCATCCTTGGAAACTACTGCAAAAAGTAATTCGAATTCACCATCATCAAATCATTCATCGTCTACGGAACGTTCTCGTTCTAAATCACCAAAAACATCAACCAAGGCCAGCAAAAAATTCGAAGAATTAGTCATGGAGGTAACTGCGGAATGTGATGGCAATGATATGATTGTTGGCGAGAATGTTGTAGTCGAGGATTATTCACCCAAAGCGTAAGTTTGAAAAAGTTTGCATACGTCGGCTAGTTAGATAATATTAAGAAGCCAACTGTCTACTGTATGACTGTATGTATTCTCCTTTAACTCCTAGGAGGAGCATAGGGCCAATTACTACTGTAGGACTAGTCATGGTTTAAATACGAGTAACATGTAGGATTAAATAAAAAATTCATTCAGAATCAATAATAGACGTTTGCTAAATTGTTTCCAAATTATCAATATCATTTACTGAAAGGTTGTGATGTAAATGTTGACTTTTGAATCTTATACAAAATTTGATCACTTTTGGTACATTTTGAAAATCTAATTTGGACACAGAAAGTCTCTTGGACACAGAATGTCTCTTTTCCCGATAAACATTAGAGGTACACTGTATGTATGTTTTGTATTCGCCAGCAACTCCTCGGGAGGGCACAACGTCAAAATGGATTATCTAGTGATGAAAAAACCAAGATCATGAACATAACAGTATTAGTCATACGAAAATAAATTTATTTCTGCTAAGATTCAAAAATAAATCTCTTTTGGCAGGTGGAGACGGATAGGATTTAACGATGCGATTTACAAATCACAAAGCACAGCAAATTTATACAGTATAATACTGCGTTTCCGCCGGAGATTTATGATTCTATCTCGAGTCTCTAAATCTTGGCGTTACTCGCGTGATTTACTATACAATAATTAATCTTTAAACCTGCGCATTAATCTTAGCAGGGTTTTCGATTTTGGTTATTTTTAACCAAGTGACACTCCTTAACTTTGATAATTGGCACTATATGTCATCAGAAACAAAGTAAATCGAAGATAAATATTAGGAAGAAAAAGAAAAAAATTGACTTTCATTTTCCCGTTTATGATATTTACTGTCATAAATATATCTCTTTCGACCTGTGGCAACGGGTAGGACTTAACGACGAGATTTACAGATCTTATGACAGCTAAATCTCCAATAGAAACGTAGCATTAGTCTTGTTCTGGGTCTTGGGCATTAAGTCTTGAAATCGATCTTGGTCATCCGTTTGCAAAATTTTCGACCATGATTTTTTCAAAGCAGTTGAGTTTTGAAGTTACCAAATTCAAAAAGGACGTGATGTGACTATTAACTATAGATGATCGAGACCTAATTGCATTTTTAGCCTTGATTATCATATAAATCAAAAATAGACCATAGCAGTCTTGAACTTGGTGTTGAAATTATAGCATCGTCTGGTAAATTTTCAAGACCAAGACGTATGATTTCCATTAAATGCATTCCTTTGCGATGAACCCTTTAATTTCTCCCCACAACTTTTCTGATCTTTAAATTTCTTTCTCCAACGACCTTTTTCCATTTAGCTGCATTATATTAAGTCATGTAAAGATTTCTCACAGTCTTCCCAAATAAATCCCTCTTCGCTTGGCTAGGTTTCCGTTTAACTGAACTGAAAAGTAAATAAACTTATTAATCCCGTTTAAATGCGCCCAGCTTGACTTTCCTCGGCTAGTTGCACTGAAAAATTTTAAGCATTTTGTAAAAAAATATATGCCTAAAAATCCTTGGGGGGGACTAACACAATTAAAAGTGATACTCATGAGTAAAGCAATTTGGCCGACGCAACCAAGAGAGGATTCATTGAATTTAATTTCTCAAAACATAATCATATCTGTCCTGCTTCATACCCGATACATAATCGCAGATACCCAGTTAAATACATATATTAATATAGAACATCCATTCTAGACCTCAAAATCTTGGATTTCACTGAAAATTCCCGATTTTTTTTTTGTGGATTTTGAAGTTGTGGAAAAAGTGAAAAATTGGTAAATTACGAAAAACCCTCCTTCACATAATTGTCCACAGCTTGAACATAGCTTAACCAATTTTTATGTTCAGACCGTTTTTGGAAAGGTATTGAATAAAGCGACAGAAGGTTTTGTATTTGCCAAAAAGTACAAAATTAAGTACTTTTTAGTACTTACTTTATTAGCAAAAAATACTCCACGGGCTACTTTTTTAATAATTCAAAACATATTTTGTAGAAAGAAAACAAAAGTACCTTTTATATGAACCCAAAAATGGTTTTTTTTTTTTTTAAATATCAAAACATGATGCATACCGACACGGCCACACGACCTATTTTGGAAAGATTATGAACTAGGCTATTAGCAGGGTGCGAAACATGGCTTGTTACTGAACAACTAACGAACAAGCTGCAAGTATTCGTCAACAAATGCTTAAGGCGTATACTAAAGATTTGGTGGCCTCGCACTATACCAAATGCCGAGCTACATCAAAAATGCAATCAGAGGGCTATAGCAAACGAGGTCAAGCTGCGCAAATGGGGATGGATTGGTCACACTCTCCGGAAACCACACAGCGAAGTTTGTCGCCAGGCTCTTGAGTGGAATCCACAAGGCAGTAGAGCATGTAGTAGACCCAAAACCAACTGGAAAAGGTCGCTGGAAAAGGAAATCCAAGAATCGGGAAAGTCGTGGCAAGAGATCAAAGTCATCGCAAGGGATCGCGACGAATGGAGTTGTTTCATATTGGCCCTATGCTCGCCCTAGGAGTTAAAGGAGAATACATACATACATATTAGCACAAAAGTAAGCTATTTGCCAAAAAGTACTACTTTATCAGTACATTTTGCAATCCGAGATAATGAGGTCAAATTATGTTAACCTAGGCATGGAATGGCTGAGAAGTGTTTTCTATTTCAAATTTTTAGCTTTAATCTGAGATTTTCATGATGGAAAATTCTTTTTTAAATCAGCCGTGTAGAACCTTTCAAAAGAATATGATAGAAAAATTAAAAAATATGTTTTCAACATTATAATGGGTGTTTTTTTAAGTCCAATAGAACTTAAAATTGTAAAAAAAAAATTTTTTTATTCGAAAGATCAATACATGGCATTAAGATTTCAAAATGATTTCGGGCATATGACCACCGTGGCTGTTCTTGACGAAGCGCATTCTGGACGTCCAATTTTGGGTCACTTTTTCGAGCACTGCTGGCCATATTTTATGAACAACACGAACAATGCTGGCCTCCAAGGCCTCAATTGTTGCTGGTTTATCAGCATAAACCAGTGACTTCACGTAGTTCCACAAGAAATAATCGAGAGTTGTCAAATCGCACGAACTTGGAAGCCAATTGACAGGTCCATTTCTCAAAATCTACTTAAATTTGGATAATTTCGTAGCGTAGTTCAAGCGTTAGTAGCCAGAGCTAGAGTATACTAAAACAAATAAAAAAAATTTTTCATCAACATATAATTTTTTGTGCTATTTTTTACAATTTCAAATTCTATCGGGCTAAAAAAAAAAACACTCTTTATTTCATAATTTTTTGCATAAACTTCGGAGTTATATCCGAACCTGCAAGTTCTCTGTGCAGTAATATTTTTTATTTTTATTTTAAGAAAATTATTTATTTACTATTCAATAACCTAATTATTTTCTCATTCTCCCTATATGACAACACCAATGCAAATCAAAAACGAATAAACTGCAGACAAAAGAAACCCCCATTTACCTACACAGAACTCATCGAATATGCGCTCGAGGATAAGGGTGAATTAACCGTCTCCGGTATTTATCAATGGATATCGTAAGTATTGTATTTGTATTGTAGAATATTGTACATAAAATAGCGGAAATAAATAACTACGTACGTACATACAAACATACAAGTGTAACAAATAAAACAAACGCCATTTTGTTGCGCCGGAAACCGGATGTAATTAAACAAATCTAAGGCGCTTGCAAAAAAACGAAAAGAAAAGTGCAAACTTAAGGAATTCAGACGTGTAAATACACGAGTAGTATGTTTGTATGTATGTATGTAGTTCTTAGATTGTTATCGTTGTTAGCTACTTTGGGGAATAACAAAATTTATTTATGTTCCTTAAGATTCACGTATTATTGCTCAGTGTTAAGTTTATGGGTTGGCAAAAGAATTTCAACAAGTTGCCAGCAAAAAAACGATCTTAGATACACCACAATACAAATGTTAACTCAAAGAATTAATTGTTGATATTTGTTTACAATTCATAACAAAAACATGCACATTTGCTTAGCGTGGTAAATAAAATTGTGCAAGCAAGCAAGGTTTTAGCGACTATGTCAAGAGAAAATCTTCTTTTGACCCAAAAAATTTTTTCATAACTTTCAGGCGAAATTGAAATGACGCTGCGGAAAAAACAAAATTTTCTGTATTTCTTTTAAAATTCAATTTCCTAAAGTGTTAGCTTAAAAAAAAAAAAAATATTTTTAAATTCGACATAGAAATTCATTAGCGAGTTAAGCTTTAAATTCGATTAGAGAGCTAATAATTTTCTGAAATCGAGAACTTCTTAAGTCCCCTTTTTTATCGAGAACGCTACGATCCTCTTACGTTTTTCACCTCGTTCTCTAATGTTAAGCATTAGAGAAAAAGGGCAGTTTTCAAATCATTTTCTAATCGAAAACTAACGTTAATGTTTCCTGGGTTCGGCTACAGAATTCATTATTAAATAAGTTGAATGCTGAAAAACTCTGTTTACAGTGTTGAAATTAAATTAATCACTTCCACCGCGAATACCCTTTAAACCGATGTAAACATTATCAATTTCTCTCGCATACACTTTCTCCTTAAAATGTTTCAGAACCCAGCATTGCTTAGCAGATTGTTATTGAAAAGACACGGTGATCCGGAACTGGGTTTCATAGTTTGAGAAAACTCTTATTTTCTTTTTTTTATATGGGTAATTCCATGGTAACTCGCGTTACAAATATAAAAGTTTTTAAGAGTTTAATGAAGCTTTTGAGGCTCATCCTTTGGATTACCTAAAAAATTTTGGTTCCTAATGAACATAATATTTTGTTACTGTTATAGGTTAGTTGAAATTTTCAGTGACAACTTAATATTTCACCAGCAAAATAGTAAATTGTGCTGGTAACTCGCGTTACCATTTTTGGACAACATGTTCAGAGAGAAGATTTCTTTCGCAGGTTTCACAACTATTACCGTCACCGCCCGATTCATATACTTCCTCGCAAAAGTACCGTTTTAGTTTACTGCCCGTTTTTACTTCTTCTGATGTGCAGACATTAACTAAAACTAGTAAGGGTGTAAAATTTGGCCTGGCCAAACATTAAATACCTTACACTGCAGTATTTTTTAAATTTTGCTCATATGGGAGGTGCTACGCCCTCTTGTCCGAGTTCACCCAGTTTTTGTTCAGAGCTTGCATTTATAGTTTTTAGTGTCTGAGTGAAAAACTTCTTCAGTAAAGCGTTTTGAAGCTTTTGCTTATATAGGAGGTGCCACGCCCTCGTGTCCGAGTTCGTCTAGTTTTAGCTTAGACCGTGCATTTATAGTATTTAGTATTTGAGTGAAGTTTGGTTGGACTATCTCAAAAAATTGTTTCAGTATAGCATTTTGAAACTTTTGCTTATGTGGGAGGTACCACGCCCCCTTGTCCGATTTCACCCAATTTTTGTTGAGAGCTTTTATTTATGATTCTTAGTGTCTGAGTCAAATTTGGTTCGAATATCTCAAAAAACGCTTTCAGTATAGCGTTTTTAAGCATTTGCTTATATGGGAGGTGCCACGCCCTCTTGTCCGAGTTCACTCAGTTTTTTTTTCAGAGCTTGCGCTTACAATTTTTAGTATTTATGCGTATTTTGATTGCATTGTCGTGAAAAATACTCCTAAAATTGCATTTTGAATATATTTTTTGTATGGGCGGTAGGCGTGTCCGTTGACCGATTTCGCTCATTTTCAATCCTCCGAGCTAACTTTGGCGACGAAGGCAATGTACCAAATTTCATTGAAATATCTTGCTCAGTTTTCCCAAAAAGTGTATTTCAACTCACAGCCAGCCACCCAGCCAGCCACCCAGCCAGCCAGACAGACGGACATGGCTATATCGACTCAGGAGGTGACGCTGATCCAGAATATATATACTTTTCTATATCTGCCACGCCTCTTTCTCTGCGTTACAAACGGAAGGACAAAGTGAATATACCCTGGGTGTAGTGTATAAAAAGCGATAATAACCAATTGCAATGTCAAATCTTAATTTTGGCACTAAATGATAATGGGTGCTATTATTGATTCCGTTCGATAAGGAAATTTTCGCGGAAAGAAATATCGTTCGATATGAAAACTACTATTATTGATTCCGACGGTAGTGGAATATCGAATGAAAGTATTGGGAGCCCTGAAATAAGAACATCTTCAACATTTTGACAGATGACAAAGGATAAAAAAAAAAATAAACAAAAATGTAAACAGTGAAATCTTGTAAAAATTTAATAATTTTGTAAAAATATAAACAATTAAATGGATTTAATAGCGTTTTTTGACAGTGATAGCGACGATTGCGTTAATCTCAGAATTGAGAGAAAAATATTGAGGCTCAATTCTGGGGACATATTTCAACTGAGAGACATAGAGTGAGTTACATGTTAATTTGAATAAATGCGCTTGCTTAATTAAAAACAATTCTTAATTTACAGCTTCCAACGAAATTTCCGCCTAAATAAAGTGGCATATAACTCGCTCCAAAAATTTTTTAGCTCTGCAGGCTGCCGCTGTGCAATATCCGAGTTTGCTTGCATTTGTTGCATCATAATTTCTAGTTGGTGCCTATTTGTATATTTCTCCCGCTTATTCCTAAAAAATTTTAAGCACGTATATCAATATTTTCATCAATAACTACGGCGTAATTAACAAAAAAACTCACATTTTTAACTTTTTATAGTCTTTCCGACACAAAATTTTAGCGGAAAGAAATTACTGAAAAATATCTATCCGTCGGAATCAAGAATACACAAAAATAAACGTCACTTCGATGTCAGGGATGTTAAATTTCTCAAATTACGTGCGGAACCAATAATGCCAAATTTATCTGTTTTGCGGAACAGTGTTGACAGATGTATCGAATTTTCGGAAAAAATAATAGCAAAATTTGCTTCCGCGCGGAAAATGCTTTCCGACGGAATCAATAATAGCACCCAATGTTTCTCTAATTAAACATTAGTTTGGATATAGTTGAAGGTTGAAAAGAAGTGTGAAATCTTTTCGAATCCAGTACAAAAACAAGATTTTTAGGTTATATAGAGGATGCACCAAATTGTTTTGCTCTTTTCTACTGAATGCTGTTAATTGGTCTTGCATGATTTTTCTTTGAAAAGTTTTGACCATTTGCAAATCGGGTGAAAAATCATGTGAGAATCTACATATAATTTCATGTATCGTTTTAAAATGGTCATAACTTTTTAAAGAAAAACCAATGCACAGCTTTTTTGTAGACCAAGAATAGTAGAAAAGAGCAAAACAATTTGGTGTGTCCTCTATATATCCTCAAAAATCGAGTTTTTGAACTATAGAAAAAAGTATAAAAAGTGTACAGAAATCGGAATAAATGGAAAACTATGGAAAAACATCAAAATAGTCTATAGAAATCTGAATTAAGCATAAAGTATCGAAATCAAACGAAAAAGTTGGTAAGCGTCAGAAATCATCGAAAAACACTGATATTGGCTAGACCGTAAAATTTTCAAAGAATACTGCAGAAATCGGAATTAACCGGAAAGCATAAAAAAATGCGATATGAAGCAGAAATTATCAAAAAGTATCCGAAAACAGTGAAAAAATTGGTGAAGGCCTAATATTATCATAAAACATCGATAAAGTCTACAAGAATCGGAATAAATTGAGCAACATACAAAAGATTGAGTTGAAAATGGAATAAGTCTCACCAAAGTATAGCGAAATGTTCAACCATAATATTATATAAAATACAACGTCTGCCTGTCCCTCCATAACTCGATAACAATTTGCCTGATTTTCGTAGTTTTTTTTATTTTTTGTTTCATAGATGGACAGTGTTATGCAATAATGTGTCAACCCACTCGAAACTAGTTTTGAAATATTAACGTTTTTGTGTAGATGTCGTGGAACAAATGATATGAAAGTGTCAAACAAATTTTGTTCTTTCAACCTCTTATTAACAAAATATTGGTTCGGTTTTTTTAAAAAAAGGGGCTTCTTATTATTTAGGATCGAACTGCATTCTTAAGTCGGAAAAAATTTTTTTGAGGGTTGATTCATTATTGCATAACGGTGTCCAGATATTTTGCATGGCAATGCTTAAGGATGCATTTTATTACGAAATACCTTCGGCTTCGTCTGGGTTCTTGGAAAATCCCATAATTCGAAAATCAGCTATCCAACTTTCAAAGGCATATTATCAAGTGAGATTCCAGGCCAAGCTCTTATTTGAAACCCTTGGCTTTGCTCGGATATTAAAAAATTTTCGCACCGCTAGAAAAACGTCCAACACAGCGATATACAAAAGCCAACATTCTGACACTATTTGACAGAGATGAATGAGATTAAGTACATCAATTTTTGAACGGTGTCGAGAACGAGCAAACGAAATCGCTCCCGGGGTTACTAGTTTATTTTAAATGAAAGTGAAATAAGTTGTTAAAAATATAGCAGTCTTGGTCTTGAAATTATATCAGCGTCTTGGTCTTGCCTTCGAAAAATTTCCAAGACCAAGAATAATTTTGCTCACTGAAAATAGGATAAGGTTGTAGTAAATTTAAATCAATCGTCAATGCTTGTGCTCAATATGCTCCCAGAAGGAGCAAAAATAGGCATAAAAGATAAAACTGAATATGTAATGCATACTTCTATAAACTTAGTGGTTCAATAACAGCATATTCAACTATGAATTTGAGAGAAAAAAAACATCTTATGCAAAAAAGCTAATTTCAAACGATCATTTCCACACATATCACTTGAATTGATCCTCCACGTGCAGATCACTCTGTTCAATCATGCGTATGCAACACCCAATAAGCTGACATGGGCAATTGTACCATACCGGAAACACTGCACCATACGCGTTCACCTTTTTCATCAGATAATCATGAGGGTGTTGTCAGCAGCAGCAATTGTTGCGATCATAACCAATTCTTACATGCACTCAAGACATGCATATGCGTCTGTGATAGTACCCTATACACATACAACTTGAACGCATAGCTATTCATGTCACCTGATGAAGTGCATTCGAGCGTATAAAAGGTGTATTTTATACGGATACCAAGTTCCTCAACGTCACGTGGCATTTGAAGTTAAAAAATACAGTGAATTTTCCCAACTAAGTAGGTTTTTATGCTCGTCATCATCTTCTATGGCTGGCGGTTTCAACCCCTATTAGCCGCAATTTTGAAGGCTGAAATACTAAAGCGCAAGTTAAACGTTTTTCCTCCTTCTTTCAGGAACTTTTTTTTTTTTTTTTTCTTTTGATAACGCTACGAACAATTAATAATTATTATGAGCAATGACTGCTGAGCATATAAATTTCATGGGCAATTTGTAAATCATTTACTATGGGGGAGAGTTTCTTCAGTAGTTGAATTGAGTGGGATGAGTGGTGGGTGAACCCGTCGTAGAACTTTGCCACAAAGTAAATTTGTGAATGGTTAATGAACAAGTAGAAAAAGTACACATTCAAATTTGTTTTTTGGTCTCTGCTTTACATATTCTTTTTGCTTTTTATTTTGAAACACCTTTGTAAGTGAACAGGTTGTGGGTGCAAGGAGTCTTTCTTTCTTGGGCATAGAATGGGGTCTCTATCGTATGTTTCATTAAATGGGAGCACGCAATTTTATTGAACGAAAATATTTTATTCTACATATTTCTATGTATTTTCCAAATGAAAGAAAGTTACCAAAAATGTGACGAAAACTGTTATTGCTCTTTCTTATTCCAGAAATTCAATTAGAACTTTTCGTTAAGTTCCACTTATGTTTCTCACGTCAACAGTAAATCAATTAAGTTTTTAGATTAGTGATTTAACTTTCAATGAAAAGTTTAGTTATTTCAATAGCTTTCTCCATTGTTCTTTATTCTTTTCATTGCTTTCCTTGAGGAAACTTTAAGATGAACGGTTATGTTTGACTTAAGGTCTTCAGTAGATCTTGAAACACTCTAGAAACTTTGTAATCGTATTAAGTCTACATTTTTATATCCAAAGAACAACAATCGAGCGAGTTTCCTACAGTACAGTGGTAGAATGCATACATGATCCAGAACCATTTCCAATGTAGAATTGCTAACTAGATCATGTCTTTGTACAAACCCTAACAAAAAATATCTCTTCGAGGGGGGATATTTAAAAAAAAGAATTGTTTGATCGAACTTTGCAATAAGTAACTTACTTATTTTCTGAGGATTCTTTAGACCTTGATAATGAATTCTTTCACTTCCGAAAGGAAGTAAAAGCTTTTGGTCATTTGTCAAAAGAGTGAAGAACCATCATTTACTGTTCCAACTCTTTTGATGAACGACCAAATTTTCACTGATCCTGTTGATAAAGCGAATCTCCTGGCAAGCATTTTTGCTAATAATGCAACCCTGGCTGATAGCAATCAACCATTGCCCTTCGTAGAGAGAAAGACTTCGACAATGTCACCGATTTACTTTCGAACAAGGGCAGTTAAAAAGGTTCTCCAAAATCTCAACATCAACAAAGCCTCTGGGCCGGATGGCATATCAGCCCATGTATTAAGAAATTGTGCCTCAACATTGGCTCGGCCTTTACGCAATCTTTTTCACCTATCCTACTCTAGTGGGATATTTCCACCTTGTTGGAAGGTCGTTAACGTGCAGCCAGTTCCGAAAAATGGCGAAGTCACCAACCCAAATAATTACCGACCCATATCAATATGCTCTGCGCTTTCCAAAGTAATCGAAAGCGTTATTAACTACTACCTTGTGAATTATTTAGAGCATAACAATTTGCTTAGCGATCGCCAATATGGTTTCCGCAGAGGACGCTCTACTGGTGATTTGATGGCGTTCCTCACTGAAAAATGGAACCAATGCATTCACCTTTTTGGCGAAAGTATGGTTATCGCTCTGGATATTTCAAAGACTTTTGATCGAGTGTGGCATTGCGCCCTTTTATCAAAACTAATTGCATACGGTGTCGGTGATTCTTTTGCTCGTTGGATCACGAGCTTCTGTAGTAACCGTTTGATCCATGTTGTAGTTGATGGTTTCACTTCCATTGAACACTCCATTAACGCTAGAGTTCTCCAGGGTTCTGTGTTTTCTCCAACACTTTTCCTTATTTTTATCGATGACCTTCTGTCTTCGACTACAAGCCCAATCCATTCCTTTGCGGATGATAGTAACATTTGTTATTCATATGGCTTTAAAAAGCGCCCCAGTTCTACGGAGGTTGAGATTAAAAGGCGCCATATGTATAATACACTCAAATGATCTCAAAAAAATCTCTTAGTGGGGTCTTGCTAATCGGGTCGATTTCAATGCTTGCAAGACCCACTGTTGTCTGTTATCTCACCGACGAATGAATTGCTCCTCTGCTCACCTTAATATGGCTGGCATAGATATTACAAGAGCACCATCTCTTGACGTTCAATCGGATTTAAGATGGACTGATCATGTGTTTCATGTGTCGAATGAAGCGGCCAAGTGTATAGGTTTTTTGAAACGGTGTAAGAAATACTTCACTCCTGTGTTATATTCGTTCGAAACTATAATACAATTCACATATTTGGGCCGGGGCTTCAAAAACATCTTTAGAGCTGCTAGACCAAGTTTAGCGACGTGTGTTTTAACTTATTGGTGACATAAATATTATATCAACAATTGACACCCTTGGGCACCGACGTAACGTAGTGTGTATAACTCTTTTTTATAGATATCATAATAGGATGTGCTCTAGAGAAATATGCGACCTGGTTCCCTCAGTACGTATCTTCTCTCGAAGCACTCGGGCGTCCAATTCGGCCCATCCTTTTTGCGTCACACCGGCGCCAAGCAGAACATCTCACTATCGTGATAATTCGTTCTTCGATCGTACGATTAAGTTGTGGAACAATCTCCCAGTCACTGTTTTCCCTGTAGGATACGACATCCAAACATTCAAAAAAACGTTCAACAACACTACTCCATCTTTCCCTCCTCCCTCTAACCTATCTCCTTTCTTCAAACCAACAAAGTGCTATGCATTTATAGGGACCATCCCCTGAGCGATGGTTTCAATTAAAAAAAAATATATAGAAAAATGCAATCATTTGGAAATAAGAAAACTGTGCAAAAATCGTAGTTCATTATGAAAAATACGTATCTATTTGATATTTATTTTCTCGAATTAAACATCTGCCAGGTTTTTTGTTTTTTTGGACATATTCTATAGACAGCAGCTAAATTTTGTTCATTGGAAATTTGTAATTGTCTTTACAAAGTTCCATTAAAAAGTTTCTCCCAAAAAACTCGATTTTTGTTTACCATTCCAACTAGCCGGAACATTACCAAAAAAAAAAACCGAAATAAATTATTGCAACAACAAGGATGCCATGAATAGCAATTTTTTTTTTTTTTTTTTTCGTTGCAAAACTCTTGCCTCATTTGCCTAGCTAGGCACAAATTCGAGAGAAGGACAAAATACCACCAACAAAATGTGAAATAACAAAAAAAATCAGTAAATGTTTATATATATAATTTATGAACTGGCTTTCAGCAGAGTTTCGTTAAACCAAAAAAATAAAAAAAAACTACACGAGTATCCTTAGGCTGTAGGTATACAAAACACTTTAGTTGGTGGCCGTGCTGGGGCGTGCCAGGCACGAACGCCAGTCAGCCAGCAAGTCAACCAACCAACTGAGCCAATACCAGTACTTTATAGTCTCCAATGACTAGATGGTGCAGAGACAGAGACTGGCTGGCTGACTGACTGACTGCTGCTGCTACTCTTGGCCATTCAAAAGCTCTTAGCGAAAGTTCTGCAATGGGATGGACATTGTGAAATGCAGGTACATAAAACACCCCCATTTAAATGCAGTTGTTTTGAATAAAGGATACAGTACTATATACTTAAGTAGATATCAATGGATGCATCGATGTGTGGTTTATGTTAGATTATTTGTATATGTTAGCCAAAACAAAACCCCAATATTCCATAACATATCAATTTTCAAATGATAATTTTCTGGCATAAATCATCAGTTTGTAATAGCTATCCCCGTCTGTGGGGGCATACGACGAGTATGTTCATGTATGAATCCTTTTCATTTTATATTTTTAATATCGAGCTGTCGTTGGAGTGACTTTCATTTTGTCACAATCATGTTTTCATTGCATTACCCCACCCACCTACCTCCAACTGGTTTTGTTCAGTAACCTGTGGGTGGGTTCTTCAAATTTATGTGTAGTAAAATTCGTAATATTGAAGTGGCATGAAATCCGATTGACAAGTAAGTATACCAAGTATTTTAGTACACAATTTGAGTAGATAGATAGCTGGCTGACTCCACTCAATGATGTGTCTATGCTGGCTGTCGAATGTTTAGGATGTACACATGTACGACGTTTGGTATATCGATCGAATGTCTATGATGGACGTCAGTAAAAAATTTTGCTATGACATGGTATGGAATGCTTTATAGCCGTTACGCTTAAATGGGGTAAAACTTTTTTTTTTTTTTTGCATAACACATATCACAAGTACTTATGTAGAGAAATTGGAAGCCTCAGAGAATAGAAATCTTTCAAACAAAATTTTTGTAAGTGACAATAATATTGTACAACAATTTTGAGACTTTTAAAAACTCCAAGAGTTTAGAAAAGTGTTCTTAGTGTATTTTGGTCTCCTTAACACGAATATGCTATCCGTTTTTTTAAGTCAGGTTTTGTGATAAACCGGCTTAGGAGTAATTTGGAAGCCGGTGGTATTACTTATGATGTAAAATCAGCTAAAGATAGAAAAACTGCTTCGATATTTATGATCGAAAGCTTGTTAGAAAGGAGGAGACGGATGGTATCGTTTAAAGCCAAGACGACGAAAACCGCAATAACTCAACTGATCATCAAAACGCGACTCCATCTGAAGATAAAGCACCATATGAAGTTGAAATGCCAACAGAAACAGAAGTATCATCTGAAGTTGAAGTACTACTTGAAGGGAAAGTACCACTTGAAGAGGAAGTACCACTTGAAGTTGAAGTACTACCTGAGATTTGTCTGGATGTGGATCTTTCCAGTGAAAATAATGATGAAGACGCAGTTGTTGGTCAAGCTAAAACCCTTGGAAACGACTATGTTGTTCAAAATCAGATACGACGAAGTGAGAGGTTACGAAAACAAACAAGGAAGTTTTCTGATTTTTATCATTCTTTATTTGAGGCCTCATCCATGAATTACTCAATGGGCATTCCTAAATCATTTTCGGATATACAGAATTGTGCAGTGGATGGACGCTGTTAAAGATGAACTTAACTCTATGGAAGTAAACAAAGTGTGGAAGATTGTAGAGAAACCTGATTGAGTAAAATTAGTGAAGTCGAAATGGGTTATCACAATAGAAAGGGTTACAAATGGAATTCCAATACGACACAAGGCAAGACTCGTTGCTAAAGGTTTTTTACAACGCTATGGTATTCTCCTGTCGCCAGACTGACAGCCGTAAGAATAATTTTTGCAATTGGGGTTACCAAAAGTTTTTTCTTTCAATAACTTGGCATTAAAACAGCCTTCTTAAATGGAGAATTAAAGGAAAATATTTTTATGGAAGTTCCTGAAGGTATGGAGAGAAAGCCAGGAATGGTACTAAAGTTACTCAAATCATTGTATGGGTCAAAGCAAAGCCCAAAGTGTTGCAACGAGAAGTTAAAGTATTATTTAATAAAATTTAGTTTCCAAAGGTCACAACACGATTATTACCTTTATACAAAATATTCTACCCTTAGCACCATTTTTGTAGTAATATACCTAGATGATTTGCTGAAAGCTGGAAACAATGATCCAGAAATTACAAATTTGAAAAAGCAACTATCATCCGTACTAGAGATAACTGACTGTGGAGAACGAAAATACTATCTTGGTATCAAAGTTGAATATGATCGAGAAAAAGGAGTTATGAAACTTTCACAAGAAGCTAGCACAAAGAAAACTTTGGAAAAATTTGTACTTTTGGAATGTGATGAAGTAAAATCTACAATGGAAAAAGGACTTCAATTTGCTTCTGAATCACAACAAGTTACAAACAATCCACATCGTGAATTATTAGGTAGTCTAATGTACCTGATGTTGTGAGTAAGGCCCGATATATGTTACGCTGTTGGTTATATGGGCAGATATCAACAAAACCCTGGAGATGTCCATTGGAAAACATTAAAGAGAATTTTAAACTGATACCTCGGAAAGTAATGATCCAATTGAAAAAGTTAAAGGTATGTTTTAAGGAGGAAACTTAGGGATATTAATGCAGTTGGCAAAATTGAACTACACTTCTTCCAGGATGTACGTCTGAAAATGGCGTTTCTTACACTTTAAATTAGGGATGACTCGGATCTCAGAGCTGATAGCAAAAACATGGTTATCAGATTCGGAATCAGCGACCTTAAATTAGTCAAAAAAAGTAGTCGCGATCAAATCCAGATTGGTTTGTTGCACTGTGTTATAAGGCAGATATACTCAGCGTAGTCGTGATCTTTTAGCTGTTCGGTAAAGTTCCATCGAATACCACTTTTGGGCTTATTTAGAACTTTAACTACGATATCGTCAAGAGCGATAAACAAGAGAAATAGTGATAGCAATCAACCCTGCCGGATGCCTGAGTGGACGGTGAATGTCGGTGACAACAACCCGTTGTGTAACATACTGTATTTGTAAAGAATGCTGCTTGCAGCCTTCGCACTGATCTCTCCATTTTTATACCCTACACCCAAGGTATATTCACTTTGTCCTTCCGACTGTAACGCAGAAAAGGAGGCGTGGCAGATATAGAAAATTACATATATGTTCTTGATCAGCGTCACCTCCTGAGTCTATATAGCCATGTCTGTCTGGCTGGCTGGCTGGTTGGCTGTCCGTCTGTGGAAATATTTTTTACGGGAAAACTACGCAAGATAATTCGATGAAATTTGATACAATAGATTTGCTATAAAAGTTAGCTCGGGGGATTAAAAATGAGCAAAATTGGTCGACAGACACGCCTACCGCCCATAAAAAAAATATATTCAAATGCAATAAAAGGAGTATTTTTCACGACAATGCAAACAAAATACGCATAAGTACTAAGAATCGTAAGCGCAAGTTCTGAGCAAATTCAGACAAGAGGGCGTGGAACCTCCCATATAAGCAAAAGCTTCAAAATGCTATACTGAAAACGTTTTTTACTCAGACACTAAAAACTATAAATGCAAGCTCTGAACAAAAACTGGGTGACGTGGATAAGAGGGCGTAGCACCTCCTATATGAGTATTTTTAAAAATACTGCAGTGTAGGGTATTTAATGTTTGGCCAGGCCAAATTTTACACCCTTTCTAGTTTTATTTTGTTTTTATAAATTTCAATAAATAAAGACCACCTCCAAAAGTGGAGTAAACGTTGGTTGTTCGGAAAAGTTGTGCAAAAACGTATTATTCCTTTTTGGATGTATTGAGAAGTACTGAAATGCCACCTTTTTGTAGAAAGGATTGATAGGATGAGAGCCTATCACAGACTATTACACTGAGAAAAGAGTATGTTTCCATCAAAGAATTATATTTGATTGAACATTTTAGAAAATATTTGTTAATAATTAACAAATTTCGGTAAATATTAATATGCCTTTAATTGGACCTTGAAATATTGTCGATTGGGCCAAAACTGATATCTGTTTGATGGAATGTCAAATATTTGCTTTAACTTAAAAGAAAACCTTGTCTGGGATTCGAATGCACTCTAAAAAAAAAAAAAATAATTAAAAAAAAATCTTTCTTGTCTGGGATTTGAACCTATTTCCCCAGGTTATAACTCAAACATCTTATACTTTCAGCTAACTCTATCTACTTTAATTCTTAACAAAAAGTCATACAAAAAATTCAACAAGTATTGAAAAATTTCAAAAACATACTGACATTATTTTCAAAACATTATTTTCAAAAGTTACAAAAAACAATCAATACTTGTTAAATTTTGTGTTTGACTTTTTGTTTAAAATAAATTCAAAATAACAATCACTACAAACGTAGATAGAGTTAGCTCAATGTATAAGACGTTTGACTCATATTCTGTGGGTCTATGTTCGAATCCCAGACAAGAAAGTTTTTTTTTTAAATGAATTATTTTATTTTTTTACTTCACTTTGATTGACTTTTTGATTTGATATAACTTTTTCGTATTTCAATTTGTATATGTAGAACATCTATAGTTATAATATAGTTCTGATTGTTAAGCTGTAAGATTCAGTAATTTACATTCGGTCATTGCGTCCTGAGGTTTAAAGAATTCAATACGCGCGGCATAGTTCCAATTCGCTATACATGGATTCCCTCTTACGATTGCAATGAACCAAGGTTATAAATGTAGCTGGTAAATATATGGTAGCATCTAACAAAGAACAAAAAATGCCCCGGGGGTATGAGTTCAATCCCCACCCAGATATGATTTTTTTTTTGGTTTTTTTTTTTTTGTTTTTTTTTTTTTTTGCAACTTGGCGAGTGCATTCAAATTTCAGAGAAGAGTTTTATTTTTAATTTATAACAAATATTACATATTATGATGTCGCCGTGATCCTAGCAAATATTGTCATATTAGGTTCTAATTAATAAAAAGACTAATAATAATAAAGGTCTAAATTCAAAACAATAAATGTCTTTATATGCAAACATGTATTTGGTAATTATTAACAAATATACGATTGAACCAATAAAATTGCTCAAATATGCCACTCATTAAATGATATCAAATATTCGATTCGCCTATATCAAATATATTATTTGTTAATTATTACCAAATTTTGATGTATATAATCATACTGTTTTCTCAGTGTAGGAAAATTTATTAAGTATTGCAAATGAAACGATTCCAACAACGAAAGAAATGTGAGAAAGAGCTATGCTTGGTTGAGTGAATTTTTTGCTAGGAAAGGTGAGATTAACTTTTAAAATTCTAGAGCTGCTAAGTTGTTGTAGGCTGATGCATTATCTGGCTTCAGTTTGTCGATGGGTAGTGATATCTTTTAAGATAAGTATGAACCCTTGAGACAGACGATACAGTAGATAAAGTTTCTGGGGGTGTTTTGTAGTAGCATTGTGATACTTTCTGTTCTATTTCACTGTGGTCAAGATTTAATGTTCATATGAACTGGCTAGTGGCGCGAAATTGAGTTATATATTTCTCTAATAGGTCTGTCCAGCATGAAGAAAAAAATTCTACCTTCATAACTGTCCTACATCTTTTCTTAACTACTTAATTTGGAACATGGCCCACTAGTGCTCTTACAGCTTGAGAGTAACTGATTTCCTTTAGAGTTTCTTAATGTTGCAGGTTTTTGATAAAGCAATGTGTTCTCCTTTTTATTGAAAACATACATCTTAGTGTCTAGTGACAAATTCACACCTACATTTGACATTTTTCTAGCAGAAATCAAAGAAACAAAATCAACTCTCTAGCTCCTTTCCCATAAGAAGGAATTAACTATAAAGTTCTAGAGAAAATATAAGAAACGCTTGGCCTTTCACGTTATATACCAATAGTAAATAAGCAGCAACAAATGTAACAACATTTTGTCCCACCAATCTACCAACAACAAAAATTATAATTAAGTGCACGCAAGCCGTATTCTGCGTTGTAATATTTTCCAAAAAAAAAACCAAACTACCACTATTAAGATACCCTACGCCGCTGTTACCCACAGACCAACCTCCTGCAAAGACCTCCAAAGAAAATGAAATTTTCCCAAGTTTTCTACTGCAGAATAGCGAGGCAATGGGCAATAATATGAGAATTTACATTAAGCTGTTTCGAAAAATTTTAACGGAAACTAAAACATTGACAGAAAATAAGTAATAAAAACTTTTTCTCTCTAGATGGAAACTTCGTTGATCTATCTTTAGATTCTAGTTACAATATATTTTATGTTCTACCTACTTTATTGCGCTACATCTTCTTTTAACTCCTTTGGATCATGGCCCGCTTGGGTCTTGTACTACTTGACTGCTTTCGTTGCTCGTTGGTCAAATCCTTCTTTTCCTCTGAGTTTTTTCGTTGTGGCATGCCATGTTTCCGTTGCATGCTTTCTGAAGACTTCGTCGGAAGCTGTACCGACCTATGATTGGCTTTGTCCGGCGGTATATGTACATCATACGTCTGCTTTCGATGATATTGAACTTGCGATTGGCGACAAGTCAACGCATCGCACATTATCTTCCAGTCACATTAGCTACAATTAATTCTTCTACTAATGATGCCGGGCATTGTAAATGTCCGAAGCGACAACGTGGCTGTAAACTCTGGTAGTTTTTCATTGGGCTCTTTCCCTCCAACAGGATTGGATGTTATCTTTAGGTGATAGACAACTGTTGAAAATTTAGTATGGTTGTCTGTCCAAAATACTAATACCACGGATCTTTATCACATTACGCTATCTTCGAATTTGACATCGCTGAACTTACTATGCTGTTTCGGTTTCGACTCCTACTAATAGGTCGCCGATTCTAAACTAAACTAAAGATTTTCAATTCCGATATAAAAAGCAGTCCTATTACATGGATTTGAGACCTGCTTCACTAGCGAGGCATTGATGAATCCACTTCAAATTTTCCTTAACGGATGCCTAAGTGGCCCAGAACTATTTCGAGCCTAGAGCTATACGTACTTATAAAGAAGTTGTAGCCAAGATCAGTAACTGTAGACAACACTTTACATGAACCATCCGCAGACATCGCGGCACTGGAATATCAAAGGCAACCGAAAGCACGCTCGCTTCAGAATTTGATTTAGGCTATCTCCAGAGTCTGATATACGAGAAGCATGAAAAAACAGAGAACTTAAGGCGGTGTTACGCGACCATATTAGATGGAGACTTGTGGATGAAGCTCTGTTTACTGCGAAAGATAAAAAGACAATGATGATAGTGACCTCCTAATGGAATGGTCATTGTGGTTAATGAACAGTTACCGAAGTCATGTGAAAGTCTTTTGCAAAATGAAAATAAGGCGGTTGGACACTGCAATTATGCTGAAAACCTTAGGAATCATCAGAAAAATAGAAAGATTACAAAAACGTATAAGGCAATTCTTAGGTGGGGAAGCGAATTATTGTAGCTTAGTATCTGTTGTATTTGATATATTTCCGTTCTGGGTTTTGATTGGTCAATTTTGTTTGAATTTGTTGCCTGCCATCATAGGGGAAAATAGTAATTTCTGGTAATCGTATAGGCTTAAAGCAGGGAACCTCAAACAAAATCTGATATGTAACCAAAATCTGAGAGTACAAACTTTTTGGGTAAGCCTTTACAAAACATGAGTTTGAGTGGTATTGCAAAGATGATCTCCTATTAATCTCCAAACTTGAGCCCGTTGTTTCTATAACAAAAAATTTCGTTATTTTCGCAAACCACCTTAACGTTCTGTACATGGGATTTTTTTACGAGTGCGCCATGTCAAACTAAACTAAACTTTAGCATGGACTGACAAACCTACAAAGTTGGTGGCGCTTCTAAGCGGAAGGGTCATTAAAAATATTGCACGAGTTTTGCCTGGATATTTTATGATATGTAGTCTGAACGAGTGCGAGTAGCTCTGCTACGAATAACATGGGCAATATGAAGGCACGACTAGTAAAAGCGATGATATTTCATCGACTACAATTTATATTTATGAGTCGTCATTTTTTCGGTATAGCATTACCCTTAGCTTGGGGGTGGACTAACTTAAGTCAGTGAGGTGAATGTGGAATGAGGCGGATTTTTCCAATTTATACATTTTTTTCTTTCCTCTTCTTTTTTGGTCGCGTGCTTAAATTGGAAATGTAGATTTCTTACGAGAGACTTTACGTTAGAAGGTTAAACATAAGGGGTGACGTAGGAAGTTGGAGGTTTAACACATTGAAGAAACTACACACATACTAATACATAAGTACATATATAAAAAAAAAAACCTATAAAATAAAAAAGAATTCCTGCAGTGTATAAGAGACATACATAAGAGACAAAAGGGTGTACTTTGGCGTTGGGTTGGGTGGTTAAAAAATCACAAGGGTTGGTTTGAGGGTAATTTCAAATACTTTTGGAGAGTGTGCGCATTGCACGCGATGTCCTTTCCGGCAAGTAGCAAAAGAATGTAAATGAAAACAACAACAAAAAAATCAGGAAATTAAAAGGGAGGTTGGAGTTGGTCTACATTGTGGATGATAGCGTGTTTGTGAAATATTTTTAAACTTTTTCTTTTTTGTCATTATACTTTGTGGAATTGGAAAAAGTTTAATTGCTACTGGTCAAAGTTAAAAGAGGTTGGGTCGCACAAATGACCAATGGCAGGGGAATGTTAAGAAGTTTATCGAAGTTTCTAGTTTATCAGCACTAACTGCTCTCAATCTTGTGTATTCTATTTTTACAATAGCGATCGTTTTCCCTTTTACAAATCGAATGATGATCGTTGGAAGAATTCTGTGCGTCATAATCTCTCAATAAATCCACATTTTCGTAAGGGTGCTAAAGCACCACAAGGTGCTGGACACCTTTGGACAATTTCTAGCGGCGATTCAGCGGAGAATGTGCTAGCGTGGGAACATGTAAGTTTAGAAAAAAAAGAGTCATCCATCAACTTGCTATATATTATACATTTTTTTAAGAAAAAACAACGTTTGGACCTTTTCTTCAAAATGGAATCTATGAATCGTGAACGCATACAAGAACATCAGCAAAAGCTACAGAAACAGCAGCAACAGCAATTATTACGGCAGCACCAACAGCAACAACAATGTTCTACACTATCTGCGTTACATCAGAGTTGTGAGCCCGATCATTGTCATTACGATGAGGCAGCAGCTGCTGCGGAGGCAATAACACAAGAAATGCTACAGCAAACGAACTCATCATCATCGGGATGCAATACATCGACGACAACCACATGCAGCGGCGTTGGGGCGACTGTGCGCCATGGTTTTCATGAGTTACCATTCAATGATCTTATGAGCGATGAGGAATTACGAAAGACAGCTGGACAAATTCTCAACGGTATACATCGTGAAGTTGAGGTGCAATCCGTGAATTCGATTATAAGCACCTATCATGATGTTCTTTTGGACAGTGGTATGTTATTTGGGATATTTATTTTTGATACTATGGATGAAACGAAATTAACGAGTAAATTACATACGAAGGATCCTATGTGAGGACATACCAACTTTCAAGACTACCTTCACTTTTCTTAAGAGTCGATTTATCTGTCATAAATTGGAAGTCCTATGTGTCCGTAAAACATATTCAGCCCAATTCTGAAAAGAAAATCCACTAGAATTTTATCACTTTTCCGATTTCTTTTATTCCAAATTAAAATTCTCTAGAATTTTTTTTCATTTCCCTTTCCTCATATTCCAAATAAACTTCGAAATGGAGAAAATACTCCCGGTGGGAAAAGTAGGCATCAAATAAAGGAACACAAGGCTTGTTTAGCCTGTAATATTTTACAAATCTGTGAAAATAAGGGCCAAATTAAAACATAATAAGAGCACTTGGCAAATTCAGTTTTTTACTTATAGGCGAGGAGCCGGCAATACTAAAAGTGCCGTCATCGCGGATTCTGAAATTTTTAATGCAAAATGGTAGTTTACACTAAGACGAATAAGAAAAGCTTGGTCAGCATGGTTATAGCCTGGCAGAAATATTTTTAAATTATTTTTGAATTATTAAATTTTCGGAATATTTTGCCGTCATCGCGGATTTTGATCAATCTTAATATTAATCGATGGTAAATTTCATAACCATTCAGAAAAAATCCGGCCGACCAAATTTTTTTTGCCGAAAATGACCGGCTGACCTATTTTAATGGTGCGACAGTGGGTACTTCCGGCAGTTTCTAAGCTCGCATACCAAGATATTTCTAAATTTGACATTAAAACACATAAATTAAAAAAAAAAACAAATTTCCGTGATAACAGAGAAATTGTACCCACCATTAAAATAGGTCTGCCCGTCATTTTCGGCAAAAAAAATTGGTCGGCCGGATTTTTTCTGAATGGTT
This sequence comes from Calliopum simillimum, assembly GCA_951812925.1. Lineage (NCBI taxonomy): Eukaryota > Metazoa > Arthropoda > Insecta > Diptera > Lauxaniidae > Calliopum > Calliopum simillimum. The sequence goes on from OX638372.1 coordinate 26,658,265, forward strand.
ATGAAATTTTCCATCGATTAATATTAAGATTGATCAAAATCCGCGATGCCGGCAAAACATTCCGAAAATTTAATAATTCAAAAACCATTTAAAAATATTTCTGCCAGGCTACAACCATGCTGACCAAGCTTTTCTTATTCGTCTTAGTGTAAACTACCATTTTGCATTAAAAATTTCAGAATCCGCGATGACGGCACTTTTAGTATTGCCGGCTCCCGGACTATTACAAAGATTTCGAAAATTCGAAACTCTCTTTCCCTATTTTGCTTTTCCCAGTGCTTTAGAATAGGAGGATTTTTTTTCTCGAGAAAATAAAATACGCAGGGAAAAAAATCCGAGTGAATATTTAGAATTGGGCTGATTGAAATGAAGAGAATTTTGATTTGAAAATTTTTAACTTTTTTCCGGCTTTTGAAATCAGCACATTCTAAAAACAAAAATCGACATTGTCCCACTGTTGGATTTTCTCTTTGATTTGGTTGCGTCATTTCAGCCGTAAAACTCCTATTGAGCTCTTTGCCGAGTCAAACCTTACTGAACTAGTGATGACCCCACATACATATATTCCTCGCGTTGGGGGTCATAGCGTTAGTACTCTGGATCTTTTTCTGACGTCGCATCATGAGAAATACGATGTGTCTGTCTTCGCACATCGTGGTAATCACGCCATTTCCGCTGCTTTTTCATATACTTGTTTCGCTTATGGCCCTAAATCGAATGGTTTGTCTTTATGCTGAAACAAATTGGGATGCGTTAAATAATTGGAAATTGGGAAGAGTATTATAATCTTTGACCCATGAATTAACTGGATCGCGTTGAATTGCTTAGTGATCGCCAATATAGTTTCCGCAGAACTCGCTCTACTGGTGACTTAATGGCGCTCGTCACTGAGAAGTGGGACCAATGTGTTCATCTTCTTGGTGAAAGTATGGTTGTTGCTCTGTTTATTTCAAAAGCTTAAAGTGTGACATTGTGCACTCGTTACAAAACTTATTGCTCATGGCGTCGGTGATTCCTTCGCTCGTTGGCTATCGAGCTTCATCAGTGGCCGTTCTATACGTGTTGTCATAGACGGTTTCGCATCTAAGGAATGCTCCACTAACGCTAGAGTTTCCCAGAATTCCGTCCCATCCCCGTCCCTTTTCCTCGTTTTTATCGATGATCTTCTGACGATTACACCAAAAGAAGCGTATATAAATTTTATATTTATGACTTAAGTCCTGGAAATCCCGAGTTAGGTTGCTTTGTCAAAAGTCCACAGACATCGTATGCTAGCAAAATTGCTATCTTTCACGAGCCAATCCAGCGTAATAACTTGCAAGAGCCTCCTTTCGGAAGATCGTGTTTTCTTGCTGTTGACCTTCTGCTTTCCTCTGCTCTTCCAAGTAGCCTTACAAAAAATATCATATTTATTTTTTTTTTTTTATTTTTAATCCTCAGATTATCTAAATCCCATACATAAGGATGTCGCTGTAAATGAAAGTGGACTACGCAACACCTGTCAAGCACATGCCTCCCAATACTACATCACCGAAATTGATCCAATTGAATTGGGCATACAAATGTCGCATCAAGTAGAGGAAGAGGTTTTATTTAGCGATGAGTTTAATTTAAATTATTTTGGTTATAATGCTGGTAATGACATTGTAGCTTGACCACGTACGGGCTGCGGCAGTGTAACAGCAGTAGCTTTGCAACAACAACAACAGCAAATAGAGGTTCCAACAGTACCAAATAATAATTAAGTTTTGCAATAAAAATGCATGCATACAGTCATATGTACGTAAATATGTACATATATGGCAGTATGTATAATGAGTGTCATTTTATCTTAGGGTTATCTAATTTAAACAAAATTAACTAGTCATAGAAATATCTTGCTATGTGTATGAGTATTTTAAAAATTCGTAGATCAAACGCTAGTCCTAATATTAAGTTTAATTTGTTTGTTATAGTATTAGTTTAAACATAAATTTGTATTTTATTTAACACATACATATATGTTACCAGTCAATTTTTTTTTAGAAAAACTAGTTTTTCCTAGGACCAACTAGTTTATCCGTTGCGTAAAAAGCCAAACTGCTTAATTTTAAAAAAGCTTTCACGCATCTTCAGATGAACTAGTGTGGCCTAAGAAATGCCTCATTCTCCTAGGAACAAGTTTGACCTAATTTCAAGATTTTTTTCAAGTTCGTTTCTGTTTGTTTTATAACTTTTATGTCTTTTGAAGCATAGTCTTAACCACTTAAATTGTAAGTAAATCTCAGCATTCCTATATGTAGTGTGCACTTTTAATCATAAAAATACTCGTATTAATAGACCTACTCGTAATTGCAATCATTGTAAACTAATTAATTAAATAAAATACTTTTAAAACCTGAAAGCAAATTTTATTCTTTTCAAAGATAAATCACGCTAATAACTAAGTGAGTTTCTGAGGTTTAAATATGGTAGTGTCACTAGTGGTCAGTATCAAGAAAACATGTAGTTTAAAAAGAAATCCCCAGATGACCTAGTCTTTACAACAGTAAACATGAACATAAGATTAACACTTATGCCAAAAAAAGGGGATTTATTCGCTAAATTTTATTAAAAATTAAAATTAAATGTTTCAAATTTGGATTATAAAAATAAAGAGTCAATTTGACAAAAGAAATAACTAGAGATCTGAAAATTTTTGATTTAAAAAAATGATAAGCACCAGCAAAACTTTTCGAAAAGTCCTTGAAAAAATTTCGTTTTGGGAGTCGAATCCACGCTGTGTGAAAGCTGCGAAACTGCGTTTTGGGCAGAAATGATGATTAGTTAGACAGATGAGGAGTGATTCTTCAAAAGGGCATAAAACCACTTCCAACCTCGAACAAACCTAAGGATGCCATCGCCATTACCATGCTAAAATGCATCCTCTAGTCAAAAATTCATCACAAAAAATGCATTTTTCTAAGGTAAAATCGTGATCAAAAGTCGCATTTCCGAACAAAAGGGCTTATTTCCATATAATTTCATAGAAACTTTAGAGTTTGATACAAAAAGACGTATTTTGAATAGTGGCCAAAAAAACTTTTAGCATTTTTTACATGCCCCATTCTATATAGGTGCTTAAATACCATGTCTATAGACATCAAAATAAACTTCCAAATGGTGAAATAAGAGTGATTTTGAAACAAAAGGGCTTATTTTCAAACGAAAGGGCTTATTTCCAAATGTTTTTTACTTTTTGCAATTACTGCAAATATGTTACAACAAAAATGTTAAGGGGATTAGAATCTTTGGTCAACTCACTATAATACAGGAGACATTAAAAAAAATTATGTTAATCACCCATATTCCCAATTGTCGTTTCTATTTCGTTTCTGAGGCGTTTTAGTTCTTTTCGTCGTCTCGTATCTAAATTTGGAGTCTTGAAATATATTGAAACGACGAGGAGTGTTTATCAAGCGATTAGGAACACGAAGCATATGTTTGTTTTCTTCGTTTTCCTAACCCCTCGATAAAATCTCCTCGTCGTTCCTATATATTGAAAAATATTGGAATATATTGGAACGACAAGGGGTGGTTATCGAGGGGTCAGAAAAATGATGATAAGTATTATTGCTTCGTTTTCTTAACACCTCTATAAACACTTCTCATCGATCCAATATATTTACAGGCTCCAAATTTAGAAACAGGGCGACGCACACTGGTTCAAAATCCTTAAAAGCTGGCCAAAAGTCAAAAAAAAAAGTTTTTTTAAATTAACTTTTAATGAACCGTATTGCCTAACAGATATTCTAGATATTGTAAGAAGGATCCAGGTATTCCTACAATGCTCTTGGGATCTCTCCAAAAGTACGCTTCTCAGACACAAAATTCTGCGAGTTAAAAGTAAAAATTAAGTGTTCGCAGTGAAAATTATGTGGTTACTTTAAAACTGAACCGAATTTAATGTTTGAATATGGAATCTCTTTGTAATAAGAAATACTATCGAACCTCTATACTCCAAAACTTGCAATAATTTATACTTTTACGGTAATTATGATTAACTTAAAATCAAATTATTTCACAAAATCAGTATGCAATGGTTATGAAAAAAGCCCAGAACTAATTTATACCACGTCATACCACTAGGATTTTTTGAAATTAAGAAGATTGAAACCTTTTCTAACTCATATATAAAAATTGGGGTGCCTTTTTTTGCCCTTTTTCATTGACGCGATTTTTTCTTAAGCACCCATAGGAAAATTTAACTCATATTGCTAACCAAGTGTCAATATGTGTTGTTCGCCTGAAATGGAAAAATTTTTATATTATTATACAGCTTATACTCCGTGATAACGGAATCTAAAACCCATTTTTATGTAGATTAATTTACCGTTGCACACAACTCTATCAAAGTTAAAGTTTTGAAATAAATTTTTAAATTAGATATAAAAATTGTGCAAGTGTTATTTTTTGCCTTTTCGAATCTGCCATTTTGTTTCTTAATAATCTAACATCAGATTCGTAATCAGTGACCCCATAAACTCCCGAGTAAATGTTTTTGTTGGATTTGGTTGAATATTTATGCAATTCGTCCACCATTTTGAATCCGCCATTTTCTTTTTTAAAAATCTAACATCAAATTCGTAATCAGCGACCTCAAAAAACCCCATGTAAAAATTTTTGTCTCAAAACTTTAATGATTTCGACATTTGGCCAACTTTTAGGGATTTTGAACCAGTGTGCGACGATAAGAACTAAAACGCCTCAGAAACGAAATAGAAACGACAATTGGGAATAGGGCCGATTGTAAACAGCCTAAAAAAGTTTTTTCTCATTACTGAAAATTTGTTTAACATGGTTTTACGCCCTTTTGAAAAATAACTCCTCAGATTTTAGAACAGAAATATTGCATCCATACAGAATAGAAGCTTCCTTTTTTTACTTTCAAACTTATAATAGAAAATGACTAAATCCATTCGTTATGGCAAAGGGATCAATTTGAATATTAGCTCAACCAGCTGAAAATATTTAAATTTTATCAATAAAAAATTAAGTTTTTGTGTGCATAATCGTTTCATTATTTATTATTTATACAAATGGTTAACTATAATTAAAATATTTTGTCTTATATGCTACAAAATTAAAGTTGTAAGAATTAAATAAAATCTGATTATGTATGTAATTTTTTGTTATTGCATTTAAACATTTTATAATTTTTTTTATATTTTTTTTTTTTTTTTCGTTTACAAATCGTTTGTGCAATTTCCAACACCAAAAACTATGCCAAAGTAACAGTTTTAATTTATTTGGAATCTTATTACTTAATTCATCTACAATATATTCAAATTGCATTAGCGATAAAGTGTTACAAATGCTTTACAATCCAAAAATGCACATTATAAAATAATGTTTACCCAATAAGCACCCCTTTAGTTTTTTTAATGCACGGCAAATGTACCATCAACTGAATGTTATATTTCGATCACTCGGATCCAAATTCGCAAACGTACTTATTGAGCATTTTGAGATATAAAAAAATTTTTTTTTTATTTCTAGTCAAATTAAAATTATTATACGTACGACATTGCGATAAGGTTATGCACACACAAAATGTTTTTCAAAGTGATATGGGTCGGTTAAAATCACAACTTAATTGTTAATGAATTTCATAAAAAGTTGAAAAACGTTTTGATTTAATTGGCCAATTCACTATCGAATTTTATAAAAAAAAAAAAAAGCTAAAAAGCTTTGTGGTGTCATATTTCACACATGATCTTAATAAATAGGCCTTTGTGTTGTTTCATAATAAAACTACAACTACTATATTTTAATCCTCATTGTCATCATAAGAAGGGCTGCTTGGTGAATATGCAGGACTCGTTGGACTGTAACCCTGCGAAGGTGCAGTAGGCGAATACATCGGCGAAGTCGGCGAATAGTGACGTGCAGTTGGCGTATATGTTGGACTTGTTGGTGAATATTTCGTGCTGGTTGGCGAATAAATTGACATATTAGGTGAATAGCGTGGACTGGTAGCCGAAAAACTGGAACCTGTTGGACTGTATTGATTAACCGGTGAATGTTGTGGTGAACTGGGCGAATAGAGCGGTGAAGTCGGCGAATATTTCGGTGATGCCGGAGAATATTGCGGTGAGCCTGGTGTGTATTGTGGTGAACCAGGTGAACCATCATATGAGGGAGATGGTGGCGAATATGTTGGCGATGTTGGTGAATATTTAACGCCAGGTTGAGAATAGGTTGGCGATGCTGGAGAGTAGTGCGGAGAAGCGGAATAATTCGGAGAGGTCGGAGAGTATGATGGAGTTACAGGGGTATAGTTCGGTGACGAAGGAGAATAAGATGGTGAAGTTGGCGAATAGCAAGGAGAAGTGGGAGAATACGATGGACTAGAAGGTGAGTAAGATGGTGAAGTTGGTGAATAGCTTGGAGAGTTTGGTGAATAATTTGAAGAAGTTGGAGAGTAAGCGCTGTTTGGGGAATATAAATTGGAGCCGCTTCCTGAGAATGAAGGGCTCGAGGACTGAAAATTGGATGTTGGCGAATAAACTGGTGACGTTGGTGAATAAACGCTTGATGGCGAATAACTAGTTGATTGTGGATTAAAGTTTGGCGTAGTCGAAGAGTAGCGTGGACTAGTAGCAGTATATAGTGGACTAGTTGGTGAATAGTTAGGACTCGAGGGAGAATAATTTGGTGAAACAGCTCCAGGTGATGATGCGGTGTAATTGGGGCTAGTTGGTGAGTAAGATGGTGAAGCTCTTGGTGATGGTGGAAAGAAAGGTGACATTGGAGGTCCTGGTGAACTTGGTGAGGAGCCTGGATGAGCAGGTGACCAACTGGGCGACATGCCAGAAGCGTCCGAAGCAGAAGATGGTGAAAAACTTGGACCGCCAGGTGTCATGCCGCTCACTAAAATTATAAATTGTTAGTACAAAGATGGTTCAAAAATAAATTGTATATTTACTTGGTCCTGAAGGCGAGAAGTAACGTGGTGTTCCGCAAACCCATGGCGTCCTAGGTGGAGATATGCTAGGCGTCGAACCAGCACCAAAGTACATTGCTGAGCCACCAATCATGCTAGAGCCAAGTGTGCTAGGGATTTCAATGCCATACCGACATTTTTCAGCATCCAAAAGCAAATCAAAGCAACCTATAGAAACAAAGAAAATTCCACAATTAAATTTAAATTATTAAGCAGCCGAATTATTAAAGCTGGTTTTAGTTTAATCATTTTATATTCGATGCATGACTCAACATTCTTAAATCTCTTTGAAAAAAATTTAATTAGTTTCCAACTTACCTGTGCCCATTTTTGGCAACTGTCCCATAATAATATTTTCGGACACGCCTCTCATAGGATCAGTTTCAGCATGCGCTGCTGCATCCATCAACACATCGACAGTTTCTTCAAATGAGCATCTCATAAGAGCACCAGTGTCTTGTCTGTTAATACCGTGACGAGTAATAGCCATCAAGTGACCTTTAGCTGTCATTACGTCACACAACAAGGCCAAGTGACGGTAGTTCACGTACAAGCCGTAGAATTGCAAAACTGCATTCATTTCCTTTTCCACTGATTTACGCACAGCCTCAATGCCAAGCACTTGGAAAATTTCACAAATATCGTTTGACGATGTACGCACTGGATCCACATCTCGCTCAGAAAGTACTTTCATCATAGATGTACCATCAGTTTCCAACAACCATTCACCAATAGCTTTAAATTCTCCAGTCTCAGTAATGACAATACGTTTCTTACTGTCAGTTTGCGGAAGATGCATGTACACTTTGCCAATAGCCTCAATGCCCTGGAGTGTCATGTCAGACAACATATTTGCCTCAATGCAACGTAAAAACATATCATCTTCCATTTTATCAACAGCCTCGTCTTCATCTTGGAATTTATTATCCTCATTATTCATAATACGAATACGTAACACTAATTTATCAGCGTTATCATCATTAAAAATGCAATTCAAGTCGTCACCGAACCCGGCATTTATTTTTTCAGCAATTTGTTCCATTGTTAATTTCTTATCTGTCATACGTTTACGATCCAATTCAATACGTAGCAACCATGGTGAAATGCGTGTTGGATCAAAATCAGGCATTTCATAGTAGACATTTACAAACTCCTGATCTTCAGAAATAACAGTACGTTGTGGATCTGGATCATAGTAAATAGCAGTGTTGGCTGTAACCTTACGCAATGTGGTGTGTTCTAAGCGGCATAATACATTTTTAGCTTTCTCAGCATCGCGAGCCGCACCTCCAGTTAAGAAAACTGTTAGTGAAGGGGCTTTAGGTTTCTTCGAAATATTTATAATTTCTTTTAGACGAGGTACACCCAAGGTTACGTTCTTTGATGATACACCAGCAAAATGGAAAGTATTTAGGGTCATCTAAAGTAACGATAAAACATTTTTTTCAATTTTAATTCCCATATGGTCTAGTGGCTAGGATAGTTGATTTGAATTTAGCAATTTAGAAGTTAATTATGGACTTACCTGTGTGGCCGGTTCACCTAAACTTTGTGCAGCGAGGGCACCCACCATCTCTCCAGGATTAGCTTGAGCTTGTTGGAAACGTGTTTCTATTTCACCGATCAACCATTCAAATGCCTCAGCTGATAAACGAAATTCTTCTGCGACATATTTTGTACAAAGCGTAGAGCGCACCAAACATTGAAAAAGAAGCGTGGCATTTTCATTTGCCTGCTTTGACAAACGATCAGCGCCGACGACAATAACACAACGTTGCAACAAATCACGAACTCCATTAATAACACGTAAAGGACTAAGATCCGTTGGCAAACGTTTGTTAATATGAAAAATTTTTTGCACATTCCAAATCATACGCTGCAAATTGCAAGGCAATACCACCTTTAAAATAAAACAGGAAAAAGCATAAGTTACACCATCATTTTCAATAAAAAAAAAAAAATTTGTTACCTTTGAATCGCCATTGGGGAAAATTTCTCGCAAAGCTTCACGATCGCGACAAAGTTGGTCCCACTCGATTTCCAACTCTGGTAGTGCGTTACCACTTTCACTTAACTCCTTTATAACTTCATCGGTAAATACCTTACGCATGTAGCGCTCATTTGACCAATCAAATTTGAAACGTTTCTCAAATGCCTTGTTCGAAAGCTTTACAGTAGGTAAGTTCTGGAACTCTACAGTCTCACCGCAAAGACCATCCTCTCCATAACGCAGCTGAATTAGCTGGCCCACTGAATTACGTACAGTACCATCGTAATTTACCATTACAGACTCCATAGCCTTTATCAAACGACGCTGAATATAACCAGTTTCTGCTGTTTTTACAGCAGTATCGATAAGACCTTCACGACCACCCATAGCGTGGAAATAGAATTCAGATGGTGTTAATCCGGCAAGATATGAATTTTCAACGAAACCTCTCGATTCAGGACCGTAATCGTCCTTAATGAAATGTGGGAGGGTGCGTTTGCGGAATCCATATGGTATACGTTTGCCTTCGACGTTCTGTTGACCCACACAAGCAATAACCTGTGAGATATTAATATTCGAACCCTTTGAACCGGACACCACCATAGCCTTTAAATTATTGTATTCAGTTAGAGATTTCTTAGCAGAACCACCAGTTTTGTCACGAGCATCGTTAAGAATACGATTCACCTGATTTTCGAAGGTTTGTCGCAAGGTGTTACCTAAAATAAAAAATAACAGCAATACAAAATGACATGCTTGCTACCTTCAATAACACAAACCTGGAGTAGGTTCCAACTCCATGTTGTGTGCTTTTTGAATAACGTTTATGACGTCGTCTTTGGCCTTTTTGATTGCCATCTGAATTTCATTATATGTCTGAGGATCAGCAATTGTATCACCAATACCAATGCTGTGACCTTCTAATAGCAACCAGTTGTTGATTACAGTCTGAATGTTACCATAAAAACGACCGGCAATTTCATGACCCAATTCCAGGAAAACAATATGCAAAAGCGAACCGGCGGAAGTACCCAGTGTTTTCTTGCACAAAATACCCATAATCAATTCACCATGTTCTACCATGACCTTGGTATCACCCGGAGAAATCCATTTATAAGGACCATCATCTTCTTCGTCGGGATGTGTAGAATGTGTGCGTATCATGTTGACATTACCAGGAATAATAAGTGAGAAAATTTGTTTACCCGTCCACAAGGGACGCGGTTTTAAAATGCACGGCTGTGGCATTTTGCCATCCCAAGTGGGCAAAAACATAAGTAGATTCATCATTTGCTCACGTGTTATAAAAACGTCACGTTTAGTCATTTTGCGTACAGCTGTGAGGGTGTCCTGCACAATACCCATGACGGGTTTGTTAGCCTGCAAAAATAAATAAGAATCATTACATGTCAGTCAATTTTGAAACAGTTTTCTTTCAAATAAACCCACCTGTGGTGTAATAATCTGTCTGGGAGTAATATGAATATTTTCAACTTCCGCACGTGTTTCCATTGATTGTGGTACATGCAAGTTCATCTCATCACCATCAAAATCAGCATTATATGGTGAAGTACAAGACAAATTCATACGGAATGTAGACCATGGTAAAACTTTAACACGATGACCCATCATACTCATCTTGTGAAGGGTCGGCTGACGATTGAAAATAACTAAATCGTCATCACGCAAATGACGTTCGACTTTGTAGCCGCATTGCAAATGCAAATCTGATGGTTTGGGATGGAAACGCAAATCGATACGTTCACCATTATCACGTACAATATATTTGGCACCAGGGTATTGAGAATTACCCCGACGCACTAATTCTTGCATACGATCAATATTGAAGGGAGTGACAAGCTCAGGAAATGTTAAATTTTGTGCAATAGAACGAGGTACACCGACTTGATCAATACGTAAATTGGGATCGGGTGTAATGACAGTTCGTGCAGAGAAATCAACGCGTTTTCCCATCAAATTACCGCGAATACGTCCTTCCTTTCCCTTCAAACGTGCCTTGAGTGCTTTTAAAGGTTTGCCAGATTTTTGCATCGCTCTCGGCATGCCTGGCATGTCATTGTCCACTAATGTGGCTACATGAAATTGTAACATTGTAATATTTTCTTGTATCACATGAGCCGCAGCACCAGAGGCTTCATTTTTCTTCAGTTCGTTGTTAGCCTTAATTATGTCTGCCATTTTGTGTGTTAAATCATCCTGATTCTTGGCAGCACCAAACATCACGACTGCAGGACGTACTGCCAGCGGTGGTACTGGCAACACAGTGACAATCATCCAATCGGGACGTGCAAATTTGGGATCCATGCCGAGAATAAAACATTCCTCATCAGTGATGTGCTTGAGAATTTCCCAAACACGTTCAGCAGTAACTGCAATTTTCTTTTCCTATTAATATAAAAAAAAAAGGATAATTTTAAAGTTTTTGACGAAACATATATGTACTCTAAAGTGTAAATGCTTACTTGTGAATCTTCATTGACGTGTTTCCATTCAGCGGATAACTCCAAACCAGTTCGCCGTATAGATGGTTGGTAGTGACCACAACCTCCGTGTCCTTGTTTCTTGGACGGATCCGGTTGTTGGCCATCTTTTGTCATATCCATATCTTCTCCACCCTCGCAAACGGTTTTGCCTTTGCATAAATCATAAACGTAAGCCAAACGCTTACGTGGCTGACCCTTGGATTTCATAACAATTTCTTTAATTTTTGGATTATGTGGCGAAACCAACATTTTTGAGCAATAAAAGCAGACACAACGTAAAATTTTTATGGTTTTAGTTATGAAACCAATATGAAAAACTGGCTTTGACAAATCAATATGTCCAAAGTGACCAGGACATTCAGTCATATTGCCAGCACAAGTTTGACAGCGTGATGTACGATCAATGACACCTTGGCGCGGATCCATAAGACCGCCAAGTTTGGGACGCCCACCCTCCATGGTTTCGGCGAATTGAACGCCACCCTCTGTGACAGACATGCGACGCTATAAAAAGTGGTTGTTAGCAAAACAAAAACTACAATCCCCAGTTGTGATGTACTTACAATTTCATCAGGTGATAAAATACCAAACTGCACTCGTCGTACTTGCCGTATCGGCGCTTTAGAGTCGTTAGTAGACATGTTGGCGGTTTATTTATAAAGATTAATGTTTTAAAATTTGTATTTAAAATGTTTTTTATATTTCCAATTCACTTTCCACAATTATCACTATTCTGAGACTCCGTTGCTTTACGACTGGCAACGACAGCCTTCGTAAGTGCACACGATTGTGAAATGAGACGCACTTTCAGAATGAAAAATTTCTTAAATCCAATTAAAATATAGAAAAACCCACTATTTGGAGAAAATTTTTATCACAAAACGATCTCCATTAGTTAAATTACAAATTGCAATAATTTTTGTTTATTTACCAAATGTTTTTTCCGACTTATTTATGCAATAAATAGGAACCACACAAAAGTCTGTAACTGTCGAATAAATTTATGCGCTTTGAGCTGCATTCAGTATGTTCAATTTGCTTTGACATTTAACAAAATCCAAAATGGCGAGATCGCAATGGCCGGTTTACTCCGTCGACCGATGTGATAATCGTGTTGAAGTTGCAATTTTCTAAAGTTTTTTCTAGGGTAGTTTTTTCACATCATGTTCGTCAATTTTGCTCAAATTTATCTTGTTTGCGTATATGACCGCTCTTTTCGTCTTTTTTAAACGAAGTTTAAACTTGCACTGAAAAACTGGCCCTAAAAAACATAAATAAATAAATTAACGAAATAATTTTGTTATGAGAACATGTATGCAAAATTAATTTTTAATGCATTTATTATATTATTTTGGAATTTAAATTAACATTTTACTTTAAAATTACAATTTTCTACACCTTCACTAAATTCCAAGAAAAAAAAAACAACATTGTAAACATAGAAAAATGGCCAAATGACCTGTCTCCTGGCCAACTCCCAGAAACATCGTCGCATGTTGATACATTCCAGTCGTATACTTCAACTTCTTCGAAGTTGTTCTTGCGGTAATTGGTAGCTCTTGTATACAAAGGGGCATAGCATTTACGACAGAGCATTTTGATACCACCACGAAGCACCAAGTACGATAGGTATCGTTTCCTCTTTAATGCTATAATTGAAAAGCGTGCATCCATCTTCCATTTGCTTACCAGCGAAAACTAAACGTTATTGATCTGGGGGATACCTTCTTTGCCTTGGATCTTTGCCTTGCCATTTTCTTATCAATTGTATCGGATGGCTCCACTTAAAAGTTGATGGTTATGCTGGTGAGGGTTTTTACGAATATCTGTATTTTGTGGTTGTTTCTTCAGCAATGTGCAGCTTATTGATAATAACAAAACGAAAATTGATATTGCGTTTTTGTTTATTTTTTTTTTTTTTTTTTATTATTAATTAACAAAGTCCTCAGACGGATAAAATTCCGTGTATGAGAGGATGCATAAACTTAATAAACAAAGTTATGAAATTAAATAAATTAATTTTACATTTTTTCTACATTTGGAAATAGCAAGTTATTATCACATGTGATTTTATCACCTTAAATTTTTTAAATACAAATTTAATTTAATTTTGAAAGTATTAAAATTACTACAATTTTTTAAATCTTCCGGTAGTCTATTATTTTGAAAATTTTTGTTTTGCCCGTACCCACCGTACATATAAATTTTTTTGTCAGTTATGACTTTTTTAAAACTTAACAAATTTTGCCTTAAGAATTTCTTTAGGTAAAATTTGGTTGTTTTTGTATGGAGGGGAAATGATCAGCCATGTTTTTTTTCGCTCTCATTTAACTAAATTTTGAATACGGGAACAAGTTTAGTCAATTCTAGGTAACAAAATGTAACAAAAACTAACTTTTGTTTCGTTCTGGAACGGAGCTATACAAAAGTAAAAACAATCCAAATGAAAATAAAAATTTTTTCTAGACGTTATGTTGCTATAAAAAGGAAGTATACTAAAAACTGCACAGACTTGCCTGTGTCGTGTGGACGCGATAAGAAAAGTATGCGCAAACTCTCTAGTTTGCACGAACTAGGCTTGCGCAGGTAAGACTGAACGTGTGGACGGCCCTTTAAACCGCGCGGGACCACGGATTCATCTCAACAAAAATAACACGACACTTCTATATAAAACCTTTAGTACCTTCAAAACACGACCACGTCCATTTGCTGTCATTAATAATTTGATTACTGAACACACACTAAACAGCTGTTTAAAAAAAAAATAAAAGAGCGTGAGCAAAGTTTTGCAATGAAGTTGCGGCTTATGAAAAATAAAAAAGCAAAATAAAGAAAAAAGAATTGTCTTTCTTTAACCAATACAAAATGACAGAAAATAACACCGACTTAAAAGAAGCGGAAAAATCAAAGAGCTACAGAATTCAATGTGAGTACATACATATCGAAATTGCGCCGCAGTATACGATGAAAATAAAAATATGTTTTGAATATGTGTATATCGACCAATGTATATTATTTATATTTAAACTTCTGATGACCTCTAACAGCGGCCGCATTTCTGGGTCTCGTTGGTGGCTTATCAGCGCTCTTTGGATTTTCACGCACGCTAGGAAAAGCTAAAAAGGCTGATAGTAAACTCATTGAAAAAGGTGGCCGAGAGGTGATTTTGCTTATGGATGAAGGCTCAATGCTAGCGATGCGAGCACTTGGCTGGGGAACTCTTTACGCTGTGCTGGGGACTGGTGCTTTTTGTTATGGTGTATGGAAATTGTCGGGAGCAAAGAATGTAAGTAGAAATTTAATTAAGTGATATACAGTTGCGGTCAACTAATTAGCAACGCAGCGATGTATTACATTGATTTGTCAATATATCATAATTTTCTGAAGAAACTTTAAAAACTTTATATCGGTTGATGGTCTTACAATAATTATTTGTTAAGTACACTTCACTTTATGCAAAAGGAAGCCCCTACTATTTTGATTTTTAGTATATTGAGTAAGGATTAATAATTCTCTCGGTCATATAATTAACAACGCTTTGTTTATTTTTAATCAAAGCAACTTTTTATTTAAAAAACATTTAATATTTCGTTCCAAAACCATTATTTCTCATAACTGCTTCAGTCCTAAGAGCCATTGAATCCACTAATTTTCGGCACGCAGCATTTGGAATGGCTTCCCATTCCATCTTTACTTTTGCAAATAACTCCAAGAAGTTTCCAACTTTATACAACTGAACTTTTGATTTTAATTGCTC
Organism: Calliopum simillimum; assembly: GCA_951812925.1. Lineage (NCBI taxonomy): Eukaryota > Metazoa > Arthropoda > Insecta > Diptera > Lauxaniidae > Calliopum > Calliopum simillimum. The sequence goes on from OX638372.1 coordinate 26,673,480, forward strand.
CCAGAGGTTCTCGATTGGATTGAAGTCTAGGCTGCATGAAGGCCGATCCAATAGTGGGATGTAATTTTCCTCCATACACCGTTTTGCTAACCGCTCGGTATGCTTCGTATCGTTATCATGCTGCAGGATCCAAGACACTGGCATGATTTCATCACAGAATGGAACCATTACATCATTAAGGATAGAAATATACTGGTGGTGATCCATATGGCCCTCAATCTTTGCAATGGGACCAATACCAGAACGAAGCCTCTTCTATTAGAAATGAACAGAAAGAAAAGGTTACAGTTCGCCAGAAATATAGGCACTGGTCAGTAAAAGAATGGAAAAAAGTAATTTTTTCGGATGAAACCAAAGTTAATAGAGTTTCGTCTGATGGTAAAACCTACTTTCGTCGTCTTACACTAAAGAAATTTTACCCAAAATACACACGTCCTACACTAAAACATAGTGATGGAAATATTATGATCTGAGGATCCATTTCATGGCGCGGTGTTGGTCCAATTGCAAAGATTGAGGGCCATATGGATCAGCACCAGTATACTTCTATCCTTATGGTTCCATTCTGTGATGAAAACATGCCAGTGTCTTACATCCTGCAGCAAGATAACGATCCGAAGCATACTGAGCGGTTAACAAAACGGTGTATGGAGGAAAATTACATCCCACTATTTATTTGATCGGCTTTCATGCAGCCTAGACCTCAATCCCATCGAGAACCTCTGGGAGCAATTAAAAACAAAAGTTCAGTTGCATAAAGTTGGAAACTTCTTGGAGTTATTTGCAAAAGTAAAGATGGAATGGGAAGCCATTCCAAATGCTGCGTGCCGAAAATTAGTGGATTCAATGGCTCTTAGGACTGAAGCAGTTATGAGAAATAATGGTTTTGGAACGAAATATTACATGTTTTTTAAATAAAAAGTTGCTTTGATTAAAAATAAACAAAGCGTTGTTAATTATATGACCGAGAGGATTATTAATCCTTACTCAATATACTAAAAATCAAAATAGTAGGGGCTTCCTTTTGCATAAAGTGGAGTGTACTTAACAAATAATTATTGTAAGACCATCAACCGATATAAAGTTTTTAAAGTTTCTTCAGAAAATTATGATATATTGACAAATCAATGTAATACACCGCTGCGTTGCTAATTAGTTGACCGCAACTGTAAATATATGAATACAAACTAATGCCTTTGATTTACAGATGGATGAGTTTCGTTATAAAATGGGTAAAAATTTACCGAAAATTACAAGCGATGAGCCACCTCAGAGTCGCGAAGATTTTGATGGCCTGACTGACCTCATGAAATATGTGGCCGCGTGGAATAAAGAATAATAATAAAAGAAAAGCAATTTCAAAGGAGAGCAATATTTTCGTATGTTAGGCCTTATTATTGATTTCACATGAAAAGAAATTCGTCGCGGAAAGAAATATTCACAGAAACAAATTGAAAAATTCGCGAAAATAGTCGATAAAGTGAAACTTATAATACGCTTTTCCCTGCAGAGGTGTTTGTTATTTGCCAAATGTAAATTTTGGAAGCGGCTAGTTAAGACAGCGAATATCACTTTTTAGCTATCCCATTTATTTGAAATTGTTCGGTTTTTTCTTATCGCAATGGTGCACCTGTTTGAAAATTTGGCAAATAACAGTCAGAATTATTTACAGTAACGATAAAAGTAATTTTTAAATAGAAAATACTAAAAGAAAAAGTTTATTCTCGCGCCAATAATAAGGTCTATTATTCAATGTTAATGTAGAGTACTTTAATTCTTAGTTTAAATTTTATTGAGCAAAGTTTTTAAACATTATTTGTAAGACAAAAATGCAACGTTTTATTGTGCAAGAGTTGTACAAGGAATTTGAATGTAATAACTCTGTTTATCGTAGAAAGGTATTAAACTTCTAAGAGTATCAATATTCAATAATTGGCGTTTTACCAGCCAACAATTCTTTGGCTATATTCTCTTTAAGCACGTTAAGACGATGTTCGTACATAGCTTTAAAATTATGTTGCATCTCTAAATATTGGGGCAAGTGAAAATTTAAATATATATTAGCTTTCTCGCGAAATGCAATGCAGTTACGTATGAACATTTGAAAGTTTGGTGCTGCTTCTAAATATTTACGTTTATCTTCAGGAAGCAGAGAAATGTCCACAGCATACTTTGGGCTATCGGCTGTTTTAAGAGCTTTCTTAGATTTCTTACACATCCGGCTCCATTCTAATCTTTCTTCATTTAGTTTTTTTTCTAAGCTGTTAAAATATATTATTAAATTAGTATATAGTTGTGAAATAAAATTTTGCCGAACTTACTCTTTAAACTGTGCACTTTCACTTTTTGTTGCAGCTGTAAATATGATTAAAAATTGTTTTTATTTTCGGTTCAAATTTATTTTAGCGGCACCTCTTGTTAAAGACAAATAAATAGGCAGTTTTTTCATTAATTTTTTTATGCTTAGAAGAAATCTGTGCAAAGATGGCAAAAGCTGCTATCGCATGTTTTCATAATTTTTCAGGAGAGCAAATTTAAATTTTTAATTGATATGTAAAAATCTGGATTTTATGTTGTTTTTCTAAGAAACTTAAAGTCCTAGAGCAAATCTGATTTTGCCAGCTTGTATATCTCACCGAGAAAAATACCCTGGTCTACATAACTCATTATGGATATATGCGAATAAATATCCTCGAGAATTTTTTTTCATATTGTAATGGAAAATGCATATTTATTTTTGAAAACCGTAACTTTTCTCCTCATAATGGATAATTTGACTTACGAAATTTTGACTGCAACCTTCAACATTGTATTCTATTTGCCATGAAAATAAAGCATCATAAAACCTACAAAGTTATTGAAATTTTTAGAAAAGCTATGTCTAGAACTACCTATGGTAAAACTACAAAGGTCCGTGTGACTACCTTGTTGTTTGCATAACTTTAATCATTAAAATATGTTAGTAGCAAACATAAAAATAATTTGAGGTGCAGCTAAAACCCTTCAATTTCGACTTACTGTCGGCCAAGGTAATATTGAAGACGCTTCTCATAAAAAGTGAATCATAAGTTTGCACCTTCTTTTTAAATGATGCATTGAAGCTCACTTCAGCATCTGTATCTGTAGTATCTGCACTCTCCATCGTTTTTATTAAAATTCTTTTATTTACACAAATTTAGTTTAAACGAATTGTTATCAACTTTTGTTTTGGCGCCTACTATAATTTTAATGTGCTGAATACCAATCTTCACAAAGCTTGGTATTTTCTTAAAAGTTTGGCAGCACTTTATTATGCATTGAATAGGTCTGCCACCCATTTGAAAGACAGATTCCGGGAATTCGAGGATTTTGAAACGCATTCTCGAGATCCCGGGATCTGTCCCGAGACTAAAGCATTTTTTAAATAGATCAAAAAATAGTCTTTAATAAAAACGAAGGGTCTTGAAACAATGAGTGTTAAACATTTCCAATGATTTCATTTAAATTAAAATGAAAATGTATGTAATACCACATTCACACTTGCCTTGTCAACCAGATGGATCGCCTGTTCCTTACTATTCGAAGACTATTGCTGGTCATAATCGTGGTTGAGTTTCGAATTTATACTTACGTTTACTTTCTTTTATTTGAAACAAATTATTTATCCTTGTTTCATAAAATTGGAGAGCAATTCATAACTTATATTTTCACTTCTATCTTATGTACATGAATGTATTTATTGTTAATTGCTTAATTTTAGAAGTGGGACAACACAATGGTTTTAAGTTTATATGTTTGTAATTTGAGGTTTTGCAGTGTGGACTATCAGTAGTTGTACAGTTTTACAGCTTTTGTTGTTTTACTGTGATCTTTGGTTTGCTCAAATTGTTTTACTTTGGGATTACTAAACATCGAATTCTTTTTTTAATTTCACTTTTCTTAAATTGACATGCCATGATTGAACTTGTCTTTCTTGTGGATTATTGTGTTTTCTCAATGAGCGCTATTATATGCACTTTTATTTAAATTTAGATTTAGGTTAAGTATATTGTTTATTTTATTAACAAACGTTAAATTGAAACAAGTAAAATGCTCCGGAAGCAAGAGCCACTTATTCTATTAAAAGAAAACATAGCCATGAGGCATTTTAAATTTATTAATTGTAATATTGTTAAGAGTTGTGCAGGCAATACTTCTATAGCCGGCGAAATGTTCCAAAAGATACTTGTTTGATTAAGATATTATGTACACTCGCTGATATAAGACTCAATAAAGAATTCAATTCCAGATGAAATAAAAAAAATAATCACCACCATTCATACCTTTACCTTGATCAATGGCACTGTCATTGGACTGACATTTAGTTTGAAGTTGACCAAATCACAACACCATTTTCACTTATGTTTTTGAATAATTAATTTTTATTACACCCTACACCCGAGTATATTCACTTTGTCCATCCGTTTGTAACGCAGAGAAGGAGGCGTGAGTTAATATAGACATGTCCGCCTGGTTGGCTGTCTGTTGAAATATTTTTTACTGGAAAACAAGATAATTCGATGAAATTTGTTACACAGCCTTAGTTGTCAAAGTTAGCGTGACTTATTGGAAATAAGCAAAATCGGTCAACGGACCCACCTATCGCCCATATAAAAAATATATTCAAAATACAACTTAAGGAGTATTTTTCACCACAAAGCAACCATGTATGTATATAACAGGTCATTCAATAAGTCCGTAGGATGACACATAGATGGCATTACTAGAATTTTTTCCACATGATTTTTATTTAGTACTAACCTTCGAACGATACGTGTATAAATTTGACAGCAATCGGAGTTATAGCATTTTGTTTGAAGCAACTTTTGTTAGTAAAAAAAAAATAGAAAAAAGTGAATTTCGAGTTTTGATAAAGCATTGCTTTTTGATGAAAAAAATACAGTGGAAACCAAACAATGGATTGATAAATAATATCCGAACTCTCCTCCATTGATACAAATGAATTGCTGAATTTAAATGTGGTCGTATCAGCACAAATGATGCAGAGCGCAGTGGACGCCCAAATTAGGCTGTTATTCCAGAAAACATAAAAAAATCCACAAATTGGTTATGAGCGATTGCAAATTGAAGGAGCACGAGCTAGCTGACATTGTAAAGATATCAGATGGTAGTATTTTTACCATTTTACACGAACATTTGGGTATGCAAAAGCTCTGTGCAAAGTGGGTGCCGCGTGAGCTCACAGTCGACCAAAAACAACAACGAATTGATGCTTCAGAGTAGTGTTTGGCGCTGTTAAACCGCAATAAAATCGTCGATATGTGACAATGGATGAAACATGGCTTCACTATTACACACCAGAATCTAAAAGACAGTCAGCTGAGGCCTGCTTTGACGAAAAAGAGAAATCGTACTATAAAAGTGGAATCGAAATGTTGGAAAATCGCTATACTCGTTGTATCGCCCTCGAAGGCAACTATGTTGAATAATTAAATCGAATTTGGTGAAAATTTGGTTTTTCTCCTACTTATCCTACGGACTTATTGAATGACCTCTTATGATGTATTCTCCTTTAACTCATAGGAGGAGCATAGGGCCAAAATAAAACGTCTCCATTTGTTGCAATCCCTTGCGACGACTTTGATCTCTTGCCACGACTTTCCCGATTATTGCATTTCCTTTTCCAGCGACCTTTTTCAGTTGGTACAATGCAACCATAATACACACAAATCAGCGTCACCCGTTTGTCTGGCTGGCTGGTTTTTTGAAAGAGTTTTTTTTGAGATAATCCAACTTAATTTCACACAGATACTATAGTATAGTATAAGGACGGTAAGCACAAGCTCTGAGCAAAAACTAGACGAAATCGAACAAGTGGGCGTGGCAACTCCCATATAAGCAAAAGATTCAAAATGTTGTACAGAAAGCGTTTTTCGAGATAATCCAACTCAATTTTACTTAGACATTAACAAGGGCGTACGCAGGATTTTATCTAGGGGGGACCAAACTCAAATTTTGTAAAATTTAATTTTTTTTTTTCGGAAAATTCAATGTAAGAGCTAGAAAGAACCAAGTTTTTATATAACATCATATTGGTAGGGTCGATTTGTATGAAGCAAAAAATTTTATAATGCATAAAATGCTTAGAATCGTACAACCCACTTGTGAATTTTTTTTCTTTTCTTTTTCTTTGACCAATTTTTGAAAAGTCAAAAAAGGTCTCATAAAATTTATAAAAGCATTTTAAACCTTACACACTTTTTTCGTAAGAGGCTTCCTTTTGAGTAAACGAATGCTTTTCCGACCACGTAATTAAAAAACATAAAAAAATCGACTTTTGGAACCGAATATTATCTACTTATATTTCACAAAAAATCTCAAATTTTTTATCTCAGTATTTTTTGCAAGAACATAGAAAAAAAAGTTATGAGCAAAAAACATATTTTTGTACCTGTTTATTTTTTCGATAAGAAAACGAATAGTCTTACTTCAGTGAAACCTTAATAACTTTTCAAAATATTATTATCCGATTTGGCTATCGATATATCAATCACACCTTGTAATCCTTAGTATATAAGCAAACTTAATATTGTAAACTATTCTTATATGTGGTGGTTCAAAATAAATATTCAATTCAATTCAATTCAATTCAAAATTCAAGTTGTAAGGACTACTATACTAGGTGTACAAATATGAAACCGGTAATGACATCTAGCGGTCGATAGCCGTATATGTATGAGCTTCCGAACCAAACCAAATGTCTTAATTGTTCATTCTGTCATCTGTCAACAATATTCAGTTCACAATTTGTCAAGTTTCATACAACAACGCATTTTTTCCGCTCGTAAAGATGTCGAATTTTGTGCCTGAAAACTCTCATTTGCGGGAAGCATTGATTTTCTGTTTCCATTTAAAAAACAGAAAAGGTTTTCTCCATCGAATCATCACTGGCGATGAAAAGTGGATTTATTTCAACAATCCCAAACGAAAAAAATCATATTTGAGCCCCGGCCAATGACCCAAATCAACGCCAAGACCAAATCACTTCGGCCGAAAGACAATGCTGTGTATTTTCTAGGATCAGCGTGGTGTTATTTGGTATGAGCTAGTAAAACCAGGTGAAACAGTTACTGGTGCACGCTACCATCAACAATTGATCGCTTTGAACCGTGCTATACGTCAGAAGAGGCCCGAATTTCAACTTCGCCATGACAAAATTGTATTCCAAGATGACAACGCATCGCCACATCGAGCAGCGGTCAATAAAAACTTGGTAGAATCGTAGAACTGGGAGCCCCTTCCCCACCCGCCGTACTCACCGGACCTGGCGCCGTCCGATTACTATTTGTTTTCATCGATGGGACACGCACTCAACGATTCGCACTTCAATTCTTACGAGGAAGTGCAAAAATGGCTCGATGAATGGATAGCCTCAAAAAAGGAAAAATTTTTTGGCGAGGAATCCATAAATTGCCTGAAAGATGGGAAAGATGTGTAGCTAGCGAGGGGAATTACTTTGAAGATTAAATTTGGAACCATTTTCGCAAAATAAACGTGTTTTTTTTAATAAAAATTACCGGTTTCATATTTGTACACCTAGTAAAAATTAACTTTGCGCTGCTAAAGCTTAGCCAATTTTATTAGATCTTAATTATTGCTTTAAAATGGTTTAAAAATAAATTCACTCAAAATTGGGTTTCTCGAAATATATTCTTAAAAATTGAGCCATAACCTCAAAAATCGAAGTTTTCGAATATCTCGAGAACGGCCCCTAAGAAAAAGCGACCTCAAATTAGTTTAAAATATATGGTTTGCAAAATGTTACATTTTGGTTGTTGTCTAGTGGTTTTATCAGAACCAGTAAACAAAAATAACATAAAATTAAGTAAGTAACCAAATTGATACAAAAAATAACAAAAAGCTTAACTAAAAATTACGCTACACTTTTCCACCATTTTTTTTGGAAAATTAATAGGAGATGGTAGAAATTAACTTTATATGTAAAAATGGAAATAGGACTATAGCTCTTTAAGGTATCGAAATGTTCAAAAAATAAGAATATCTTATAAAATCTATTTGCCTACAAATTGTATATGAAATTTTTGTAACTCTTAAGCGAGAGCTAGGGGGGCAGTACGCCCTTAGACATAAAGAACTAAGTGCAAGCTCTGTGCAAAAACTAGATGAAATCGGACAAGAGGGCGTGGCACCTCCCATATAAGCAAAAGCTTCGAAATACTTCAAATTTCACTCAGACACTAAGATCATTAAGTACAACATCTGACAAAAAAGCTATGTGAATTCGGAAGAGGTCGTGGCACCTCCTGCACAGCTAAATTTTTAAAATACTGCAGTGTAGGGAATTTAATGTTTGACCAAGCCAATGGTAACACCCTTACTAGTCTTTTTTTCATTTGGTTAACCAGGACAGTGAGAATGGGTTTAAAAGCAAAACAATTTAAAAAATTTCGCTTAAAATTCATTTCAGAATAGGGATGACAATCTCACCAAGTCATATAGTGTAATTAATGGTGGCAACGTATGCCGTTGTTAAGAAAAACTGTTAATCGTTTTGTTTTGATTTTTGTTTTTATAACTACCCCATTTTATTCACGGACAAATGCCCGCCAAATCAGTTTCTTCTGTAGTTGATTGTCCACTGTCGTATTTAAAGTGTTACTCGTTTTATATTTTATATTTTTTGTTATTAACTCATCTATAAATATGATTATGTCTAGTATATTCTCACGCTTAACTATACTTGTTTTTGGTAGTCTCTATCCCGCCTATGCATCATTTAAAACCGTACGAGCTAGAAATGTTCAACACTATGTTCAATGGATGATGTATTGGATAGTTTTTGCAATCTTTACCTGCATCGAAATATTTACAGACATTTTTCTATTCTGGATTCCCTTTTATTATGAAATCAAAGTGTTGTTTGTCTTCTGGCTTCTATCACCCGCAACGAATGGAAGTTCAATTTTGTATCGTCATTTTGTGCATCCATTATTGAAGCGTAAGGAAAACAAAATAGATGATTGCATTACACAAATGAAACAACAGAGCTGTGCGACAATAATGCGTTTTGGCAGCAATGGCCTTCATCAATTAAGTGCGTTAATTCTGGAAATGGTGCATTTTAACTTTCGCTCAGTCCTACAGCAACCAGCTACAAGAGTGCAAAGTTATCATTTACTTCCTGATAGAATTACAACAACATCACATGAAGAAAGTGAGTTACAGGCGAAAGAATTCAATATTCCCCAGCTAGATATTGAAAAAGTAGAAATCCGTTCAAATGTTATTGGTAAAACTACAAAAAAGACAAGAAAAGAAAAATGCGCTCAAAATCCAAATGCTGAAGATAACCGATCAATTGCACGTGGTCGAGGGCGAAGGACAAAAACAATCATTGTAGAAGAAACTAAATAAATTAATTTGCTTAGAACGTAACTCAATTATAATATAAACTGTATGTTAAGTTTTAAATGTTTGTAAAATTATTGTATGCACTCTTTTTAAATTTTACATTAAACTATTTTCTGAAAACTGTCACTATTTATTAATCTCGTACACACGTTGGGATTCATTTTGTGGAAGCCAGCGGGATCTAGTATCTTCCCAGCTAAATACTAGATAATACGCTACATCTCGAAGTATTGTCTGCCCCCATCAGTAAGCCAACTGATGAACGCTTTTAACGAAGAACGAATAACTTGTAAAATAAGTGTAAAATCCTAAGATACACCAGCTGATTCATAATTAAAGTGCATTTTATTTTCATTTAATTAAAAAATTGGGGACAAATCCAATTTTAGCGCATAGAGTTTCCTTAATCCTCAAAGCTTTTGATAAGCTATTTTATAAAATAAAATACATAGGTTCTTATTTAATGATTAATGATTAAAAAGTTATAAAACATACATACATATCTTAACTAACATTCTTTTTGCGATGATATTCTGGCAGTGTTGTCCAAATATAACCACCTGGCTTTGTGTCATGCTCCATTATATCTGGCAAGGGAAATGGGGTAGTACGATCAAGATAATAATTACTTGGTGCATGCATGATAAATTCAAGACAAGAAAGTTTGCGTGAAAGTTCTTCATCAGGACCTTTAGAAAAAAGAAAACAACGTAGTATTAAAGAAAATTAACGATACAAATATTTGTAAAGTAATAACCAATTAGATAAGTAGCTGCATCGAAACCATCCTTTGGATCGGGGCTGGCCTGTGTTGGTATAAGCCAAGTTAGAAAAGCTGACTTTTCACAATAGTTGTCCACAAGTAAACCACGAACTTGTGCATAATAAACATTGTGTTCGTTATCAACTAGCGAAACAATATCACCGACTTGTACATAAGAGCCCTGAAATTAAAAAAAAAACATGTATATATTATATGCATATGATAGTTGGGAATCTAAATGCTCTTATATGTCAAACTAAGTTTTTAGAGGCAGTGTATTATTTGTGCGGAAAAGAGGAAAAGACGTCATCTGAAAAAAAAAAGAAATGTGCACCGAAAGAGTTCAAGCATTATGGCAAATAACTATTTTTTGTTTGGACGACTCTTCAGGTATGTGTAACCATCCCACCTATCCTCCTCTGGGAATATTATCAAAAACCTTCGAACCTCCTTTTTAACTTTAAATCCTCCTTTCTTATCGAAAACGCTCATACTCGTTATTTAGAGCATTCCGAAATTCGAAAATTGTACGACGCAAATGCATACTCGCCTTAATTACACAAGGAATATAGTAGCATCGTTAAAAACTATAGTATTGAGCAAAAATCTCAAGATTCTCCGGCTCAACAGCTTCCGCTGAAAGAGATTTTGCTGCAATGAATAATATGTGGACGACAGAGCTGCTGCAAGTCAGCACACTAAGGGCCATTCTCACCATACATGGGCTCATATTCGCTTATTAAATCGCAGCCGGTCATGCTTTCCAAATATTATCGACAACAAATATACTCGCAATAGTTGAACATGAAGAATTTGGAGAAATGTAATTAGAATATGGAATAAGAGATAAGACACAAAAATGTTTCTCGTTAAATATACAGATCTTTCTTTCACCCTCCTTTTGGCAAAAAAAAACCGGAACAGATACAGTTTAGCCTCCAATCGAAATTGATTATAAACCAAATATTTTCTTATGTGCTTTTAAAATCTAAGGATAAATATGGAATCTAAAAGTGTCGCTCGGATCTGGTTTCGGAGATATAGACATCGGAAGTTCGGGATATAGCTTTTCTAAAAATCTATATAAGTTGAAAACGGCTGCATTGATTTCCAAAATATGGGTGTCATATGAAAGGTAATTTAATAAACTACAATATTGATTCAGAAATTTTTGAAATCTGGATCGTAGTTTTCGAGATATTACGCATTTTCTGAATTTTAGTCCGATTTAAAAAAAAAAAAAACGGTTTTTTTCCAAAAAATCCGTTATTAACCTACAGTTTTATTAACATATTTATAAAGCGTAATTCATCCCCTTCAAAATGATATAAAATTTAAACAAAAATTTTTGATATTAATCCATTATAACCGAAAAAGTTAAAAATCATTTTAATGAATTTTGGGAAGTTTTTGAAATTTTTTTGATATGATGTGTTCTCTTTGACAATATGAACATTAAAATGAATTTTAATCGATTATATCTCATAGTATATCGAACACGGGCTTCGCTAGCCACAGTAATTTTACATAAGAGTAGGGGTAAGTGGGCGGCCTGCGGCCGCAACTCAGGATTTAAAACTCCCAAAAATCTAACACCGGCTTCGCGGCGGCCTTCGGCCGCGGATCAGTCTATAATATACCCAACACCTAGCTTGCTAGCCACAGTAATTTTACATAAGAGTAGGGGTAGGTGGGCGGCCTGCGGCCGCAACTCAGGATTTAAAACTCCCAAAAATCCAACACCGGCTTCGCGGCGGCCTTCGGCCGCGGATCAGTCTATAATATATCCAACACCTAGTTTGCTAGCCACAGTAATTTTAAATAAGAGTAGAGGTTTATCAATAAAACGCTTTTGCTTTATTTTAATTTTTTTATTTATATGTCCAATGGTCCAAATTTGTAAACCAATGCTTGATATAGTATAAATATAAACATTTAAAATATGTTTTAATGCTCATATTGTCAAAGAGAACATATCATATCAAAAAAATGTAAAATACTTCTCAAAATTCATCAAAATGATTTTTAATTTTTTCGGTTATAAGGGGTTAATATCAAAAATTTTTATTAAAATGTTATATCATTTTAAAGGAGATGAATTGAGCTTTATATATATGTTAATAAAATTGTACAGTAATAACGGATTTTTTGGAGAAATAACGATTTTTTTTTAAAAATCAGTCCAAATTTCAGAAAAGTCGTAATATCTCGAAAACTACGAGCCAGATTCCAAAAATTTCTGAACCAATATTGTAGCTTATTAAATTACCTTTCATATGACACCCATATTTTGGAAATCAATGCAGCCGTTTTCAACTTATATAGATTTTTAGAAAGCTATATCCCGAACTTCCGATGTCTATATCTCCGAAACCAGATCCGAGCGACACTTTTAGATTCCATATTTATCCTTAGATTTTAAAAGCACATAAGAAAATATTTGGTTTATAATCAATTTCGATTGGAGGCTAAACTGTATTTAAGCCAAAAAACCTCCTTTTGGCGAAATTTGGAAGAAAAATCCACTCCTTTTTGAGAAAATTGAGATGAGATGGATATGTATGTATATATACTACGAAAAATTATTGCATATACAATAGGAGCTAAAAAGTGCATAGTTAGAATCACATAGTAAAACCAGAAGTGACGAAAATATCCAATTTCTCTTAATGATTTGTTGAAAATTAATGCATATGGTTCTCTTTTACCTTATGAAATAAACTCTCTACAGTATGAGTTGTCGCCTGAGCTACTGGTGTTTTGAATGGTGTCTTCTTGAAAAGATTCCGACGATTGCGTCCTTTATTTTGTGTTTTTCCACTAATGCTGGTATTAGCTACACCACCGTTGCCACCACTAACTGTTGTAGCGCCATTTGAAGTGCCATTAGAATGCGCCACTATAGCGGAGGCAGCCCTATTTTTAAAGCGTGTTGCACGTGTACTTTTCCTTAGTTTCTTCTCATCTCCAGAAGCGGTTACATTGACCGCAGATTTGTGTTCACCCGTTACAGCACCAGCATTGCTATTTGCATCGCGTTGAGATTCCTTTGCTGATTTGTCATCTTTTGCTTTTTGTTGTTCCGCTGCAACTTCAGACAGTTTACTCTTCTTTTCGAAACATTCCTGGCAAATCTGACCGAGCTCCAAAGTGCGCCATAGCATAGATTCAGTTTTTTGGCATTCAATGCATTTAGGAAGCGTTCGTGGTGACATTGCAGTCTTTAAATATTCCAAGTATTTAAAATTCGCAACTTTTTTATTAATAAAGAAAGAAAATTTAAGGAATTTATATTTTTAGCGTCCTTTGCACAAAAATAAAAAATACAAACAAAAGTCAGGAACAGCTGATTGCCAAAAACTTGGCACCACTTAAAATGCTTCTTCCATTTACCAAGTTTGCTGAATACAATACAGGGGCACAAAATAATGCATGCGATTGAAGAAATGCATGCAATTGATGAAACCAGCTTTGCCGATCATAAGAGCCTGTTTCCACTGAAGATTTAATATGGGATTTATGGCTATTGTCAGATTTAGTTGCTGTTTAATGCATGGTGACTGAGGTGAGTTGCGGCTTAATCTCATTCTAAATCTCCGGTGGAAACAGCCATAAAGGGACCGCTTCCCACAAATAATAATATCGCCCGACAGTTTAGTCTCTCGTGTGTCCAATGCAGCTGATATAAATTCTGTTATTTTTTAAAATGGAGTACATCTGATTTAACTTTAATTGATTTCTTCCCACAATTCTGTAGCTTATTGAGAGTAAAAGTTCAATCAAAAATAGGTGCTCGGATCTGTCCTCAGATAAGTTATGTATGTACATATGCTTAGGGAGTGTCCATAAACTCCGTGACGCTCCTAGGGGGGGGGGGGGGTTCCAGCAGGAGTCACGCTGTATTTTACTTATTTTTTATATGAAGCTACCGTCACATAGGGGGGTTTCAATATAGTGAGTTTTAGCGTCACGGAGTTTATGGACAGCCCCTTAACGAATATTGCTGTAGCATTTTTTTAAATGGTGTCTTCGAACTACATTTCAAGTAGATAAAGTAACAAAAAATTTACATGCCAACAAAGTTTTACACATGCAATGGAGAATAAAATAGTTAAGCAACTATCCTGTCTGTCGTTTGAACCAGCTCTTGAACATTTCTTTGGTTTTTTTTTCTAATAGAACTACAAAAATTGTTCTGGTAACACTGGCGAAAGCCTTGAAAACAGAGATGCCAGATTGGGGAAAATTAAAAGCTGTTGGGAAATTTTGGGGAAATAAAATCCGTGGGAAAATATTTTTGTACTTTCCGGGTAAAAAGAACTTCAGCATTTATTCCAGAATTGCTTCTTATAAGTTTGCACTAGGCTGTTTTTCAAAAAAATTCGTTGGGGAGGAAAACGAATAGAAACATTGTTGTTGTTTCTCATACAAAATCAAAAAAATTTGTTTGAAAAATGTTCATACATAAACGGTTTTGATCACTCCATATCTCTTTCACAGCATGTAGTTGGTTCTTAATATCATGATAAAACATAACTGGAATCAACAGAAAGGATCTGGACATATGCAAATGAACAATTTCAAAAAATCTCAACTGAGCGGGTACATCACATTTCACATAAATGTTTGAAAAAGCTATTTGGGCGATGTTTGCCACAATAACTTGCACTACACCGTAAACGCCACAGTGCGACTACTTCAAAAGAGTGTTTGGTGCAATCCCAACGAGTTTTTGTACTGTTTCGTTGACATGGACGAAATGTAGATCGATCACAAGACACCAGAGAGCAACAAACAATCAATAAAGTGGATTTCTTTAGGCAAATTTTTACCAAAGAAGGCCAAGGTGGGTCTGTTGGCCAACAAGATAATGGCCACTGTTTTTTTTGGGATGCACGAGATGTCATTCACATCGACTACCTTGAAAAAGGTAAAATGATCCCCGCCAAATATTATTCAGAGCTTTGAGACAGATTCTATATTGATTTGAAGCAAAAACTAGTGAGGGTGCTACCTTTGGCCTTGCCAAACATTAAATACCCTACACTGCAGTGTTTTGAAAATTTTGCTTATATGGAAGGTGGCAAGCCCCCTTTTCCGAATTCACCCAGTTCCTGCTCAGAGTTTGCATTGACAGATCTTAGTGCCTGAGTGAAGTTTAGTTAAATTCTCTTAAAAAACGTTTTCAGTATTGCGTTTTGAAGCTTTTGCTTATATGGGAGGTGCCACGCCCTCTTGTCCGACTTCACCCAATTTTTGCTCAGAGCTTGCATTTGCAGTTTTTAGAGTTTGAGTTAACTTTTGTTGGATTATCTCAAAAAACTCCGTCAATATAGCATTTCGAAACTTTTGCTTGTATGGGGGGTGCCACGCCTAATTTTTGCTAAGAGCTTGCGCTAGCCATTCCTAGCATCAATGTGTATTGTGGTTGCATTGTCGTGAAAAATACTCCTAAAGATGCATTTCGAATATGATTTTTGTATGTGCGGTAGGCGTGTCCGTTGACCGATTTCGCTCATTTTCGATCCCTCGAGCTAACTTTGACGACGAAGGTAGAATACCAAATTTCATTTTAATATCTTGCTCAGATTTCCCAAAAAATGTATTTCCACGCACAGACAGACACCCAGCCAGACAGACGGACATGGCTATATCGACTCAGAAAGTGACGCTGATCAAGAATATATATATTTTTCTATATCTGCCACGCCTCCTTCTCTGCGTTACAAATGGAAGGACAAAGTGAATATAGCCTGGGTGTGGGGTATAATGACCGCATTTGGTGAAGAAAAAAGTACTGTTTCATAAAAACAATATACGGGTGCACACGTTTGTAGTCACCATGAAAAAAATCCATGAATTGGGCTGCGAACTGCTACCTTATTCAGCATATACATCAGTTTCAGCCCCCTGTGACTATTTCCTGTTCCCAGACCTAAAGAAATGGCTGGGCGGTAAGAGGTTTGTTTCGAGTAAAAGGTCATTACTGAAAAAATGCCTATTTTGAGGGACGTGAAAAAACCTATCATTTAGAAGGAATCGAGCTAAAAGAAAACTATGTTGAGAAATAAACACTTTTTTGCCAAAAAATTCTGAGTACTTTTGACAAAACAACCTAGCTCGAAATTGGCAACTTTTCAGGAGAGCCTAAAAAGTGATTAACTACTTTTCAATGAAATGGCTCAATTTCGATGATGCAGCGTTGAATCTCCTCTTTTCATATATTTGTACTAATCTTAATGTGTCAGCTGTCAAATTATTTTCTTCTTTTGGTTGGGACACCCTTATATCTCTGGAACCAGAAATCATAGAGTATACCAATAGAAGTGTATTTGAATTTTATATTTAGGACTAAAATCCTGGAGAATTGTCTTGCCTCGACTTAGGTTGTTTTGTCAAAAGTCCACAGAATTATAATTCAAAAAGTCTCGAATTATTCAAACAGCCCTCGTATCTTGAAACGAAATGTCTTGAAACTTTTTTTTGGTGAAATTTGCCAGAATTGGTTTGTTTTATGGGAAAATTCTTTTTTTTTCGCGAAAGACTCGAAGTTTGCAGTTGGGAACCCTGCTAGAAAACCAGTTGAATGTAGTTGAACAAAAAGATAGAAGAATTTGATAGAAGAGTTTACAAAAAGTTGAAAATAAAAAGTGAAAATTAAGTATCTTAAAATGATGCAAAAAATCATAAAACATTAAAATGTTAAAAATTAAGTGTTAAATTTAATGTAACTTATGAAATTTCAGCATAAAACTTGCTAATTTTGGCATAAATTTAATGTGAAACTTTACAATTAAAAGACTAAAGCCGTCGTTCATCTTTTGTGTGCGTCATATGAACGAATTAAATGAACAAAAGGAATAGTGAAAATTGTGACATTTACATACTACGTACAACCGTGTAAAGAGGCGACAAACAATAAATGATAAAATTTGTTCACAAAGCAAAACAAGTGATAACAGCGAACGAACTTGATGACAGTCCCAAGTTTAATTACAACAACACGAATAAAGTGCGGTAATAAGAACGAATAAAACGTGTACAAGAACAATTTTGCGAAACGCAAAATACAGAAAAATTTTGTTACTAAAAATAGCAACAAATCGGGAAAAATCGTCGTTTTTTTCACTTTTCGATTGTCAATTGAAACTGAAGCAGATCGCGTTTTTGCTTTTTTAAGAAAAGAAAATAAAAAAAAATGGCGTTAACAAAAATAAATAAAAAACATTGAGTAAATTCTAATGTATTGTTTATCATACATTTGCCTGGCATAAGGAATTTTGCGAAATGCAAAAAAAAGTGATTTGTTTTTCATTCAATATTGTGATGAATGAATGAAATTGTCTTCTATTTGGCTTTAAAATTTTGGAAAAAAGAACAACAACATTAAAATAACAACAATAACAATATTTGTGTAAATATTAAAATTTTAGCAGACAACAAAAACAACAACAATTCATATTAGTGTCATACATATTGAAATAATTAGAACTCAGTCTGCAAAATGCTTTTAAAATACACTAAAGTCACTGGAGTGGGCTCTAGTTCCTCCAGTACCAGTTCAACATCAACAACCTTTGTGGCGCGTGGAACAGGTTTGTTCAACATTTTTACAATGCAATTTATTTTATAAAAATTTCTTAAATTACTGTAAATATGAACAGTTTAAATTTACAAAATTGGAAATATTTAAGTTTAACAACACCAAATCGATTTTTTAGCAACAATTCTATGAATAACTGTAATTAAAAAGTTTCTCTCGGCGATATAGTTAGTCATCGGAAGATCCCTTTATATCTATATTCTTCTATAAAAACCGATATAAGTTGAGGACCCCTGGAAGGAGCTTGAAAATATTGGTGTCATATGAAAGGCATTTGAACAAGCTATACAATTTGAGCATATAATTTTTCCATTCGGATCATTGTTTTCAAGATCTGACCATTTTTGAAAAATTTATGACACCAATATTTGAATGGGTTTATTTGAAAGTGGAATAAGTCCAATTCCGGAAAAATTGAGTTTATGGTAGTTATATCTAGTTATATATGTCCTCTTTTTATATTGAAAATTACAGACTCGTTAGACCACGATTTCATCAAAAATAACTCAAAAGAACTTTTCATGAAAAGCATTTTTACAAAAATGATTTTTTTGAAAGTGGAATAAGTCCATTTTTTCATCTACTGCTGTGCAGAAGATTTTGCTTTTAAATCAATTTAAAAATATTGGCATGGGTTATTAAACCGGTGTTAAGTGTTTACCACTGTAAATTAGTAAAATTTTGTTATGCTGTAAAAATTTTTACAAGTGTAATAGAAAATAGTTGAGTTTTTTTGGTCTGAATGGACTTATTACACTTTCATTTATAATAAATTTAAAAATTTGTTATACTTTTGTATGACTTATTCCATTTTTACTCACAAAATATTTTGTAAATTAAAGCAAAGGAAAATTAAAACTTAGAAAAATTTTACTTTAAAAACTGTTGTTGTTTCTTTTCTTTTCTTTTTGCTCAAGTAGGGCTCAAAAAATTAGTTACAACAACAACAAAAACAAAAAGTTCATGTCGGACCTACTTTCGGAGGTATAGCCATCGGAAGATTGAGATATATCTTTTATAAAAACTATTATAAGTTGGGAACCCATGAAAGGATTTTAATAATATTATTGTCATACAAAAGATATCTTAGCTTGCTACAAAATCGACCTACAAATGTTTTTAATCCGAGTCGCGGTTTTAGAGATATTGCAGATTTTCAGAAATTTTGCCCATTTTTTTTTTTTAAGCACTATTTTTCCAAAAATTGTATCATTAATGCATAGTTTTAGTAACATATCGTCGGGTTAAAACTACAACTAGACATCTACATATATTGGTGTTTTGAGTTAAGTATACAGAAACATGAAGAAAAAACGGCTCCATACCTCAGTATAGTCGGTTTTTTCAAATGTGGTCCCTATTCAGTTCTATATAAAAACTAAAAATCAGAAATCTGCAAAATCGCATACAAAAAACGAATTTCAAAAAACTTAAAACGCTTTTTTCTCAAAACATGAAAAATGTAGATGTCTAGTTGTAGTTTTAACCCGACGATATTATAAAAGTACAATTTATTACTTTTCATTTGACAAAAAAGTAAGTTATTGAAAAACATCGAAAGAGTCTACAGGAATCGGAATTAATCGAAAACTATCTGAAAACATCGTTATTGTTGTTTTTATTGCTGTTATTGTTATTTTTGTTGTTGGTATTATTGTTGTTCTTGTAATTAATGTTTTCCTAAATTTCATGAACATTTCTTTGGTTCACTTTTTTGTTTTCCTTTAAAAAAATGTGATAATGCAAGAAATCAGGTGCAAATTACATGTCAAATAAAAGGTAATAAATTGGGTTTTTATAATATGTTACTAAAACTATGCATTGATGATACAGTTTTTGGAAAAATAGTGGTTTAAAAAAAAGAAATAGTCAAAATTTCTGAAAATCTGCAATATCTCTAAAACCGCGACTCGGATTAAAAACATTTGCAGGTCGATTTTGTAGCAAGCTAAGATATCTTTTGTACGACACTAATATTATTAAAATCCTTTTAGGGGTTCCCAACTTAATAATAATTTTTATAAAAGATATATCTCAATCTTCCGATGGCTATATCTCCGAAAGTAGGTCCGACAAGAACTTTTTCCTTTTGTTGTTGTTGTAACTAATTTCCCGAACCCTACTTGAGCAAAAAGAAAAGAAAAGAAAAGAAACAACAACAGTTTTTAAAGTAAAATTTTTCTAAGTTTTAATTTTCCTTTGCTTTAATTTACAAAATATTTTGTGAGTAAAAATGGAAAAAGTCATACAAAAGTATAACAAATTTTTAAATTTATTATAAATGAAAGTGGAATAAGTCCATTCAGACCAAAAAAACTCAACTATTTTCTATTACACTTGTAAAAATTATTACAGCATAACAAAATTTGATTAATTTACAGTGGTAAACACTTAACACCGGTTTAATAGCCTTTGCCAATATTTTTAAATTGAGTCGTACGCAAACCCTTTAATATCTCAGTTTATGAAAAAGTGGACTTATTCCACTTTCAAAAAAACCCATTCATTTTTAAAACCCATCCAGGGGTTTCCAACTCATACAAGTTTTTATAAAATATATATATATATAGCCAGGTCTTCGGATGGTTATATCTTCGAATGTAGATCGGAGAGACACATTTTGGTATTGTAATTTATTCCCAGAGCCCTATTTGCACAAAAAACAGGTGTTTTTAAAGTGAATTTGTTTCAAAATGTCGCTCGAAAATGTGTCTGAGAACCTTCGATGTTTTAAATCCGGAGTTTCCGTTAGGGGAAGATAGGGTAGATTCGTACGCGGGTCACCTTCGTACAGTGGCTTTATTTAGAAAACTATGTACGCGCTTGCTCCACTTTGGTGGATCAAAAGAGGATATCAACTCAAGAATAGCAAAAACAAAAGGCGCGTTTGCTCAACTAAACAATATATGGTCTTCATCCGTTATATCCGCCAAAACGAAATTGCGCATTTTTGATTCGAATGTGAAATCAGTTTTGTTATATGGGTGCGAAACATGGTGTTACTGAACAACTAACGAACAAGCTGCAAGTATTCGTCAACAAATGCTTAAGGCGTATACTAAAGATTTGGTGGCCTCGCACTATATCAAATGCCGAGCTACATCAAAAATGCAATTAGAGGGCTTTAGCAAACGAGGTCAAGCTGAGAAAATGGGGATGGATTGGTCACACTCTCCGGAAACCACACAGCGAAGTCGCCAGGCTCTTGAGTGGAATCCACAAGGCAGTAGAGGACGTGGTAAACCCAAAACCAACTGGAAAAGGTCGCTGGAAAAGGAAATTCAAGAATCGGGAAAGTCGTGGCAAGAGATCAAAGTCATCGCAAGGGATCGCGACGAATGGAGATGTTTCATATTGGCCCTATGCGCCTCCTAGGAGTTAAAGGAGAATACATGCATACATACATGTCCGCGCTTGTATGCAATATTGGTGCTTTTGCAACCATTTAGCTGGTGAAATGTTGCAGTGGTGCGATTGTTGACTTTGCCGGAAATGTGTCTTCTTCCAGTACGAAAATTTTTTTCATATCTGCCTTCAACATCGTTTAATGGTAATGATTTTTGGCTAAAATTTACCAGTATAATTACTAATTAATTTATTGAATTAATGAAACACATCCAAAAACATAAGCTGTGCTCCAAAGATAACCTTAATTAACCGCTTGTCGACATGTGTGTAAGCCATGTCTCATTAGATGCAGTTAATAATGCTTACGGCAACGGGATAGTTTATCTCTCACTCCCATCACATACTACACACCAGGCATTGAAATAAGCTGTAGTAATACCCTATTTCTGCAGTAATAACTTCAAATTTGCAGTAATAACTTCAGAATATTGTAAAAAATTGTAATAATAACTTTCACCCAAATTCATATTACTTTGTTTTCGTTAATCGTTAAAACTAAATACTCATTTTATTTCGCTTATAACCGTTGTTTTAGTTGTCTAACCTCACCAATTTGGGCTAAAATGTAGCAACCACAATAAGTACTCGGCAACTCTACTTTAAACATATTTTTATAAATGCATTCAAAGAAAATTACGCTATTAATTTTAAATTGAACCATTGCCATGATATCTGTTATTTAATATTAATATTTAATATTAATCACTCGAACAAGCCATTAAAAAAATTTTGCTAAAAATTGAAAATAAAAACAAAAAAAACTCTGCAGTAATAACTTTTTCTACACACCGTCATCAACCATTAGAGGCTTGCTTGGGCCTTTTTATTCAAAACTGAAGATTGCATTCAAAGATTGGATTGTGAATAACCAAGGACTACTATGTACAATATTCCGAGATTGGCTAAAATTTTCAATCTTGTCATTGTAAAAACATTACAAGTGGTTTCGAAAAGACTGGTATATGGTCATTTAACGAACTTATGTTAAGCAACTATTGGGTGTATGCATTAATTTCCATCGTTTTTCAAAAGATGTCGCCATCAATACATGGTGACTTAAATGTTAGATCAGAAACGACATATCTGAAGCTTAGGCATCTTTCAACAACTCTGCATCATTATATTTGAAAATTTTCATCCGCATCATAAATTTTACTGTGCTCCAAAATGTCCGAGTTCGTGCCGAAAAAGCAACATTTGCGGGAAGTTTTACTTCACTACTATATTTCAAAGAAAACAGATGCCGAAAGTCATCGCATTCTTGTAGAAGTTTATGGGGACTATGCTCCAGCTGAATCAAGCTGTCGTGAGTGGTTTCGACGGTTTAAAAGTGGTGATTTTGATGCCGAATACAAAGAACGTCCTGGTCAGGACCAGCTAGGTGTGATCCATTATGAGCTGTTGCCAGGTGGCCAAACCATTAATGCTCAACTCTATCGTCAACAATTGATCCGATTGAAGCAGAAAATCCAGGCAGAGCGGCCAACGTATGCGACCAGACACGAGTCAATCATTTTCCACCTCGATAACGCTCTGCCACATATTGCTGCCCCAGTCAAAAATTACCTGGAAAACAACGGATGGGAAATTTTGCCTCATCCGCCTTATAGCCCAGACCTTGCACTATCAGACTACCATTTGTTCCGATCGATGTAGAATGCCCTATCAGGAATACGCTTCACTTCAGTTCAAGATATCGAAAATTGGCTCGATTCGTTTTTGGCCGCCAAGCCGGCGCAGTTTTTCTGGGATGGAATCCATAAATTGCCAGAAAGATGGGAAAAAGTAGTGACTAGCGATGGGCAATACTTTTCTTTAAAGAAAGTCTCAAATAAAAAAAAAAAAACGATGGAAATTAATGCATACACCCAATATGTTTTTGCATCTGTTGAGACCAGTCAAATTCTATGTTTTATACGTTGAAGAGGATACTCTTCCATTCGATACACATCCGATTTCATCGCCATATTTGCTGCATCTCTTATGTACGTATGTGCCCCATCTCCAAAAAATCTGTCATTACTCTTAATTGATAAAAAGCATCGTCTTTAGTTTACACTACTTTAAAAGCCTAATATTGTTCTTATTTAACTAGTATTATTTTGAAAAAGCTGTTTTATTTTTAGCCATAATGTCAAAACTGTACGAATCTACCCCATCTTCCCATACTGTCTTCCAAAAAAATATATTATTACCTCTGAAAAATTCAGTGATTGAATTTTTATTTTTAAAAACAATTTAAATTGACGCAAGTTTTGTTTTCTTTTTTGCATTTTTAGTCAGGGTTTTAGCTGTGCAGAATGCTAAAATAGAATGGGAAATATGAGCAGTGCGTTTGTTGTTTGAAAAATGTCATATTATCACATTTCGAATTTTTTCATCGTCTCAAGGGTATTCCGCAACATAGAGTGAAAAAAAAAAATGGATTTTTCATAGTAAGTTGTTTAGGAAAAAAATTCTAAAATATCGACCTTAACCCGCCAAAAAGACTTTGCTTTCGCTGAAACGTTTTTCAGTTATGGAACTTAAAAGGTAGATACAAAAACGAAAATCTGTGATCGTGCCGGTTGTCTTATTGACCATAGCCCAGATATTCTTTGGCATCTAAAGAAAAAAGAGTATAAGGCATAAAGTTCTTAAAATCGCCAAAAAATTCGTGGAATTTTTTCAGTTTTCTGAGATATCTTATAATTACTCAAAAATTGGTCCAAACAAATAAAAAATTAAAAAAGGTCCAAAAATTCTGTAAAAATTCACACCATATTCTAATTGTTCCTTGCAAGATCTCATGATGACCGTGGTACAACAAGTTTTATACAAGGATGCAATTTGTAGGCGTATCAAGGAAAACTCAAATGCTATTGTTATTCTCTAAAGAGTTGTTCAGTTTAGGCTTGGCTACAATTTTGTTTTAATTGTTTGGAAAAATATGAAACGGTTTGGTAGCTGTGACCAAAACTGGTATAATTTTTCGGCATTTTTGTGATTTGAGGAGTAAGAAGGAATTTTTTCGGGTCAGCTTGAGTAACACTTTTTTTCTTTTAGTCTATAGCTACAATTTTGTTGAAGATAGGAAAACAAAATCCTGAGAGGTTTACGAGATATGGCTGCGGCAATAGTGCATTTTCTTCGCAAAAACCCAGATATGTGTAGTAAGGGTGTAGTAAGGGTGTTTTTTTAAGACTGATAGAACTTCAAATTGTGAAAAAATAACATAAAAAAATAAATTTTTATTAACATTTTTTTGTTATTTGTTTCAGTATACTCTAACAAAAATCATCATAAATAGACGCACGCTTGAACAAAGCTACGAAATTATCAGAATTTACTTTAAAATCGGAAAAGAGAGCATGGGGAGGTGCCATGAGCAAAAGTTTCAAAATACTGCAGTGTAGGGTATTTAATATTTGCCCAGGCCTAAGGTTACACACTAACTAGTTTTTTGTTTATAAAATAGTTTAAGCTGGCCCAAAAAAAAAAAAGAAAAAAAAAAAAGCGGGAGTGTAAGGTTATTTGAGACAAGAAAAAAGTAACTTGCGTTCATTTTGTTGTTGACGTTTTGCATTGTTACCCTGTTACGCTGTTACCCAGTTCGTTGCTCCAGGTCGTAAATACCCCTATATTTATTATATAACATAATGGATAATATTTACTTTGCTTCAACCATATTGCAAGGCAGTTGGGATTTTCAAAAGCTGCACAATAAGCAAATAGAAATGTTAGTGTTAAAACCACTCATCATGCATTATTTAGAATTAAAAACCTATTCTTATACTAAATCTTTCCATAGTACACAAAATGTTAATGCATTATTTAACTGGTCGATATAAAAACTTTATTTAAGTATATATATATATTGGAAAAATTCTATAACTTCTACAACTCATTCAACTTACATATATGCGCAAATTAGTCAGTACCTACTAAGTTTAAAAAATTCAAATCTCGTGATTTAACTCGTTGTTATAACTTACTATGTTTGTTTATTGTGGTTTTTGGATTTTACAAATGTCTCGTGACCAGTTAAATGGTTTTTATTACATGCTCTTTGCCGCTCTCGTAATTTCTTATTCACTAATCGTGCGGTTTTTATTGCCCATATATGCGAATTGCGATTCATACGCAAATTGAAGTCACTCATTACTTTTACACACCACACTCACTACTTACCCCACTCCACTCACCTACCGATGCGATGATAGTATACACTTTCATGCCGTAATATTTTTTTTACCTCATTACTGGCTCACTTTCGTGTCAATAGACAAAAGCATAAAATGCATTCTCATTGTTATTGTATTGCGCCCCCTGGTTGCTATTGTTGTTGTTGTTGTTGTAGTGAGCAAATGTTCATGGTCATTTAACCTCACATGTTTAATTCGTCGAATTCTCGACGTTTCACGCGATCTTGTTTAGTATGAAGTATGAGTTGGGAAGTTAGGATTGAGGTGAGTAGACAGAGAACAAATTTATTTAATCTGAACTTTCCTGATATCTATATTGCAGTTTATATATATTTTAATATAATTTTTTCTTATTTTAAATCTTATTTGCCAAACTGGTTCGATTTTTATGAACAAAAGTTGTCCCGAAACCAACTCAAAAGTTAGAAGGACTCTGAAAAACGATATTTGCATCATTCTTTTTTCTTTCCGAGAAAAACCAATGGATCGCTTTTAAATCTACTGAAGGTCCATTTTGGATATTTTTTTACGTTTATCAATTACGCGGTGGGAAAAACGAAAACTTACGAAAAAAGTTTGTATAAGGCAAAAAATGGTTAGAATCGTCGAAAAACTTGTTTTTTGACCAATTTTTGAAAAATTATAACTAGAATGTCTTAAAAAATTGTAAAAAAATGCACATGTAATTTTTGGACGATTTTCAGCATTTTATGCCGCATACAGTTTTTCGTAAGAAGCATTGCTTTTGAGTAAAAAATGCGTTTTTCCGACCGGTAACTTGAGTTACCAACTTTTACGTTGGATGTATCGATATGTATTAGGCCGGGTCAATTTGTTCGGGAGGCAAAACATTGGCAAAGAGTATAGCAACAAAAAAATCTATGGAAAATTCTTAAAAACTTTGTCCAAGAAACCATGGGTCTAAAATCAATATCGAGCCGCCGTAAATTGCGTTGAAGTTTTGATGTACTACTTTAAAATACAATACAAAAAAAGAAAAAATTCAAATTTTTTTATTCTTGTTTCATATTAAATTATTAAAAGTATTTGAATTTTTTCTTTTTTCGTATTGTATTTTAAAGTAGTACGTCGCACAATGTTAAAAATTCTGAGCTATCTTTTATAGTTTTCAAGTTAAGAGGAATAAACGAAAATCTACTTTATAAAAACTAGATTTTGTTTGTTTGTGTATTTGTTCCTTAATAACTCGGAAACTAAGTAACCGTTTTTAAAGAAGTTTTTATATTGTGTTAGTACAAAAGAGGCTAAGTTATATACTAAAAAAGGTGGGCGGTGCCACGCCCCCCAAAAAATTTACTAATCATGTCACCGAAACTCTTTGACGCAGATAAATGAGATTTGGTAAATGTGTAAAAATTATCAGGACAAATAATGTTCACCGGACAAATAGGCGCTGCCACGCCCTCAAAAAAATAAATTCATTATTTCTCTGGCAGTATTTGACGCACTTAGATATGATTGGGTACATATGCTAAGGCAATAAGAACAAATAGTTCTCACTAGAAAAATGGGCGGTGCCACGCCCCTCTAAATGCTGATTCATCATATCTCAGAAACTGCATGACGTAGATCGAAAAAATCTGGTACATATGCAAAGGACATTTGGAAAAATAATTTTCAATGAAATGAGAAATAAAGTAGCGAGTACTAGGGACTTTGCATTTGCACATATTATATTGAAAAATAATGAAGATCAGAGAATGTATTTTTTTTTTAAATGTTAAAGTTTGCAATTTTTCCATTTTTACCATTTTTATACCCTACACCCAGGGTATATTCACTTTGTCCTTCCGTTTTTAACGCAGAGAAGGAGGCGTGGCAGATATAGAAAAGTATATATATTCTTGATCAGCGTCACCTCCTGAGTCGATATAGCCATGTCCGTCTGTCTGGCTGGCTGGCTGGGTGGCTGGCTGGCTGGGTGGCTGGCTGTGTGTTGAAATACACTTTTTGGGAAAACTGAGCAAGATAATTCAATGAAACTTGGTACACTGCCCTCGTCACCAAAGTTAGCTCGGGGGATTGAAAATGAGCGAAATCGGTCAACGGACACGCCTACCGCCCATACAAAAAATATATTCAAAATGCAATTTTAGGAGTTTTTTTCACGACAATGCAACCAAAATACGCATTAATATTAAAAATTGTAAGCGCAAGCTCTGAGAAAAAACTAAGCGAATTTGGACAAGAGGGCGTGGCACCTCCCATATAAGCAAATGCTTAAAAACGCTTTACTGAAAGCGTTTTTTGAGATATTCGAACCACATTTGACTCAGACACTAAGAATCATAAATGAAAGCTCTCAACAAAAATTGGGTGAAATCGGACAAGGGGGCGTGGTACCTCCCACATAAGCAAAAGTTTCAAAATGCTATACTGAAACAGTTTCTTGAGATAATCGAACCAAACTTCACTCAAATACTAAATACTATAAATGCACGCTCTAAGCTAAAACTAGACGAACTCGGACAAGAGGGCGTGGCACCTCCTATATAAGCAAAAGCTTCAAAACGCTTTGCTGAAAAAGTTTTTCACTCAGACACTAAAAACTATAAATGCAAGCGCTGAACAAAAACTGGGTGACCTCGGACAAGAGGGCGTAGCAACTCCCATATGAGCAAAATTTAAAAAATACTGCAGTGTAGGGTATTTAATGTTTGGCCAGGCCAAATTTTACACCCTTACTAGTTTTTTTTAATATATGAAAAATCACTATAATTCACATTATATCTGCAGAAAAAATAGGTTATTTTTAACAAAGTAGAAACAATATACTTTTTAACGATATGATACATAAGTGCATCCGGCTTAAAACAAGTTAACTAGAGCGTTTATTTAGAACTTTCTTATATAAAAAGTTTTTTTTTTCGTCACTAAGTATTATCTGACGATTGGCGTAAAAACTTTTTAAATCCATAGCACTTTCAAATTTTACCTATTTATGGCCAAAATTTCCGATTGTGCGGCGGCTCGATATTTATTATAGACCCATGGTTTCTTGGGAAAAGTTTTTTAGAATTTTTAGTAGATTTATTTGTTGCTATACTCTTTGCCGGCCTATTATACATACTCCAAAAAAAAAAAAAAAAAAAAAAAGTGTGACTTTTTAACGCCATAATTTTTGCAAGAACATTATCTTTATTTTTGAAGCAAATTTGGGCATCCCTTCTGTGAAACACATGTGAAGTTGGCTCCGTGATTTTCGAAAACCGAAAATTTTTTTAGAGGTCTTGGTCCGTTGGGAATAGTTGTGGAGTTCTATCACGAAATTCGAAATAGTACTTCCAAAATATTAGTAATTTTCATTTAATAGAAAAATCAATAAAATTTTGGTTTTTTTCTAAGTATCCGAAAATGTAAATTTTGTCGTAGAGGAGTTCTGATCGGAGTTTTAGGTTGCATTCGAAGAGTTCTAAAGAAAATATTAAGGAAAATTTTTGCAAATTAATTGTACTTTTCATTTTGACCGAAAAATAAGGGAAAAAAGTATCGAGCATAAAAATGTTTTTTTTTTTTTTTTTTGTCAAAATAGGCCTTCAGGAGAATTGAAAGAAGTGTTTAAATTAAATGCTTAGAATCGTGAAAAGAATACGTTTGAATTGTTTCAGAATTTTTATAAAATCATTTTTATTTTCACAAAAATTTAACAAAAACAAAGACTCTAAAAAAGTTCATACTTTGTTCAATTTGAACCTAAAGATGTTTCAATAAATCATTTTAAAGGAAATTTTATCTACATACCCGACAAGAAATTAGTTCAGAAATTCCAGATTAGGATCAGATGCGGATCAGGTATTCTTTTATACGGTCATCTGATCAGTTCTTCATCAGGATCTGATACCAAAAATCTTAATACGGTCCTTGTTGCAGAACTAAATTGTAGTAAGGAATTTAATTCATCTGATATGCTATGAACATTCCATATCAAAACGACCACAGACAGTTTTCTTAAACATATTTTAGGTGGTTATCATGTTTATATCATAACAAATGCTACAAAATGTTTTAGGAAAGCGTTTTGTGGCCGGACGAAATTAAAATTATAGGCAAAAAAGTAAAAAACAAAACAATTGGAAATTTAAATTAATTTTTTAAATAAGCTATTGTATTTCGATGGAAAGTTTAACTCTTTACAAAAACTTTTCTATAAAGTATATAGTTTTATTTTTATTTTTATTTTTATTTTTATTAAAAAAAAAAAAAACCATTTACTTAACAAAATGGAATTAATATAATAAAAATATTATTATCAGTCTTGTAGTAATCGATATAAAATGCAACTTTGACATTCTTGTCCGGGTCCAAACTCTTAAATCTTAATAATTTATGACTATCTGACTCATTCAAAGGTGCTGCCCCCACTCATGACTATATTATTCTTTTCCCATAACTTCCCTGCGGCTGTACCACTTTTTATTTCGTTCTTTTCATTTTGCGGGTTTTTTTATTTATTTTGTATTTTCTAGTAGATCGTAGTTTGATGTTTTTTTTTTTATCAAGTTTTATTTTGTTATTCTTATATGATTATATGATTGTCACTCACATTCACACTCATCGCATGAATTAGAAAAGATCGTATTATTTTCATGTGAATTCATGTGAGTTGGTCGCGGTGCTGCGGTATTGTCGTCGACGTCAAAACAAACAATACACTTAATTTTTCTGAAATTAAATTTTGTTTTTAAATAATAACGTTAGACTCTGGTAACATACAAATGTATGGCATTACAGTAAAAATAATAATAATAAGATAAATTTAATTTTAGTTAATTAATTAATGTATAGTAATTCACTGAAATTTTAATTTATGATATTGCAGTTTTTTCCCATTCAATTTAATGCAGTTTTTATTAAATTTTAATTGTGTATATCAATTAGAATTTCATTTATACTACAGTAAACCATTGTATAACGCAGCATTCAAGCAGATTGAACTGAAATTATATATGTGAAAATGTTGTTCATTTTCGTATTGAGGCCAATTCTACTATATGGAGTGTTTTTTGATGGAACGCATTCGAAAATAAGTCTCTTCTAAAACAGTTAAAAAGAATGCACCGACTTATGTTATGAGCTTGACTGTAAAAATAAAACCGACTACTTGACTTCTCTCTTTATCTCGTGAAGCCTTAACTCTCAAGCCTATAGTGGGCTAAAACCGTTAAGCCATTTACATCTATATCAAGGGTGTCAGCGTTTCAAAATCACTGAACCAAGCGCAGGTAGCGCAGAACTTTGACTCGTCTACACAGAAAAAGTTTAGGGATAAAGTATGAACTTCTTTATGCTATTTGTTTTATAAACTTATGTGATCCAATTTTTTTATATAATTTATACAATTTTTTTCTATGAAGTTATTCTAAACCAAAAACGTTGACAAAACGTCAAAATTCATACCAAAATTGTTATGAACTATGAATTTTATACCTTAATTGTTATGAACTATAAATTTTATACCAAAATTGTATAAAATCTATTGACAAAACTTCAAAATTCATTCCAAAATTGTTATGAACTATAAATGTTATACCAAAATTGTATGAAAACTTTTGACAAAACGTCAAAAACGTCAAAATGTTCCGTCAGTACACAAATACATTTCGTGGCAGTGTGCTAATAATAAGAGTCGGCTTGTAAAAAGCTCAAAATTCTTGTGAAGGTTTTTATACCCTACACCCAGGGTATATTCACTTTGTCTTTCCGTTTGTAACGCAGAGAAGGAGGCGTGGCAGATATAGAAAAGTATATATATTCTTGATCAGCGTCACCTCCTGAGTCGATATAGCCATGTCCGTCTGTCTGGCTGGCTGGCTGGGTGGCTGGCTGGGTGGCTGGCTGTGTGTTGAAATACACTTTTTGGGAAAACTGAGCAAGATAATTCAATGAAATTTGGTACACTGCCTCCGTCGTCAAAGTTAGCTCGGGGGATTGAAAATGAGCAAAATCGGTCAACAGACACGCCTACCGCCCATACAAAAATTATATTCAAAATGCAATTTTAGGAGTATTTTTCACGACAATGCAACCACAATACACATAAGTACTACAAATTGTAAGCGCAAGCTCTGATAAAAAACTGAGCGAATTCGGACAAGAGGGCGTGGCACCTCCCATACAAGCAAAAGCTTCAAAACGCTATACTGAAAGCGTTTTTTGAGATATTCGAACCAACTTCGACTCAGACACTAAAAATTTTAAATGAAAGCTCTCAGCAAAAATTGGTTGAAATCGTACAAGGGGGCGTGGCACCTCCCATATAAGCAAAAGTTTCAAAATGCTATACTGAAAAAGTTTTTTGAGATAATCCAACTAAATTTCACTCTGACACTAAAAACTATAAATGCAAGCTCTGAACAAAAACTGGGTGTACTCGGACAAGAGGGCGTGGCACCTCTCATATAAGCAAAATTTTCAAAATACTGCAGTGTAGGGTATTTATTTTTTGGCCAGGCCAAAATTTACACCCTTACTAGTTTTTTTTCACTACTGTCTCTAATGGCGATTTTGCCGTACTAACTCTTAGTTTTAGTTTTTTTACTTTGTTTTTCACAGAAAACTGATGGTTTCCGATTAGTGCTTAACCAGACATTTAGAAAATGGCCTTTAGTCCTGTAACCATAATTTCTGGAAACCATAAGACTTGGACAAAATTGAAATTAAAAATTAAGTATCACGTTGTCAAGATATCAAGTAGGTACTAGGGATGTTATGGAAGTGGTTTTAACGAAAACGGAGTCGGAACTGAATATTTTAAATTTGACTTTTAGGAACCGTAATCAGACCCGAAATAGATAAAAAATATAAACTATCGAAACTTTTGTTGCTTTTCTTCTTCTCAAACTTTTAATCAATTTCCGATATATCTTCCGGTTTAAAACTTTCGGATGCGAAGTTGGAGTTAAAAAAATCGGAACCGAAACTACGCAACATCCCTAATAGATACCATATTGTGTAGAAATTTGCCACCTTATTATCTAAATATTTACTACCATATTGTCGAAAAATTAAGTAACATTGTCGAGATATTAAGTAACATATTGCTAAAAATTCTGTATTATGTTGTCGTAAAGTTAGACACCATATTGTTAAGTAATTTGGCACTATATTTTCAAGAAATCAGTAGCCATTTTGTGGAAAAATTCAATGATCAGTTACTCGTTTCAATTCAAAAATTATTGTCGTAACTACAAATTTATTTTGTGTTGTTAAAAATGCTTGGAAAATATCGTCACTCTTAGGCCAGATTCACGAAAGTGCAAATTTTTCAGTTTTGCACTAATGTGGTTTTCTTGTACAAAATAGTTCAATAAAGTTATGCCAGAAGTATGAAAGCTGTATCTGAAGTGGTTTAACAGTAAATGCAAAGTTTATAACACAAAAAAGCAAAATTTACATTTAAAAAAATTTCAAATAGCAATTTCTCAAATTCAATAATTTTCACATTCGTGAATCTGGCCAAAGAGTGACGATATGATTTCTAAATTTTCTTTTGTTCTTTTGGAACAGTTATATGAGTGAAACCTGTAGTTTTATCTTTTTGCTTTGTACATATTGCTGTTTCAACATGGACTTTGTTTTGTTTTTTAAACTTGAATGAAATTCTAAGAAATCTATTAGATGCGGCGGAAATACAATGTCGCTGACGACACAACATGAGCATTGTTTCGGGATCCACCCAACTTATGGGCGGATAAACTGCGGCATTTCTACTGGTTGTGCCCTGTAACTTTGTTTTGATGAAGCTTATTTTTTTCTTTTCATTTTCATTGACGTTGGTAAATTGGTCGAGACAGGTTTTTGTTGTAATAAAAGTTAATAAACAAACATAAATTATTTATTTGCTATTTTTTTTTGTATTGATTTTTGTCATTTTAGTTTGTAAAATGTTTTGTCTTTCGTTTGGATGTTCTTAATTTTTGACTATTTTTAGCAAATTTATATGTAGTTCCCATTATAAAAGTTTAAAAATAGACATTTATCTATTTATTAGTCAACCAAATCTAAATATATTTAAATTATGGCATTACTTGTAAACAAATAAACAAATTTTCGGTTTTTTAGATAATTATTTTAAGCATAAATTCTATTTTTACATCAAGTTGGCGAAAAAATTAATAAAAACCCAACTGTGTCTGTGTGGTATATTTTCGGCATAAATGCCTTGAACTTGTTTCAATGTAATAAACAAAAAATTATATGAAGATTTCGTGGAAGTGATAAATTTTAATTATAAAATTAAATAGCTTTTATTTTAAAATATATAAAGCTATATTGTTACTTTCTGTAGAAAAAGTGCTATATTTATAAGCCACAATTTCGGTTAATCTTACCCATGGGTTTTTTGTTTATTTACTTAAATTGTTTAAAGCTTAAATAAAAAAAAATCTGACATCCGGCACAAATCTCGCAAAAAACAAAACAACTTTTTCGGAACGTTATTTTTTCGTAAATAAATTACGTAAAAATATATCAAAATGATATCCAAAATTTGTCAGTGACATACAAGATTTTGATAAAAAAAGGATATCACAGTGATATACGGAATGTAACGCTTTTTGTATATCACCATGATATCAAAAAAAGATATCAAAATTATATCAAAAAAAGATATCAAAATGATATCAAAAAAAGATATCAAAATGATATCAAAAAAGACATCAAAATGATATCAAAAAAAGATTTCAAAATTATATCAAAAAAAGATATCAAAATGATATCAAAAAAAGATATCAAAATGATATCAAAAAAAGATATCAAAATGATATCAAAAAAAGACATCAAAATGATATCAAAAAAAGATTTCAAAATGATATCAAAAAAAGATATCAAAATGATATCAAAAAAAGATATCAAAATGATATCAAAAAATGATATCAAAATGATATACAAAAATTGTATATCAATGATATACAAAATTTGTATATCATTTTGATATCCATTTCTGATACAAAATTGACATAACCAAATTTTGCAATATTGTATATGATCGTCGGCAACAAGTTTTTAGAAATTGCCCGCATGCAGCAAATGAATGAAATGCCGGTTTTTTTAACTCAATTATATGTTTGTGCTTTTTCACTAATTTCATAAGAAAATTCGCTTACTAAAATTAACTGTGCGTCCGCTTTCCATAGCTTTTGTTTTCCCAACCACAGGCTTACAACAACTGAAGGGAGTGTCGGTTTTTTTGCACTCAATTATATTTGTGTGCTTTTCACTAATTTAAGTAGAAAATTCACTTCTTTTACACTCAAATTGACTGCGCGTTTGTCTTCTAAAGTTATCTTTCCATAAAATCCTCAAACGAAAACGTCAATTTTGACATATCAGCAGCTGATAAATTTTTGATATCATTTTGATATACATTTCTGATACAAAATTGATATCAGCGGCTGATAAATTTTTGATATCATTTTGATATACATTTCTGATACAAAATTGACATGTCATTCAATGATATCAAAAATATATCAAAATGATATACAAAAAATGGATATCAGCCGCTGACAAATTTTTGATATCATTTTGATATACATACATTTCTGATACAAAATTGACATGTTATTCAATGATATCAAAAATATATCAAAATGATATACAAAAAATGGATATCAGCCGCTGACAAATTTTTGATATCATTTTGATATACATTTCTGATATAATGACAAGAACTTGACAAGTTTTTTTGATCGGGAGTACTATCTTACCGATACATACTAGAATCGCCCAATGGTCAAAATTCGACCACAAATGTTTTAAATAATTTTGTTACTTTTTGGAATTTTAGTACTTTTTTTTGCTATTTGGTACGAAATAGAAGTACTAACTTTTCATCCCTGGTATAATTCAATCGAAATATAAACAAAACAAAAAACATAAAGTCAGTGCTATGCTTTTTGTCTTTTTCTTTGTGCTTTATCCTTTTATCAGCTCTGTTTAACCGTGTATTTTGTTATTGTTTATATTGCAAAAATTTGTATATAACTTTACCTGGCTTAAAGTCCAAATATTAACATAATTTTAACTTAATGCACATCTACACACAAATACCTTTCTAGTGGTGTATAATTAAAAGTCGTACTCCATTTCTGGCATTGTAAAAAAAGATGGACAAGTTTTTGTCTTGCGTATTAAAATTAAGATCTGTGGCATTTCGACAAAACAACCTATCTTGAAATTGGCAAACTTTTAGGAATTATGGGACACCCATATATCTTTGGAACTAAAAATCCTAGAGACGTAACGATAACACCAAAAGAAGCGTACTTTAATTTTTATTTATGACTAAACTCCTATAAAATTGTCTTATCTTCGAGTTAGGTTGTATTATAAAAAGCCCACAGGTATATTGTCATTTTGTCAGAAATTCTTGAAGAAAGCAAAAGCACCACGGTTCGCTTAAAGGTACCAAAATAAGATTAGATATTTTCTAGAATTTTCATAATTGAGGATTGTGAAAATGTTCTAGATTTTTGTTTTCAAAATGTACTTAATGTTATTCCATAAATTAATTTTTTAAATTGAATACTGTATCGTTAAACATTATTTTAATTTTAATGCGCAAAATGTTTGTTTGAAATTTATTTAAATTTAACTTTATGCAAAAAAAAGAAAGAAAAATCAAATACATACACACATATGTATATGCGTATTTATGTATACATACGTATATTTATTTGCATACATGCATGCGAGTGTGCGTGGACTTTATTATTGTTGCCACTGGTGTTGGTGCTATTATTGTTAATTATGCTAACAAGCTTGTCGTGCTCAAACTTAAACAGAATTTAATAAACAAACAAAGATACTATCAGTTGTGCTCTCTAAACGATTTTTCTGAATACCCTACATATGATAAGCTAAAACTGTGCAATGACTTCTTACTATACTTTCACTCTTTTCACAGGTGTGCATAACTTCACGGTGAGCTTGAAAAGGGGGTATGTGGAGCTAAAATGGATCCAAAATCGGCTAATGCAGAAAGTTTCTGTATGTTTCTAGATTATAAAACTGTTAAAATTAAAATCCTAGCTGATCGTCTTCGGAAGTTATGCACATTTTTGTGTTCATGGTATGCACTTGCATGAAAACCATATAAAATTAAAAAAAATGAAGAAAAAAAACAGAACAAACAAATATAAAAACAGTTAAATTTAATGTATTTTGCAATGCTGAATCCAAATCCAGCCTTAAAATTGCTGTATCTCATACGGTTTTTGAGATATCTCAGCTTAAACAAAGAAAAAAGACCGTTTTTGCTATATTTTGATGCTATATAGCTTGAACACGGAACATTTATACGTAGAATCCGATACAATTACTCAAAGCTCTAATCTTTTGCTTTAAAACCTAATTTAAATTATGTTGATATCTTTATTTTTCTCGGAGATATCCTAACCTAAAATGTTGAAAAAGTGCAAAAAACATGTTTTTTCATTATTTCAGTCTACGATATTTCGGAGAAACATAAAGCTATTGACATAATTTAAATGAAGTTTTAAAGAATAAAGATTAGAGCTTTGAGTAATTGTATCGGATTTTACGTATAAATGTTCTATATTCTAGTAATTTAGCTTCAAAATATAGCAAAAACAGTCTTTTTTCCTTGTTTAAGCTAAGATATCTCAAAAACCGTATGAGATACAGCAATTTTAAGGCTGGATTCGGATTCAGCATTGCAAAATACATTAAATATAACTGTTTTTATATTTGTTTGTTCTGTTTTTATACCCTACACCCAGGGTATATTCACTTTGTCCTTCCGTTTGTAACGCAGAGAAGGGGGCGTGGCAGGTATGGAAAAGTATATATATTCTTGATCAGCGTCACCTCCTGAGTCGATATAGCCATGTCCGCCTGTCTGGCTGGCTGGGTGTGTGTGGAAATACATTTTTTAGGAAAACTGAGCAATATAATTCAATGAAATTTGGTATTCTGCCTTCGTTGTAAAAGTTAGCTCGGGGGATTGAAAATGAGCGAAATCGGTCAACGGACACGCGTACCGCCCATACAAAAAATTTATTCAAAATGCAATAATAAGAGCATTATTTGCAATAACAGAAGCAAAATACACATAAATACTAGGGAAAGTAAGTATAAGCTCTGAGCAAAAACTAGGTGAATTTGGACTAGAGGGCGTGGCACCTCCCAAATGTTATACGGATAGCGTTTTATGAGATAACCCAACCAAATTACACTCAAACACTTGGATCTATAAATACAAGCTATACGCAAGATCTATGTTAACTTGGACTAGAGGGCGTGGCACCTCCTATATAAGCAAATGTTTCAAAATTATATAATGAAAGTGTTTTTTGAGATAATCCAACCAAATTTCACTCAAACACGAAGAACATTAATTATAAACTCTGAGCTTAAAGTGGCACCTCCCATATAAGCAAAATTTTCAAAATGCTATACTGAACGATTTTTTTAAGAAAACCAAACCGAATTTTACTCAAACACTCAGAACAGTAAATGCAAGTTCTACGCAAAATCAAGGTAAGCTCGGAGGCGAGGGCGTGGCACTTCCCATATAAGCAATTTGTTCTTATACTCTCCTAATAATATACTTGAAATGCAGTGTTGGGTATTTAGTTTTTGGCCAGGCCAAAGATACCACCCTTACTAGTTTTTTCTTAATTTTTTTAATTTTTTATGGTTTTCATGCAAGTGCATACCATGAACACAAAAATGTGCATAACTTCCGAAGACGATCAGCTAGGATTTTAATTTTGACAGTTTTATAATCTAGAAACAATACAGAAACTTTCTGCATTAGCCGATTTTGGATCCATTTTAGCTCCACATACCCCCTTTTCAAGCTCACCGTGACCTAGAGCGGATCAATTTTTTTTTTTTTTGGCGGCAAAGAGTATTGCAAAAACAAAATCCACGTCCATAAGGTATCATAAGCCTAAAACCAATATAGAGCTGCTTAAAATCTCGTTGAAGCTTGGAAGTCGGAATAACGCTAAATAGTGGAACTAGATACATTTTAGTTTGCAATGAACTTGAGTATGCAAAATATTATATATGAGACCCAAAATAACAAGAAACTGGTTGTTGTCAAAATCTGTGGTGTCCCATTTTTTGTATCCCTCACCTTCCGTACAGTCTTATGATTTTCCATCCTCCGTCTTTTTAGACTTTTATGGTGGTTTCAGATCTTTTACTTACTCATATGAACTTGAACACGTCAGGATCTTGAGTTATCCTTTCTTCAGTATACAAAAATTGATATTTTTGAGGCATATTTAAAGCTTTATATCACATAGGGTAAACCTGGGTGAAATGGCACCCCATGTGATATGGCACCCCAGGTGATTTGGCACCCCCAGGGGATATGGCACCCCTTTTAATTTAAATACTTGCACCTTTCGTAGCATTCAAATTTCTATAAAATTTAATTCAGTTGCGCAAAAAACTTCGTGGTAAATGGTTCGGTTTAGTTGCAGTTGTTTAATTTAAAAAAAATAAAAACGGAATGTTAACGGCTTTTTTTTTTCAAGCTGATCTGAGGTGGACTGATCATGTATTTGATGTGTCGAAAGAAGCGGCAAAGTGTTAAGGTTATCTAAAACGGTGTAAGAAATACTTTACTCCTGTTGATCTTCGGACTG
Organism: Calliopum simillimum; assembly: GCA_951812925.1. NCBI lineage: Eukaryota > Metazoa > Arthropoda > Insecta > Diptera > Lauxaniidae > Calliopum > Calliopum simillimum. Next base: position 26,712,492 of record OX638372.1, read on the forward strand.
TCTATTTCGCCTATATTAGACCTATTCTAGAGTACAATTTGCACATCTGGGCCGGGGCTCCAAAAACTACTTTGGAGCTGCTAGACAGAGTTCAACGTCGTGCGATGAAGTTGATTGGGGATGTGGTTGTTGTATCCCCTATTGATTCTCTTGAACACCGTTGTAACGTTGGGTGTGTTACTCTTTTTTATAGATATTATCATGGGTTGTGCTCTAGAAAAATTTATGGGCTGGCTCCGTCAGTTCGTATATTTTCTCGCAGCACTCGGGCGCCCGTCCCTACTGCATTGCAACGGTGTTTAACAGAACATCGCACTATCGTGATAATTTGTAACCTATTTCCTTTTCTACAAATCAACACGGTGCATTGCATTTATAGGGGCTATCCCCTGAGCGTTGGTTTAAATAATAAAAAAAAACTATAGAAACCCTGAATACAAGTGACATCACATCAAAATAGGTGTTAAAGTGAAATCTCGCAATAGTCTAAGCCGTACACAAGAAAATAAACGGCAAGAGTTCTAATGTCTTCTGATAATGTGGCTTAACAGAAAATGAAAGCTTAAAGCGGAAAACACAATCAATGCAATGTATGGTGGTTCCTAAGAAGAGGACTTATAAATACATGTGGTTACTAATTATGCTTCTTCCGATGAAGGTGAAGAAAATATTTACTTCCAAGTTGAATATAGAGAGGACTATGCACAAACCACTAAACCAAATGTTTGGATCCAATGCGTAATGAGCCGCATGTGGTCACATAAAATATGTCAAAAACATGCACTAAGGGTGCCAAATCATCCATGATATGGTGCCATATCACTCATAGTCTCCGGTGACTTTAATCTGAAAAGAACACAATAATTTTTGTTTAAGTTGAAGTATTTGGTTTAAATTAAATAAAGGATAAATTAATTCGATTTTAGTTCCCTTAAAAATCTTTTCTAATTCCGGTTTTAAAGCAGTTTAACAAAAAAGGTGCCATATCTCTCGGGCTTAGGATTGTAGCCGCCGAACATGTATGTATAACAAACACTTCTTGAAAAAGAGGGGCATAATTCAATAAGTGCCACGCCCACTTTTTTAAAAATTGGAAACTTAAACACGTTCTAAATCGTGTACCTTTTTCACTCTACGAGAAAGCTGCTGTTGACCGTTTGTAGCGCTCGTAGCACAACAAACTGTGACAATGATGTAAAAGCGCAAATTAACAGCTTCGCGCTAGGATTGCCGCCGCTTCACAATCATGGATGAATGATTGCTGTTGCCGTCGAGAACATTAACGAACGCACCGATAACGCGCGCTACTAAAGTTTGTTGTTTTTTTTACATGAAAGTCAGCGCAGCATCAGTGCAAAATTTATGTGTGCGTATAATTGTGCGTTCGTATGCGTGCTTTTGTACAGACACAAAAGCTTATCAATTTATATTTATTTTTAAACGAGTGAAAATCTATAATATTCAACGAATTTGTTTACATTTCTATTTTTATTTTCTTGAAATTAATTTTTTTGTAATTTTATTTTTGTTGTATGAATTACATACAGTATTTAAAGGGTGTTATTATTGGCTTTGCTAAAAATTTAAAACACTACACCATATTATTAATATTAAAAGTTTTCGTGAAGGTCTTAAAATTCGAATAATCCTTTTGGTCTTGCACAAATTTGACAAAATTCTAGGTAGGTAGAGCGTGCACGAACCTTCTCTGGCATAGCTTATTAAAGTGTTACCTTACTTTATATTGCAAATGCTCATTCCTCAAAACCTGTCTACCTTTGTACACTGAAACCTTTAAAAGCTGGAGTCAGTAAAGCTTGGTAACATTTATCTTTGTCTGAATTCTGATATGGACCATATTTCGACATAGGTTTGACTGTGGTTATCGATTATCCACCCGGAATCCCCGGAGTCAATGATATTCCTAATAAAGTGTCAAAAGTTGTTAAGATTTTCAAAAGATCATATATTAGCAGCAATAGATTAGATTCAATCACAGATTCCAATTCCTACTGTCAATCTCCTTCTTTCAATGAAACGAAAAAGTAAAGTCAATTTATCGCACCTTCAGTGTAGGGTGTAACAAGTCAAATGTTTTGTTATATTATTTTTCTTAGGGTCATCTACTTATAAAAAAACAAAAAAAAAAAAAAATTTTTTTTTTAACTTTTTGCGGTTGTCTACCTGTCCACCTTTGTACACTGAAACCTTAAAAAGCTGGAGTCAGTAAAGATTGGTAACATTTATCTCTGTCTGAATTCGCCATATGGTTTCATAATTTCAAATAAACCATTCAATTTTGGATATTCCTAGCATTTTTATGAATTTTGTTTGCATTCACAACGCCCTTTTTTCAGAATTCGCTATTTCTTGCTTCGAACTTTCCTAAACCATTGCAAGCAAAATTTTAAAAAAAAAACAACTCGATCGGATATGGACCATATTTGTACATCCGTAATTATCGATTATCCACCCGGGATCTCCTAAGACAATGATGTTTCTAATAAAGTGTCAAAAGTTGTTAAGATTTTCAAAAGATCATATAAATATTAGCAGCAATAGATTAGATTCAATCACAGACTCCAATTCCTACTGTCAATCTCATTCATTCCATGAAACGAAAAAACAAAGTCAATGTATCGCATCTTCGGTGTAGGGTGTAACAAGTCAAATGTTTTGTTATATTATTTTCCTTAGGGTCATCTTCTTACAAAAAAAAAAAATAAACTTTTTGCGGTTGTTGATCTTTATGTAAGAGAAAATTCGTTTCTCAAAAATGTTTCTCTTCAAAATGCACATTATACCCTACACGAATGAGATTTTTATATTTTTTTTTATCTTGAAATTTTCATTATCATTAAATTGTTTTGTTTTTTTTTGTGATTTTTATTGGTATTTAGGTCAATTCTCTGAAATTGTCGTCGCTCTCTACAAAAACATTTATTTTTTTGTTGATTTTCTTAATTTTTTATTTTTTTTTATATGCAAATTTAATGAAGAAAATATCACTGCTTTACGCATATAAATATTTGTAAAAATGTTGTTTTTGCTGTTGCTAGTTAAATTTTATTTTTTGTTGTTCGTTTTTGTTGCATATCAATGAATCTCGCACTAAATAAAAATTTTATTTATTTATTTTTCTGTTTGTCACTCTCGAAGCTTTTATACTTTTCACACAATTTTTTTTTTTTTTAACTAAAATGTATAAAATAATAATGCCTCTCTTTTGAGTGTTTTTTTTAAATGTGAAAATATATTCTGGCAGGTCGGCTTGCTGGGTTGCAGTGACTGGTCAACGGTAACCCTGAATAAGAGAGTAACTACCTAGACTTGCCCTGTCTTATTTGATTAACCGTTAAACATTCGGTCATATTGTCTAGAAAATATTTCCCTAAAAACCTGTTTGCTCCCCTTACCAATGCCAGACACTAGCAATGAAAATCAGGTCGTATATCTCTCTTAGCTAAGCTTACGGAATTTCTATAGTGGGTATTAAAAGCATATGAAACCTTTAAAAAAAGTCAAAAAAAAAAACTTCTATAAAATACTTTTGTTTTTAAAAACTACTTAAAAACTTTTTTCCTTAACCCTTTCGACCCGGCTGGGACAATATATCCCAATTTACATATAAATGTTGTCCCAGCCGGGTCGAAAGGGTTAAATTTTTTTTAAAGTTTTTTTATCCATCAAAGTTTTTATATAAAAGTTTTTTTATACCTTACCTAGGGTATATTCACTTTGTCCATCCGTTTGTAACGCAGAGAAGGAGGCGTGGCAGATATAGAAAAGTATATATCGATACCTTAGAGCGCCATAGTCCTATCTCCATTTTTCCAATTGTTAGGAAATGCAAAAAGAAGATTTCAAACAGTGGTTATTTAGGATTGGCTGCTATTTTGATATAACGATACATGCAATATTTTTACCTGTAGTATACTTTAACATAATTTAATGTTTTTAACTAATTTCATTAATTTCTAACAAAATCCCAGCCAATTTATAGCATGTCATTACTTTTGCCCTTATATAGAATTCTACTACTATTAAAATAAACGACACATTTAGTACATTTTTTGAATTTTTTCCACTAAAATGTCGTAAAAAGTCATGAAACGCGTAGAAAACACAAAAAAACTAATTTTTTTTTGGATTATTGGTTCCGACAAACAAGAGTGGACCCTGGGTGTAACCAAATTTGTTCACTAAAATGTCACAAAAAGTCATGAAACGCGAAGAAAACGCGAGAACAAAGAATTTTGTTTTTTAAAATGTGACTTATTTGAATATTCAGTGGAGATAGGACAGTAGCGCTCTTCAAAAAATTACAGTTTGGAGATATGATTTTTCTTAATTATATAATATTTTGGTATTTTAGTGGTATTTTGACATCACACAGTTTTCCACACGGTAAAGAAGCCGACAATGATGCCATAACTGCAAAAATCTCAAAATCGCAAAAAGTGGAGATAGGACTATAGCGCTCTAAGGTATCGATATATTCTTGATCAGTGTCACCTCCTGAGTCGATATAGAAATGTCTGTCTGTACGGCTGTGTGAAAATACATTTTTTGGGAAAACTGAGCAAGATAATTCAATGCAATTTGGTATACTGCCTCCGTCGTCAAAGTTAGCTCGTGGGATCGAGAATGAGCAAAATCGGTCAACGGACACGCCTACCGCCCATCCAAAAAATATATTCAAAATGCAACTTTAGTTAGGAGTATTTTTCACGACAATGCAACTAAAATATACATAAATACTTCGAATTGTAAGCGCAAGCTCTCAAAACGCTATACTGAAAGCGTTTTTAGAGGGGTCGGAGACACCTCTAGTCTTGTCCAAAATATATTTTCGACATTTTCTCATCGATTGGTGCAGTAATTTTTTTTTTCAAAAGTTTGCTCAAAACGGTCACATTTTATCTTCCGTCTCTATAGATACACACTATAAAATGATAGTTTACTTTTCTTATTTTTGAATCTCTTTGGTATTGATTTTAAACTTTTTTGGTATCAAATTCAGAATTTTTTCCATAAAAGTTAAAAATTTATACCAGAAAAGTTTGAAATTTATTCCAAAATAGTTTGAAATTCATACTTTTTTGTCATGTTCTACTTATAGGTATAAATTGTTGGTATTAAAATTAAACTAAAAATTTACTATGCAATTTCTTCTACTTCATTCAGTGGATCTTTTTTAAGTTATTTTTATACTCTACACCCTGGGTATATTCATTTTGTCCTTTCGTTTGTAACGCAGAGAAGGAGGCGTGGCGAGTGCGTCACCTCCTGAGTCGATCTAGCCATGTCCGTCTGTCTGTCCGTCCGTTGAAATCATTTTAATATTTTTTGGGACCAAAAAGTTTGATGAAAATTCGTACATTGCCTCCGTCGTCAAAGTTAGCTCGTAGGATTAAAAATGATAAAAAAAAAATTTTGAACGCAATTAAATGAGCATTATTCACTATAACGCATCAAAAATACACATAAATACTAGGCACGGTAGGTGTAAGCTAAAAGCAAAAACTTGGTGAATTCGGACAAGAGGGCGTGGCACCTCCCATAAAAGCAAAAGTTTCAAAATGTTAAACTGAATGCGTTTTTCGAGATAATCCAACCAAATTTCACTCAGGCACTAAAGATAGTAAATGCATTCTGTGAGCAAAAACTTGGTGACCTTGAATAGGAGGGCGTGGCACCTCCCATATAAACAAAAACTTTACATTTATATTGACGTACTTGCGTCCTTTGTCTAATAATATAATGTTCAACTTCACTTTCCCTTTTGTTTGGATTCAATTCAGTGCTCACTTTGTTCGTTTTAATTTAATTGTGTTTCATTGCTTTCGATTCGAGCAATTGTGTGGAATATTTTTTTGTCACCATTTTCTTCTAAATCAGTTCAACTTAAACGATGCTCTTCTTTCATGTTCCATTTGCTTCTATATCGTGTGTGTAACAATTGTTCCTTTTTAATAAAATGATCAAACATTTTAATAAAACACACAACAAACCAACCAACCAAGGTGACAAATAAAGACAATAAAATAAATTGTTATAAAGTAAGAAATTTTATTATTTGGAACGTACATTGACTGTCTTCTTGGTAGGAATTACTCCAAATGATGCTATGAACTTGTTGTTTTTCAAATTTTTTTTGACCTTTTCAACGATTTTCAACATTTTTCAGCGATGTTCGATATTTTCGCCGAGAAGGTTAGAAAAAAAAACAAAAAATATTTTTGTTTATTTATTTTTTTAATTTTTCATCCTTTTTTATCTTTTCTACATAATCGCCATTCATTTCAATAAATTTTTTTGCCTGTAAATCCACTTCATAAAACAGTCCTCGAAATCATCTTTTGAAGCTGCATTAACTACATAAATTATCTTCACAGAGATATCCTCCAACGTTTACCGTCTGTCCAGTATTCAAGAGAATACAGTTTTTGTTCTGGTGAAGTAAAAAGACACCATAATTTTTGTTGCTGACTTTCTTTGTATTGCTTTAACAGAAGGATTCTCTCCTTCCGTGCTCCATACCATAGACGGTTGTTTGGTTTCCGGGCCGTACTTAAAAAAAACTAAGCTTCGTCATCTGTATTGAAGTTGATAATAATAACGTCCGTTTTCGAACGTGTTTAGGAAGTATTGGGTAAAATGAACTCCGGCTTATTTTTGGATTTAATTTTCAATTCGTGGAGCCCAACGAACAGATTGTTTCGTATACAGCAGATCATTATGCAATATTAGAGAAACAGAAATTGCATTTAACCTCGATCTTCGTCAATTTTAGCTATGACCAGGGCCACATTTTTCTCACCGTTCGAAGATTTTGGTCGACCTCATACCACGTTCTCTACAGAAAAATTTCCAGTCTGGAATCTTTGAAATCACATTAAAATGTCTGAAAAAATGGTGCATTCGACCCAATTCGAACAATTTGGCATTCATTTATAATTTATACTGGCTATAAAGAATCGATCTTTCTGAAATTTAAAATTAATTATCGCAAGATAATGGAGAATCTTTATATTTTTCCTACTTTTTTTACTATGTTAGAATTGAAGCACGACTTTGAATTAGAAAGGTGTTTGTGTGTAAATGTGCACAAAGTTAAAATTATTTATAATTTTGCCATAAAGCCAGGTAAAATTTAATGTAAATTTTTCAATATTAACAACGACAAAATACGCGATGGTAAATGAGCTTTTCTATTTTGTACCAAATGGCAAAAAAAGTACTAAATCTGTCCAAAAAGTACCAAAATTGTTTAATATATTTGTGGTCAAATTTTGACCATTGGGCGATTCTAGTAGTTATAAATTTATAAAGCCAATATCCGTTGAAAACTCCTTTCTAGAAACTGTAGTCTGATACTGAACATCTCAATATGCAAAATTTCTAGTCAGTCGTCTATGGAATCAACAATATTAAAATTATTTTGGTCACCAATTTCCATTGTTACCTCTTGAGGCATCAAGCCGCACAAACACAAATGCATCTGCACACACAGATGTAAAGATCTCAGTAAAATCAACCGACTGTCCATTGTTGCTGAAGCAGTAAATGCGAAATGATTGTGTTCTCCATCGGCGTAGTCATCATTAAATGAGTTTAAATTCAATTTGCATAAACTTGCTAAAAAAATTTCATATTTCTGGTGAACGTAGTAGAAGTGTTTTTTACGCAACAGAAATACATTGTTCGGATAATGTATATGATTGCGAATAGCACTTATTTGTTTCTTTTGTGCTATTACACAAACTTTCTCTTCTTATCTCTAGATTTCTTAAATATTATCTAAGGCAATTGCAATCAATTATCAGTACATTTGGTAATACTTAGGTATTACATCATGAAAACATGCGATAATATACCTATGCTAGACAATGCGTCCTTAGATGAAATGCACAAAAACATTTGTATGAAAAATTAAACTTTACTAAAATTTCTTGTGCTCATCTGGAAACTTTAAAATAATTATTTTTAATTTGCAATTAGCAATTCTTTAAAAAACTGTGATCAATTAATAAATGCTTTAAAAAGAGTTAATTTATTGAGTAAACATAAGAGAACGTACCATGTTGTGCCAGTTTACAGAACTAACTTAAATGTTAGAAAAATATATTCAATTTAGAAGAAAAACAAGAGCTAAAAGATGTTGGTACTTGTAAACAACGAAACTTAAGAAACGTAGAAATAAAGCGCAGTTAGCAACTTAACCCAAAAAATAATTTTTTTTCTTCTCGGACAAATGTTTTCTCTTAATGATTAATGCCTTAGAAAAAAACATTAAAAAATTCCCCCAGGAGAAAATTCTGTGATATCCTTTCTTTAAAGCTCAAATTCGAGTTTTTGTACCTAAATAATATACGGAGGGATCAACAAAAGTTAGCTGAGTAGGCTGAGTAGAAAAATAGGAAAATTATTTTTGTTTATTTATTTTCGATCTTCATACTTTTTTATCTTCTCTACATTATCAATTAATTTCAATACATTTTTTAAGCTCATAGATCCACTTTTTAATTTAATTAGTTCAGCATTGCCACCTCTTCGACATTTTTTTTAATTTTTGAAAATAACCACAAATCACAGGTGCTGGGCAAATTTCTTCGACCCTAGCAGTGTTTATCATGATGTAAGAAGTAGCAACTCAATTCATTGTTTTCTGTGGTTTTCCAACAAATATTCTAAAATTTTTGGTAAACAGTCTTCAGTATACAATTTTGTAGTTACTGTCTCTCCAGTTTTAAAGAGAATAGCGGCTACAGTTTTTGCTCTGGTGAAGTAAAAAGACATAGCTTTTGTGACTGACTTCGCTTCTTCCGCGCTCCATACCATGTACTGTTGTTTGGTTTCCGGGCCCAACTTAAAAAAGCAAACTTCGTCATCTACTATGGTATGATTTTATTGAAGTTGCTAGGTCGTCCGTTTTTGGATTTGTTTAGAAAATATTGGGTAAAACGTGCTCGGGCTTATCCTTAGATCTCAAATAAAATTCTTGGAATCCATCGAGCAGATTTCTTCTTGTACAGCATTCAACCCCAAATAGTCAGCAATTATTCGAAGTTTTTGGCCGACCTTCTCATAGCTCGTTCTCTACATAAAAGTGTCCAGTCTGGAATCTTTGAAACCACTTTGATACAGTCTGAAGAGATGGTGCCTTCGTCCTTCGAAATGGATATATATTTTACATTTTTATAAGAAGTGTAATTTTAACCCCCTTGCATGGGGTGTTAGGAGGTACTTGTGATACTGAAATTATTTTTTATCGTTGAACTTGATTCCTGCTCACCAAACAACCCAAATATGCACATACATATTTAATTCTTATAGAAAGCCCAATTTCAACACTTCGGGGGGCTGTAAGGGGGTGCTAAGGGGTTACTTGGTGGTTGAAATATTTTTTAACATCATTTTCAGTTTCAGAACACCAAAAAACTTAAAAATTGATATACATTTTATATTTTTATGAAACGTGAAATTTTAACCCCCTTGGAGGGGGTGTTAGGTGCTCCAAATAATTTTTTGACATTATTTTTGCTTTCAGAGCACCTAAAAACCTAGCAATATGCGCACGTTTAAATTTTTTAGAACAATTAAAATTCTAACCCCTAAGGGGGTTTAAAGGGGGCGCTAACGGGAAAACCAACATTTTTTTTCTTCTAAAAATACGATTTTCGGGCTCAGCGCCCACTAATACATGGGGCCCGGGGGGTGTATCCTGGGTCTTGACTTTTTTTTTGTATGCCTGTATAATTTATACTGGCTTAAATTGACGTCGAAAGCTGTTAAGAATCGCATGAAGAATTTCTTACTGTGTTTGATTCAGAATTTCTTTCGATTTCTCATGAGTTATTTTACGTTCTCTCGTCTCTATTGTGATCGATCTTTCTGAATTCTAAAATGGGATTTTGTAAGACAGTGCTAAATCGTTCATCATCTTTGAATTTTTTAAAAGGAAATGAACTAGCACCCATTCACCGAATTTTTGTTAGTCTCCTCTTATTCTCATATACATACATATGTATTTATAGTTTTCATACAGAAATAATTTTTTGACTTCATAGAAATTTAACACTACAATTCGATAACAGCACACCCAATTTCATGGACTTATATATGACGCCAAGCATTTCAATTGTTACTGATTTTCATATATAAGTACATGAATCAATTAAATAAATCTATGTATTTCATATAAAGTAATTAAAGTAGGCACATTCATGCGATTTGATGAAATCAAAAACATAATAATTATAAACCAAATCATTAGCCATAAAAAAAAACTTTATAGTCAACTTCCTCTGGCGATAGACAAAAAAATTTAAAAGAAAAGAAACGTAATTCATAGATATGCGAAACATTATCTGGTCTTTTAGTTTTTTTGTCGTTAATCTCAAAAATAAATATATATATTAACTATTTTTTCCTCTGACGTAGGTTTGTATGCTTTTTTTTTATCAGAAAAATTATAAAAACAAACAAACGATACACAAATAAAAAAAACTCATTCATTATGTACTGAATGAGCATTGTCATCAAAACATTGGCCGCGAAGTTGTGCTTCTTGTATATCCAATTGAAGACTTTATTGTCCACCTATCCAAACCTTTTCGAGAGTTTTATAAACTTCATTATGTAATACAGTTACTACGACATCAGAATCTTAACAATTTCTACAACATTAGCGAGCTCTAGTTTTGAACAGGCCGACATTATGACTTTTTCTATAATCTAAATCATTAAGCATTTTTTTTTTTGTATTTTTACTTCGTTTTAGAAAAAAATTTTCTTTGGGTGTACACCATATCAGCATAAACTTGTGCATAATTTTCTGGCACCTTTTTCCGAGAACTTTGGTGGGTGTCAAATATTTGTTTTTATATTAACGTTTTAATGTTTACCTTTTTTATAAAATATACAGAAAACAAGTTACTTTTTTGTTATAAAATTTTTTTTTAAACTATTTGCAATGGTACGCGTTTCTTTAAATATTTGTTATAATGTGACATATTTTCATTTATTGAACAAAAACACAATTGTTGTTTAGAGTTTATAAGAAAAATAAATAGACGATCCCCTTTTTTTATTATACGGGAATTACAAAAGTAGATCATCAATTTATTTTTTACTAGAATCGCCCAATGGTCAAAATTCGACCAAAAATGTATTAAATAATTTTGGTACGAAATAGAAAAGCTCATTTATCATCTCTGATATAACATACAAACACAACATGAATGATGACAAAGGAGTATAGAGAATGAAACCACGCTACATGCATATAGGCACTTAAGCTACCAATTTTTCCGAGGGCACACAGCGCAGTCCGTTGATAAATGCGCTATGTAGAGAGATTGATTTCGAAAGGTTCATAGATCGATCCCGGCCTCAGACAAAAAGTTCAAAAAATTTTTCAATTGTTATTTCATTTAATTTAAAATAAATTAAATAAAACATAAATTGGTCTGATGATGGTTACGTGGCGGTAACCGAAACATATGTCACCATAGCCATGTTCAGTAGTTTTTTCTCTTCTCCTAATTGTCATAATATTCTAAGTTGGAAAATGCATGGAATTTTCGATTCTTGCAAAAAAACATTGACTAAAGTTTATAAAATTAGTATAATCTCTGATATAATGAAAAATGTAAAACGAAAAAAAAAAACAAAAAACATTAAGTCAGTGTCAGTCAGCTTTTTGTCTTTCTCTTTGTGCTGTATTCTCTTTTCAGCTCGGTGTGACCGCGTATTTTGTCGTTGTTAATATTGAAAAATTTGCATTTAATTTTACCTGGCTTAATGGCAGAATTATTAAAATAATTTTAGCTTTGTGCACATTAACACACAAATACCTTTCTAATGGTGTATAATTCAAAGTCATGCTTCATTTCTAATATAGTAAAAAAGGTAGGACATGTTAATATATAGATTATTTTAGAAAAACTTTATGCTCCTAAGGATATTTCTGAAAATTATTTTAAACGAATAAATCTTTAAAAATATTGTACTAAAAGCAAAAATTTAAGGAATATACCCTTTAGATGTGATAATAAAACGTAGGCTGTATAATTATGTAATAAAAAATTACTGAGAAAAAGGTTGTAATTTCAATATTACAAACAGAAATCTATGTACTTTAAAATTTACATAAAAAACAACTTTGTACAAACAAATTCAAAATATATGTAATTTGTATGTTTCGGAATAAACTTAATTATGCTTCCATACAGATTCGCAAATACACATAAAACATTTCAGCGTAGGAAGGAAGGTTTCTCCTCCGCAAACAAACTCCCACTAAAGGGTATTATAATCTTATTACTCAGTTGTTCATATCCAAACATACTGTAATAACATCCCATCCACTTTGTGCATGGCATGTATCAAAATATTCGGATATATTGGTTTTCATTTTGTTTACTATACGTATTATACAAACATACATACGTATTTGTAAATATAGCGATGATATTCTTGGAATCAATGAATAATTTATTCCCAAAAAGTATAATTCATATATGTGTCACAGGAGCAGCAGGGTAGTCAGTCAGTCAATCAACAAAGTTGAATTTCTACGAATTGACATCAATAGGTGGCGCTTGTTTGTTTCCTTTTATACAAAATGTTGAAAAAGTTTTGCCTTGAATCGAACGAAAGCTGTGTAAATATAGAAATGGACGGGACTGGCATATAAAAAAAAAAAAATTGTATTAAACCATAATTACCAATATCAGTACATAAATAATCGTACAGAATATGCAGACAAAAGTTCTTAGTCTGTCTTCGATTCAGACAATCTGTCTACTTTGTATGTATATAGCGAACTTTTTGCTCTGTGTATGGGTTATTTTCACTGTATTACTAAAAATATATCTGGGTACTTCTCCCCAGCCAACCATATTTGGAGCGCTCATAATTATGAGTTCAAAATGGCACATATATTGGAGCATTTCTGAGTAAGCTCATAACATATTTGCTTTATGAGTGTATGTGTTTTTTATAACAGACTTAATGCACGAGTTTAGAAGAAACAGTGTCAGAAAAGACTCTTTATGATCTTTATTAAGAGCTCCTATTGATGGACGAGTCTAGAAGAAAAAGAGACAAAGCTCCAAAAATGTGAGTCAGAAAAGACTCTTTTATGATCTTGATTAAAAGTTCTAAATGATAGATGAGCTTAGAATAAAAAGAGACTCTGTCTAGAGCGTTTTTCGATAGTTTTTAAGGTTCTTTTATGACAGCAAAAGTTCCAAAAATATGAGTCAGAAAAAACTCTTTTATGATCTTGATTTAGAGTTCCAAATGAGCTCCTATTGATGGATGAGCTTAGCAGAAAAAAATACTCTTTCTAGAGCGTTGTTCGATAGTTTTTAAGAGCATTTTATGACAGAAAAGTTCCAAAAATGTGAGTCAGAAAAGACTCTTATGATTTTTATTAAGACCTCCTAATGATCGACGAGCTAAGAAGAAAAACAGGGGCCTTACTCTGTAATGCGATGCGATAGGAAATGCGTTGCGAAAGCTAGATTCGATGCGAAAAATAATTGCCATTCTGTAAATCTTTCGCATCGGGAGTAGCGTTGCCAACTATGTCTCAATAAAAACGCTACAGAGTGGCAGTTATTTTTCGCATCGAATCTAGCTTTCGCAACGCATTTCCTATCGCATCGCATTACAGAGTAAGGCCCCAGGCTTTTTTCAGACCGTTTTTGGAGCAAAAAAGCTTTTTATGACAGCACAAGTTCCAAAAATATGAGTCAGAAAAATACTCTTTTATGATCTTTATTAAGAAGTCGAGCTTAGAAAATAAAATGGCTCTTTAAAGAGCGTTTTAGAATCCTTTCTGAGTTTCTTATGAGCTCTTTAGGAATGTACAAGCTTCGGAAGAAGAATCAAAAAAGTGTCTTATGACTCATATGGTTTGCTTGGCTCAGCTTTTGTGGTACTGGCCCCTTACATCCGAAGCAATTGTGAGCAAATGCGGCTCTTTATATTTTTAAAAGCTGATCTGAGGTCAATGTATTTTTATATTAATTTCTCAAGAAAAATGTAATTAAAAGTGTATTTGGTTTTTGTGATACCAAACATTGCCGCACGTTCGGTCGGTAGTGCGCTACATGTGATTGGAACATGTTTAGCTCTGCCCTACCCTGAATTCTATATAGATTAAAGCGATGGGTACTTAATGTCAATGGCCAAGTGAAAACACTTCTTTTTTCTTTTAGCATCTTATGCATTTTTAGGCTAAAAACCAAAATAACTCATTCCTAAGGCGTTGCCAGAACCTTGACAATGATCATAATAATTTTGAACACGTGAACAAATTTTAAAATCACTTATCTTATGAAGCTTTTAACAATCAGCTATAAAATACGAAAACTTAAGTCAATAAATACTTTTTAATATTTGTATATCAAAAAAAAAAAAAAAAATAAGCAAGTGAAAAAAAAAAGTTATAAAATTCATTAACTGATATCAATGTGGTGTTTTTTTTGTTAAAAAACTCTTGAGTGACTGGTGATACAAATCGTCATTCACTAGTATGTAGTATAAATGTTAAGAAGTTATTCGATTTTTGTTCCATGCACACTTTGATTAGTCACGTGATTTGAAGATAAAAGTAATAAAAAAATCATTTGAGTGTCAGTTAGTAACTTCATAAAATATGTTGCATTTTTTAATTTCTTAAACTTTTTACTACGTTTTTCGAATTTTTCAACCTTTTTAGATTTTTTCCTGAGTTTAAGTCTATTCAACTTCTTATCATTTAAGACATTTCTCGAGATTTACTAAAGTTTTTCCATTTTTTAACTTTTCAAATCATTAACGTTTTTTCTGATCGTTAACGTACTGTGTCCGTTTTAAAACTTTGGTTTTTTTCAAAATTTTACACTTATTTCAAAACAGCTCGTTATGTTTTATTATTTTATAAGCCAACATTTCAAATTAAGTCCGATGATTATAGTATAGTATAGTATATATATATATAGTATAGGAAACATTACTCCTACACATGTTATCAAAAAATTTTTTCTATCTACGGTCTAAATGTTTTCTTTGCTATTTTCCTGTGCTTTCAAGTACTTATATAAATAGTACATTAGGGTGGGGGTTTTTTTTTTCTTGTATGGAAAAAAAGTAAAAGTTATTTGATTATATTCTATTATTGATATTATGTTGTCTTGTGTATATCTTCTCCTGAATCTCTTAGTAAAAGCATCGGGCCAAAATAAAATGTCTCCATTTGTCAGGATCCTTTGGGATGACTTTTATCGCTTGCCATGACTTTCCCGATTCTTGGATTTCCTTCCCCAACAGTGTTACAACAGCAAAGCGATGTGTAACAGCAGAAAAATAAAATGTTACTTTTTCATCTGATTTGTTTTCCTTTTGCTGTGATTCTTAACAAATTTATGCTAAAAGTGAATATAGTATGCTTGTAAGTTCTTCTGGGTCTTCAAACTCTTCTGATGATATTGTACGATATTTTAAAGGTTGTAATTGACATAGTAAGACAACATAATTTCACTGTTTAAAGTGGATTTAAAAACAAAAAAACAATAAAATTACCGACCCTAATGTACAATAAGTGTTATATTAGTCAGTACTTAATTTATATCAATTAAATGAAATACTAAAAAAAAAGAAAAATTTTCTTTTGAGTACGCGTATGATACATTGTTTTCATTTTTTTCAATATTGTTTACAATATTACATTTTAATTAACTGTTATCATAATAAATAAATAACAAACAATAACAATGAAGATAGAGAAAAAAGGAAGCGTCCAAGTCATAGTTGTCTATCTGTCTGTCTGTCTTTATTGGCTGCTGAAGATAGCTAGTGGATAGGTCTAAGAAAAGCATAAACTGTGACGATTGAACATTGAACGCAGAACTAATTCGCTTGAATGCTCATTTGATTGATCATAACATCATCATTTAGACTCGTGACTATTGTGGCGATAACAGAATTGAACCTATGGTGTCACTTGTAACCGTTAAGACAATTGTTTTAATATTAAACATGTAAATAATAAAACTATTACTTGATGTGCAAATAAAATGATTAATTTAATTTGCCTACACAAAATAAATGTTGATTGTTTGAAATTATAAACTACGTGCCATCAGGCATTAAGTCAAACTTAGAAAAAAAAAAAAAAATATATGTTTGGGATGTACTTTAAAATTATTTTTATTAAATATTTGAAGCATTTTGCTATCATTTTTACTTAAGTTCATGCAAAGATTTATTGATCAAAATACCATAGTTCGTGCATTTGATAACACTGGTTATGACTTTTTATAAGTCGACGATGCGGGTTTTTTCAGCATATAATGCTGTAATTTCTGCAAGAAACCGTCACATCAAATACTTCTTTTGTGGGAAATCAATGTCATCGTTTTGACCCTTTTTTCTGAGACAAAATTTGTTTCGTAGTTTGATATTAGAAAAAGAAAATCGTTGGGAACCAGTCGGCAAAGGTCACCGCGGCCTATAAAGCCTATTGTGCTTACTAGGGTGCAGCAAAATTTAAAAAAAATGAGTGCATCAAAAATTATCATAGATTAAGATCTTAAAACAAAGACTGCATACTTATTTTTGGTCAAAACCTCCGAAAAGATCGCCCGCCCGGGGCTTGAATGAAGGTCTAAACGACAAAAATCATTGTTTTTTCACAAACAACGAAATTATTGGTATTAATTCATCCCAAATCTTTGAAAGGGATTAATTTTCTAAATTTTTCGTTTTTTCCTCATTGCTCTACAGTGAAGTTAGCCCTATGGAAGTCCCGGAAGAAGGTACAAATTTTTGATTCAAAAAACGGTTTTTTTCCTATACGTGGGCTGCTATATATATGTCTGGCCTAAGCAACACTAATGTCAATATCTAAAATCTGGCAACACCAGAATAAAGTTTGACATTTTTTAGCATAAACGTACTCACAACTTACCCAAAATCACACCTTAACAAAAAATACTAAGTATGTAAGAGTTATCATATCTCGCGCAATTTTAATCCGATTTCCATTCAGAAGACCATGTTTGAAAGCCCTTAATTTTTCCAATAGTTTTAAATCAAAATTTTGGGTATATTTTAAAGCAAAAACATAGAAAGGTCGCTTTTTCATGATATACAATTATTTTTAACAAATTTCGGCCTCTAGCGGGAAACCGTTTACTTTTGGAATAAAGATTTGAAAGCAGAACTATAGGAAAACAGATTTCCTACATTTATAGAGGTCTAAAGTGTTTGTGTGTGTCTTGTATATTGAGTTATAGCAAAAAAACCGATAAGACTCAATTAGAAGTCAGGCAGTGGGGTAAGGCGTCAACTTCAAAAGTAGAGGGATACGCGATAGAATAGTAACGAAGTCTGTGTCTAGCGAGACTTTAACATATATGTCGATGTTTATTCCACTGGGAAGCTTTTTTTCGAATTCCCTGAGGCAAAGCTCGATTGGCTCATGCATGCGAACATATTTTTATGCGGTCTGACTCCGTATACACCGGCGCCAACTACCCCATTCGTTTTCGAGCCGTCTGTGTACCATAGATGGTAATCATCAACGAATTGAGGTACTTCCTTTTCCAAAGCATTTTTGCTGGGGAATTTAACTTGGAAATTGTGCAGAAAGTTGTATTTGGGTATGCAGTAATTACTGATAGTGATGGAAAGGCTCCTATTGGTGTTCAGCTCCTTCCCTAAGTAAGTCGAACTGTTTGATAGTTTTAGCCCTACCCATGTCCAGTTACATAAAATTCGTTACGTTGAATAATTCCATCAGCTCCGGGAAATTTGAAAGGTTCAAGTGAGTTAATAGCCCATTGAATTTACTCCTCTGTAACCACTTTGCAAGCTAATTACCAATCAATTGAATTGGGTCTTCTGGCTGCCATATTCTGAGATTGAATGGTCCGCCGGTTTTGGACGACCTTCACGGAATTCTTTAAGCGAGCGTCGCACTATGGTTTTTTTTTTACAAAAAAGTGTACACAATAATAATTCACTACAAGGACAAATTTTCTTTAAAAAAATTAAACGCGAAGTTAAAGGTTATACATTCGCCTATCTAAAAAGATGCCCGCTTTTTCCAGCATTTGATCCACAAAATAGTGACACGGGTCGAAATCTCTTGAATTTTGCAAAAATCGATTTTTCTATTTAAAAATGTTAGTCGCATTAAACGCAGGAGTGATATATGAATAAATTTATTTGCATTCAATCAAATCAAGTTAGATTAAATCAACTCAAAGTGAAAATGGGCGGTGCCACGCCCCAAAAACAAATTCGTCATATCTCCGAAACTATTAAACGCAGATAGATAATATTCGGTATGCGTGTAATAGGCACAGAGAAAAATAATATTTACTAGAAAAGTGTGCGGTGCCACGCCCCAAAAATATAAAACACATCATAACTCCAAAACTATTTGACCCATGTGGATGAAATTCGGTTTATATACAAAAGCCATCAAGACAAATAATGTCTGCTGAAAAAATATGTGGTGCCACGCCCACAGGCAGAGCTTCATGAATGAACTTGTTTCCTATAGAACATAATGTCAATTAAAAAGGATATGTTCATTGTTGGGTGTGGTACCGCCCTTTTTTTCAGCAAATGTTATTTGACTCACTCCCTTTTATATATACCGAAATTCATCCCTATAGCTAAAATAGTTTCGGAGATATGATAAGTTTTATATTAATAGGGCGTGGCACCGCCCAATTTTTCAGTGGATGTTATTTCTTTGTGCCTGTTACACACATACTGAATCTTATCTATCTGCGTCTAATAGTTTCGGAGATATGACGAGTATAACGAATTTGCTTTTGGAGCGTGGCACCGCCCATTTTCACTTTGAGTTGACATAATCTTACTTGATTTGATTGAATGCATATAAATTTATTCATATATCACTCCTGCGTTTAATTTGACTAACATTTTTAAACAGAAAATTTCGACCCGTGTCACTATTTTGCAGATCAGATGCTGGATAAAGCGGGCATCTTTTTAGTTAGGTGAATGTATAACCTTTAACTTCGCGTTTATTTTTTCTAAAGAAAATGTGTTCTTGTAGTGAATTATTTTTGTGCACACTTTTTTGTCTAAAAAAAACCATAGTGCGTCGGCCACGATTGAATTCATTAAACCAGTTTTTCACAGCGGTATAGGATGGTACTTCATCGCCATACAAAGATTTAAGTTCATCGATGCACTCTTGTCGTGATAATCCACGTCGAAAGTTGTGAAAAATGATCGCACGAAAATGTTCACGAGTTAATTCCATTTTTTGCCAAATTGTTTTTTGCAAGTCACTGTAAACAACACAAATGATAGTCGTACGTCAAAACGTTCTGAGTACGTTTATGCTAAAAATGTCAAACTTTATTATGGTGTTGCCAGATTTTAGCTATTGACATCAGTGTTGCCTAGGCCAGAAATATATATAGCAGTCTACGCATTAATATGCAAAACAAAAATTTGTCCTACCTCTTTTACTATGTTAGAATTGGAGAACGACTTTGAATTATACACCATTAGAAAGGTATTTGTGTGTAAATGTGCACAAAGTTAAAATTATTTTAATATTTTGCCATTAAACCAGGTAAAGTTAAATGCAATTTTTTCAATATTAACAACAACAAAATGCACAGTCACACAGAGCTGAAAAAAGGATAAAGAACAAAGAGAAAGACAAAAAGTTGACTGGCACTGTCTTAATGTTTTTTGTTCTCTTTTCGTTTTACATTTGTCATTGTACCAGGGATGATAAATGAGCTTTTCTATTTTGTACCAAATAGCAAAAAAAGTACTAAAACTGTCCAAGAGTACCAAAACTATTTAATACATTTGTGGTCGAATTTTGACCGTTAGGCGATTCTAGTAATAATAATATTGTTCAGTAAGATCTGAGCAGAAGTTTCTTTATGATTCTCTCTTGTCACTTCTAATTTCTTTGTTTTAATTAGTGAGTGGTTTTTTATTTTTGTCCTATTCACCACTCAATAATATTATTAATCTTACATCAACGTCTTAAATTCCAAACCTTACCACTATTTGTCCTCAAATCGTTTTTTTTTTTTTTTCAGAAAGACTTAAGATGTAAACTTTTTTTTTTTGGTCATTGTTTTTTTTTTTTTTTTTTTTTTTTGTGTATAAAAATGTTCTCGACTAAAGTGTGAACTATGATTTGTTTGTTTTTTTTTTTGTTTATTGAAATTTAAATTAATTTTTTTTTTGCTGTTTATGCTGACGCACTTTCTAGACCATTTAAAAATATATAATCCTCTCCTTGTTTAATGAGCTTTTTTGTTTAGTAAAGGCTTGTATCATATTGTTTTTTGAACTATGTTTCTGTTTTCAAATTTAATTGGTTAAATTTTGACATTAATTTGTCATAATTTATTTCATTGTTAGCCACAAAAACAACAAACGTTTCTTTTTTTTTTGCACAATTAATAGTTTGTATATATGTGTAGTATATTCTATTATACTATATTAGGGTTTTTATTGTTGTTTTTCCCCATATGTGTCTTATTTTTTATATATTTGGGTATTAAAATTCATCAAATAACGTCAATTTGTTTGTTTTGATTAGTGTTGTTGTTCATGTTTAATTTGTATATTAACGATTTTAACGCTTTATTTTTTTTTTTTAAGTTTTTATTTTGAATCTGCCAAAAATGTGATGATGTATGTATTTTTTTGTAGCGATCATTATCACTAATTGTAATTTTGGACGCAATAAGTTTTCAGTTGTCTAGTGTATTATGTAGAACAATTTCAACAACCTTCTAAAGAATAAACATTAAAAAGTAGCGTAAAACGTGAAAAAATAATCAAATAAACCTCCAAAAAAAAAAAAAAACATCGACTCAATAAAAGTTCAACAACAAAATAATTTTTACTTCTTTCTTCATCAATATTTTGTATTCTTTTCTTTATGAAAGAAAAGAATTTCATTTATATTTGCATTTAATATCGGTGTAAAAAGAAAGAATTTTGTTTTCCACTTTTTTTTATTAATGAAATTCTCTTTACCCCACCATTTCCGTTCATTTTGGTTTGAGTTTAAATCGTGATTTTTCATTTAGCATCAATTGAGGTTTATGAACCAATATCGGGCATGCAAAAAAATATATTTTGATAATATTAAATTAGCTTAGTTTATGCTTTTCAGAATTTGGTATAAAAAATCAATTTTCCAATCCATTAGCCTTTTTTAATGGCGATTATCGAGTTGAAATCTATATTTACTAACTCCTCGAGATTGAATAATTAATATGACTTCAGGACTTAATTAAATCTTTATAAAATCGGCGCAAGCTTTGTTAGTTTTTGTTGAAAAAGAGTACTAGTACTTTATCTAATATTACTTTTTAATTAGGGATGATCTTGCACAATGAGTTTTGGTCTTGGTTTTTGTATTGAGTCTTGATCTTGGTCACTAAGTCTTGGTCTTGGCCGTGAAAATTTCTAGAGATTATTGAGTATCCAAAATTTCAAAACCTTATTTTTTCAAAGCAGTTGGGTTTTTAAGATGCCAAATTTCAAATTGAGGGATGATTTTATCCTTAAAACGGGCGTGAAACACCTATTACCTATAAATTACCAAGACCGAAAAGCAGTCTTGGTCTTGATGATTATCGCGACCAAGAACAAGACCATAACAGTCTTGGTTTTGTAATTGAAAATTTTTTATGTAGTTTTTGAAATTTGTTTCTCTTAAAATGAATAAACACATGTAATTATTGTAAGATATTTTTTTATTATGGAATTTAAACTGCGTATTCGAAAAATATGTAAAATATATATAGCACAATATGAATTTTATATAAAATGGCTTAAAAAAAATTCATTTGAACTTCTATATAAAATTTATACAAAAATAGTATAAACGGTTTTTGTATGGTAATACTATTAAATTTAAACCGAAATTGTGTAAATTGTATTTATCTGTGTAGTTATAGTACGATGAACGGCCCAAGTATAGCCCATTAAAAGAAATCGTGTACTGCCAAAATGTGTTGCAAAAACACCTTGTACTGCTCTTGTACATAGTATTTTAAAAATTGTTTATTTTTGCTCAGGAAGTCTCAACCAATTTAATGTTCTAGCTCTTGGCATAGATA
The DNA here is from genome assembly GCA_951812925.1 of Calliopum simillimum. Classification (NCBI taxonomy): domain Eukaryota; kingdom Metazoa; phylum Arthropoda; class Insecta; order Diptera; family Lauxaniidae; genus Calliopum; species Calliopum simillimum. The sequence goes on from OX638372.1 coordinate 26,734,640, forward strand.
GCTAATTGCTCAAAAAAAGTAATGTTATAAATGATAACCCTATTTAAATCTTTAATAATACAGAGTCACATGATAGTCGCTGAAGTAAAAATCTACTAAGTTAATGGTATACCACACAGCAACAAAAAAACAAGCCAAGATGCACCTGTTCATCCGTGCAAATATGCTGATAACGAAGCGATAAAGAGAAAAAATCATTGCATATTTAATAAAATTAAGAACACTGTTGCTTTTGACTATTCTCAGTATGGCCTACAAATGTAAATAATGATGCGATTACTTAGAAAATCTTTGACAAAATTTCAAGCTTACTTTGTAAAACCATTCCTGTGGTTTCTCTTAAGAAACATGAAAAACTTGATTTCGATTTTCCCAAAATATGGTGGCGTACGTGACTTTTGACAAAAATATTTTTAATAAAAATTCACACCTTAAATAGGCATAAATAATTAATTGATTTAATTTAGTTATTTAGAAACAAATCAACCAAATATAAATTAATACGTCATGAAGAACCACTTAAACCACGAATGGAAACGCTTGCGAAATTTCCAATTTATATAATTAGCAACTTATTTTGTTTTGGTTTTGTTTTGTTTAGTACATTAAATTAAATCGCATTATTTTTGTTTTGACTTTTTTTGTTTTTTACTTTTGCAAAAGATCACAATAAGAAATTACTTACGGTAGGTCATCGTAAGTATAATCACATTGAAAATAATGAAACGCGTGAAAGTCATTTGATTAATTTTATTGAATATTAAATTGCTCATTATAATTATTATAATTAGGTTGTTTGCTAATGAAAATATTTTTTTTTTTTTTTTCTAGGTGAGCATTACATAAACCTAAAATTTGCAGTTGATGAAATTTTAATCGTAAGTTGTTTAAATTTATGTAAAATAAAAATCTCTACAGTAAAAAGATTCAAAAAAGAACAAAAAAAAAAAAAAAAATAAAAAATTAATAATCTTAAATTTGTTAAAAAATTTATATCAAATCTATGAAATTGTCTTCGAATTGCAATATTTTGACATGCATCTGAAGTATACAGCAGATAGTTTGGGTGTAAAATTCAAACCAAATTGGAATGAATACAAACCCACACCGAATTTAATAATTGGAATTGAAAATCACCGAGTGAAGGGTTTGAACCTGGGCCTCCACGCAGCGCAATTCAATAGACCGATACACTATCGCTTGCTCTTCTTCACAGTCGAAGTACTTACTGGCAAACAATATACACACGGAGAAAAATACGCATCATTATTTTTATTCCACTCGGCTAGTCGAAAAATGAAAATAATCAACTCTAAATTTCAAATATAATTTACCTTACGTAAGAACTATTTGATGGGTCCCTAACGTCATATTTACAAATAAAATGTAGTTAAATAATAAAGGAATTTTTACTACAAATTTCCTACATTTGACTTTATGTAAAGTAATTTATACTTTCAGAAAAAAAATGTATGACCATTTTGAATTTATAATTCTAGTCAAAATAACTTTATTTTTTTCACGCACAAAAATGAGTGTCATAATTGTCACCCCACTCGAGTAAGGTAAATATCATAAGAATATAGAATTATTCTGACTTTTATGATTTTAGTAACAATTTCTATTTTTGGACAGACATTTTCTTTATATACAAATTTTTTTTGCTTCTACATCACATGCGTAAGCAGCCCAGAGGATATGTATCTGACTATCATACGGAAGGGCCAGGGTTCGTACCCCAGCGCCGCACTATGGTTTTTTTTTGGACAAAAAAGTACACAAAAATAATTCACTACAAGGACTCATTTTCTTCAAAAAAATTAAACGCGAAGTTAAAGGTTATACATTCACATATCTAAAAAGATGACCGCTTTTTCCAGCATCTGATCCACAAAATAGTGACACGTGTCGAAATCTCTTGAATTTTGAAAAAAATCGATATTTCTGTTTAAAAATGTTAGTCGCATTAAACGCAGGTGTGATATATGTACTTATATATTTATATGTTCTCAATCAAATCAATTAAGATGAAATGAACTCAAAGTGAAAATGGGCGGTGCCACGCCCTAAAAACAAATTCATCATATCTCCGAAACTATTAGACGCAGATAGATAAGATTCGGTATGTTTGTAATAGGCACAGAGATAAATAATATTTACTAGAAAAGTGGGCGGTGCTACGCCCCAAAAATATAAAACACATCATATCTCCGAAACTATTAGACCCATGCGGATGAAATTCGGTTTATATACAAAAGTCATCAAGACAAATAATGACAAATATGTGGTGCCACGCCCACAGGCAGAACTACATGATTGAACTTGTTTCCTATAGAACAGAGTGACAATTAATAAGTATATGTTCATTGTTGGGTGTGGTACCGCCCTTTTTTTTGAACAAATGTTATTTGACTCACTACCCTTTATATATACACCGAAATTCATCCCTATAGCTCAAATAATTTCGGAGATATAAGATTTATTTTTGTAGGGATGTTATTTTTCAAAGGATGTTATTTCTCTCTGTGCCTGTTACAAACACACCGAATCTTATCTCTCTGCGTCTAATAGTTTCGGAGATATGACGAATATTACGAATTTGTTTTTGGGGCGTGGCACCGCCCATTTTCACTTTGAGTTGATTTAATCTAGCTTGATTTGATTGAATGCACATAAATTTATTCATATATCACTCCTGCGTTTAATATGACTAACATTTTTAAACCGAAAAATCGATTTTTTTTCAAATTGCAAGAGATTTCGACCCGTGTCACTATTTTGTGGATCAGATGCTGGAAAAAGCGGGCATCTTTTCAGATAGGTGAATGCATTTATTTTTTTTAAACAAAATGTGTCTTGTAGTGAATTACTTTTGTGTACACTTTTTTGTCAAAAAAAAAAAAACTATAGTGCGCCGGTCAGTTAATTTTTTTTTTTTTGTTTGAACTATACACACGGTGCTCTTGAACAGTCGATAGGTTTTTGAGTATGTGGAGAAAATCTGCGAATGGGATTTCATTTGTATTAGTTTAGTGGTCTGAAAAATGCAAACCCCGAAATCGTAGCTGATCATCCCCGCGAAATATCGCAAAAATACATATCCCATATAAAATAAAAAAAACTCAGAAAAAAAAACGCAACAAACAAATATAAAAATAGTTATTTTCAATGTATTTTGCAATGCTGAATCCGAATCCGGCCTTAGAATTGCTGTATCTCATATGGTTTTCGAGATATCTTAGCCTAAACAAGAATAAAAAAAGCCGATGCTATGTTTTATTGCTGTGTTTTGGAGCTATATAACAGGACGTATATTCGTAAATTCTGATGCAGAAATGGAAAGCTCTAATCAATCTTCTAAACCTTATTCAAATAATGTCGATATCTTTATTTTTCTCGGGGATATCCTAACCTAAAAAGTTAAAAAAGTGCAAAAAACGTGTTTTGTCATTATTTCAGTCTACGATATTTCGGAGATAAATTAAGCTATTGACGTAATTTAAATGCGGTTTTAAAGAAAAAGATTGGATCTTTCAGACAATGTATCGAATTTGTATTTTATGTATTTTTGCGATATTCCGCGAGGATGATCAGCTACGGTTTCGGAGTTTGCATTTTGCAGACCACTAAACTAATACAAATGAAACCCCATTCACAGATTTTCTCCACATACTCAAAAAACCTATCGACTGTTCAAGAGCACCGTGTACAGTAAGGTAAATATCACGCCAATCTTTTCAAAAAAATTGCTAGGAAATATACATTCTGAATTGACTAAAACAGTAAGGTGAATCTTACTTCGGTGTGAAGTTGTCACTATTCTGATTTGAAATTCTGGTAAAATTTATGAGAAATAAAGTAGCAAGTACCGTTATAATTTCACTGACACAATCGATACATAATTGGACCACTTTTGGTACTAATGACGGATTATGCAGTACATTCGGACCATTTTTGATACAAATGACCGACTTTGCATTACATTTGGACCATTTTTGGTACAATTGATTATTTAAGTGAATTTATTCTAGTTTTAGGTGCAGTCCGTTTTGGTCTACTACAGGGTATATTTTATTTGTAAACATTCCTTTACGGAACCATCAAATATGTTTATAAATGTTTGAAATTGAGTGTTAATTACTTAATTTTTTACTATTCGAGTGGAGTAAAAATTTTGAGACTAATTTTTCTCCGTGTGTTGGCGTGAGGAATTAACGACCCTTGCTATCGCCAGTTATAAGAAATTTTAGTGTTTGAATAAATGAGTGCTGTGATGGCGAGGGCTTACATTTTGAGGATATTATTTTTAAGAAATAAATTCTCAAATTGCGTACTTTAATAAATATTAAACACGTTTTCGATAGATGGCATACTTTTTTTTTAAATTTATAAACGTTCATTTGGGACACCTTGTATAAAGGTTGGATTTATGAGGCTTTCAAAAATTCGTTTATAAAATTTTTCCGTGATTTTTTTTTTTTTAGGATCTATACCTGATGCAATCAGTCATCATTCAGTCAGTATTATTCACGTCAAAGTTTTACCATTTTTATTTACTTTCCATCTCTTTCTTATAATTGAACTTTTTGTTAGCAATATAAAATGAAAAAACTTTTTATTTTTTTCGATTGATACTGCAAGTTACGTTACGTTAATTTAATAATTACGATGTCTATTTTTATTTTTAATATTTTATTTATTTTTTTTTTTTGACTGCTGATATGAACTTCATGGTTGTTGCCATACGGATTCTGACGAATTTTGCAAGTTCATTGCACTGATAAAAATTTATTATGCTGTTTTTTTTTTCGATACGCTGCTTTGGTTTATTCTTCTTATATCAGTACTGGTTTATCTCAAGTCATTAATGTTGAATTTGGGAAAAAAAAAAAAAAAATGTATGGTTTATGTATGTCGTTTTCGTTAAGTGCACTTTTTTTTCCTTATACTGCTATTGTTGCCGATGTTATTTTGTCATCAAACTTCATCGTGTTAATTTGACAAAAAATGCAATAACAACTCAATTTGTGAAAATGAAAAGAGTAAAGTGCGTTGAACCACGCGTTTTTCTTATCCACTCTGAAGTCCTAGGTATTATGTATTCTTGACTGAAAGTTACACTGGGCACCAAACATTGAAGAAGGTTCATTGAAGGCTTTATTAGCTCTTTACTTCTACAACAATGCTTTTTGCTATGTATTTCAACCCGAAACTCTGCTCTATTAAGCTGTTGTAAGACTAATTTTATTCTCACGGATAGTTGTTTATTTTTAGGTCTGTCCATGCGAACTCGGAAAATTTCAAAATTCTCGGTTTACTTGAAAAAAATTGTTTTGATTTACTTTTATATAGTTTCCGACTCAGAATATGTAAACGGAAAAATCTCCGTCGAGCAAAAAGTCAGTGGTTGACCCCTCTTCACGAATCGTGGTTTACGTAGTATATGATTGTAAATTGACCCTAGAAAAGGACCCTTGAAAAGACAGCAAACAAAATCAATATCAGGTTGAAAACTCCCTTGATATGAACATTGCCAAAATTACAAATATATTTTAGAAATTCAACTTTTACACAGTAAAAAAATTTAACAAAAATTTAACAATTTGATTTATTTTTGTAAAAATTTTTTAAAAAATACTACTTAATATTTCCAACATTGATACTCACCTGCAGACCCTTTAACATTCACTTGACCAAATGACTAATATGAAGCTTCGTCATCTCGTCCGTCAGTCATTCAGTTTCGACTAATCGTGGTCAGAATTAAATTTAAGCAGAAAACAACAAAATACTGCGTTTTTTACTTTTAATTGCAGATAATTAAAAAATACAATCCAACAGATACAGATACAATCTATCTTAACTATTTATGAGCGAGCTACTTACTACTACTTACTATCAGTTGTTGTGTTTTAACTGTTGTTGTCACTTAGTCAGTCGTATGTATAATTTATAACATTTTTTCTCGATGTGATTCTGAAAATGGATTATATTATACCCTACTTCTGTAAGCTATAATATAATAATATCGCGCGTTGCGTATAATGAATACTTGAATTTATATACGTACGTATTTGTATGTGAAATTATACACATGAAAAAAAGAAAATATTTTTTTATAAACTTAGAAACATTTGAGTGTTTTATAATGAATAACACTAATGTATATACTTATGTATATCTAGTATAACCATTATATGCATTATGTGATCATAGTGAACTACTTTCCTCCTCAAAAAGTTCGAAAATCTTATAAAAAACTAGTAAGGGATGTGCCACGCCCTCTTGTCCGAGTTCACCCAGTTTTTGCTCAGAGCTTGCATTTATAGTTTTTAGTGTCTGAGTGAAATTTAGTTGAATTATCTCAATAAACTCTCAGTGTAGCATTTTGAAACTTTTGCTTACATGGGAGATGCCACGCCCTTTTGTCCGATTTCACCCAGTTCGTCTAATTTCAGCTCAGAGCTTGCATTTATAGTTCTTAGTATTTGAGTGAATCTCAAAAAAACCCTTTCAGTAAAGCATTTTGGGAGGTGCTACGCCCTCTTGTCCGATTTCACCCAGTTTTTGCTCAGAGCTTGTGCTTACAATTCGTAGTACGACGGAGGCAGTGTACCAAATTTCATTGAATTATCTTGCTCAGTTTTCCCAAAAAACTAGCCAGCCAGACAGCCGAGCATGGCTATATCGAATCAGGAGGTGACGCTGATCGAGAATATATATACTTTTCTATATCTGCCACGCATCCTTCTCTGCGTTACAAACGAAAGGACAAAGTGTATATACTCTGGTGGAGGGATACAAATTATTAAAGTTTTGTTTTCTTGTTATAGCTGTGTGAGCCCTATTAAGAAAAATTTTAACTGTTTCCAGGACTTCCAGAGGGCAATGAGAAAAAAATCTCAAAATGTAGAAAATTAACCCCATCCAAAGGTTTGAGCTGAATTAATACAAATAATTTCGTGGTTTTTGAGATAAGGAAAAAAAAAACTGGAAAAATACTGTTTTTTGTCGTTTAGATCTTCAACCAAACCCAGAGCGGGCCATCTTTTCGGGGTTTTGATCCAAACCAAGTATGCAGTCTTTGTTTTAAGACCTTCCCCCATGATAATTTTGTATGCACTTACTTTTGTTTTGAATTCTGCTGCACAATAGTGATGAGGAATATTACTCTTGGTTTTGGTAATTTTTCGAGACCAAGACTGTTATGTTTGGTAAAAAACAGAGCCCAATTTAATTAATTTCTAACAAAATGCCAGTCAATTCATATTATGACATTACTTTTGCCCTAAGCCAGGGAAGGGTTTTAGGGGTTCAAACCCCCCTCCCCTCGAACGAGTATAGAGAGAAAGGAATAGTCTCAATTACTACGTCTTTGTTTTGCCCCATTGTTACACCATTTTCAAAATTAATGGCTCAAATAACTCCGTTGGTTTTGCCAATTTCGAAAAATGGCTATACATGAAGTTGTTTAGAATAGTCCCAGGAATTTTATATTTTAGACAATCCCATACGTTGGTTTTTTTGAAATGATATTCTTAAAATATATATGTATAAAAAATTCAATCGCAATTTCGATTCAAATTAATCTCGATATCAGTTTCTCCCTCAGGCAGTCTCTGTCGTAATGCTGTTCACATTCACTTTTACATAATTCAGATTGGAATCCGGATACTTTAACAGTCATAATCACCATTATATTGATAACCGCAACCACATATTTATGCCCTAACCATAACTAAGAACATAACCATAACCCGTAACTTTAACGTAATCATAACCATAATCATTACAGTTACTAAAGTCAAAGTCGTAAGATCGTGAGATCTTATTGCTTTTGGTGGACAATTTTCCCAATCCGTATTTTCTTATATTTATGAAATTCTCAAAAATGAGTTTCTCAATATGTAATATACCCCAAAAAAGCCATAGCGTGGGGTCAGGTGGGCGATATTGTTACATGAGGAAAAAAATGTATTTCTTTAAGTTATCAAGAATGTTGGAATTGATTAACAGACTTATGGGCATATCAAATTCACTCCAAAAAAACAAGACACCCCATTTGCGGCGATCTCAGACCTGATAGAAAAATGGTTGCCAAATTCGGAACCAGCGAGAATATATTAGTCGATAAAAGTTATCGCGATCTCGTTCAGAATTTTGTGTTGCACAGTGTAATTAGAATGTAAATTAATTTTTTTTTTGGAACAATCAAAGTTGGAAATATTAATTTCGGGAAGCTGTATTTTTTGAAAAAGATTGGGAAAAATAGCTTAGGAAAATTGTTGGCCCACATTTAGTGCTTGTATTACTGTAACATATTTTACTATTTATACTTTCAATTAGCGAATAAACCATATATTCTTTCAGTGTATTTGAGTTTATACATATATGCATCTGAATTTGCAAGTGCAACTGAATTTGATTTTATTTTCGTCAATCAAATTAACAATTTCTACACTTTTGTTCCCTATATGTGGTTCAAGGTTATGGCGCGATCCTATTAACGCGATTCATTGTACCCTACTGTGCTAACCTGGCTGAATGTCTCAAAGATTTTTTTTGTATATTCTTATTGTTGTACTTGTTGTTGTTGTTGTTTCTGTACTGATATTGTTATTATTCTATTCGACTAAACTAAATAAAACAACTCATTAATTTTCTTTTTGAAGTCATATGTACTTGTTTGTGTAATATTTTCTGTTTTTTAATTTGTTATGTTGATCCTACTTTTATTGTTATTATTGATGTTACTTTTGATGGCGTTGTTTTTGCAGTAACCCCTAAATAACAATTATTTATACGATGTTTCATTTGTTTGGGATTTTTCCACCTTGTGATAATTTTTATTTTTTAGCAAATTTTTTGTCACAATTAATTTTATTAAAATTTTTAATTACATACATAAAGTGCAAAAGTCCAAAGAAAACTATGTATTTCATATGTCCTTAATTAATTTATGGTTAAATGTTTTATTTTTCTTCTTAAACTTCAACAAAGACTGATTGATTTATCACGAATTTCATCGCAGTTCTCTTATGTAGTAATCAAAACCAAAGACGTGGAAGAATTTCATAATATAAAAAATGTTAAATATTGAAGGACGAAATTTCTTTTCATAATATTCGCTTACATCACGATAGAATTTCATGGTTCAAATTTTGTGTTTTATGAATACACCATAGGGGGTATAGGCGTTCTTAAAAATTCAAGACAAAGAGTTATATTTATTGAGAGAAGAGTTGTTGTTGTGGTTTCGCTGATGGTGATATCAAGTGCGGATGCAGATGCAGATGCTGATGCTGTTACTGATTTTTTTTATGAAAAATTGCATCATTTCACAGCACTTCCCAGATTTTTATACCCTGCACCCAGGGTGTATTCACTTTGTCCTTCCGTTTGTAACGCAGAGAAGGAGGCGTGGCTGATATAGAAAAGTATATATATTCTTGATCAGCGTCACCTCCTGAGTCGATATAGCCATGTCCGTCTGTCTGGCTGGCTGGGTGGCTGGCTGTGTGTGGAAATACATTTTTTGGGAAAACTAAGCAAGATAATTCAATGAAATTTGGTACACAGCCTCCGTCGTCAAAGTTAGTTAAGGGAATTGAAAATAAGCGAAATCGGTCAATAGACACGCCTACCGCCCATACAAAAAATATCTGCAAATTGCAACTTTTGGAGTATTTTTTCACGATAATGCAACCAAAATACACATAAATACTAAGAATTGTAATTGCAAGCTCTAAGCAAAAACCGGGCGAATTCGGACAGGAGGGCGTAGCACCTCTCATATGAGCAAAAGCTTCAAAACGCTGTATTGAAAGCGTTTTTTGAGATAATCAAACTTAATTTTACTCAGACACTAAGAACTATAAATACAAGCTATAAGTAAAAACTAGGTAAAATCGGACAAGGGGGCGTGGCACCTCACATATAAGCAAAAGCCTCAAAACGCTATACTGAAAACATTTTTTGAGATAATCCAACCAAAATTCACTCAAATACTAAGAACTATAAATGAAAACTCTGAGAAAAAACTGCGTGAATTCTGACAATAGGGCGTGGTGGCACCTCTCATATAAGCAACATTTTCAAAATACTGCTGTGTAGGGTATTTAATGTTTGGCCAGGCCAAAGGTAACACCCTTACTAGTTAACTTTGCGAACATTTTAAAAGTTTTCAGTATTTCCAACATCGACTTTTTTTTTAATAAGTATTTTGACATTTTGCGTAAGACCGACCAAACTTATGATTTGGAATAAGATATTTTGCTATTTTTGCAAAATTGGAAGTTAACTTGTCTGGCTATATGATTTGACTTCGATTGAGAAACTATCCATTGACTTGACTTCCGTAACAATTTTTGCGGATTTGAACTCTAGAGCTTTTGTTATCTTGTGCCGTTACTGATTTAATATGTTGAGGCTATTCGATCGCCAATAGCAACAATTTTATTCGCTGCCTTGCAGTGGATGGGTTTGTATGCAACGGCTGTCATAAATCTATATATTAGTAAATCTATATATTTGTCCTACCTTTTTTACTGTGTTAGAAATGGAGCACGACTTTGAATTATACACCATTAGAAAGGTATTTGTGTGTAAATGTGCACAAAGTTATAATTATTTTAATATTTTGCCATTAAGCCAGGTAAAATAAAATGCAAGCATTTCAATATAAACAACAATAAGATACTGACACTGACTTCATGTTTTTTCTTTTCGTTTCACATTTGTCATTGTACCAGGGATGATAAAATATAAAACTGTCCAAAAATTATTCAAAACATTCGTGGTAAAATTTTGACCATTGGACGATTCTAGTAGTAATAATAGAGTCATGCTCTTGAAATTTGGTACAGATATTTTTAGATATAAGCAATGAAACATAATATGCCGACGAGAGCTCGCCTACCTCCATTAATTTGGCAATGCTGATTTTAAAAATGTTGTAAATTTTTAAGTAACTTTTAATTAGAAAAAAATTAAAATTAACTTTATAAAAATGAGACCGATTTGAAAGAACTTTTCATATTGTGTTATTATCAAAAAATGCTAGTAGGTACATAAGCTGAAAAAATAGGTGGTGCCACTCCCACCAAAAAATTAACTAATCACATGTAATCCGTAACTCTTTGACGCATATAAATGAAATATGGTAAATATGTAAAAATCATCCGGGCAATTAATATATACTGGAAAATTGGGCGGTGCCACTCCATCAAAATAATAAATTTGTCATATGTCTTAAAATATTTGACCCAAACAGATATAATTTGATACATCTGTAAAGAGCGAATAATTTTCAGTAGAAAAATAGGCGATGCCACACACTCCTATCTGATTGTTTATGTCTCTGAAACTGCTTGAAGCAGATCCATAAAATTTGGTGCATATGCAAAGAGCATCGAGAAAAATAATGCTCAATGCAAAAGTGGGTGGTGCCACACCCTATTTCTGAAACTATTTGATAAAAATCATAAGATTTGGTACAATGCTTTTCTTTCGTATAATCAAGTTAAGATAAGGCATACTTTACCATATATAATTTCAAAAGATAACAAAAATCCAGAGATAGGATAAACTTGAGAGACATGGCACCGCCAAATGATATGACACCCCCAGACGATATGAAACCCCCAGGTGACATGGCACCCTCAGACGATCTTCCAATGCTTGAAGCTTTCGTAGCATTTAAATATGGACTTCATGGTGAATACATAGTTTGTTAACCTTTATTAAGTATATACCAAAAAGGAGAATTACTGAGGGTTGTATGGCTCGGGTGCCATTTCTCCCTTTGCATGTTATCACACTACAATCGCAGTACTTGAATCAGTTAGGACCTTTAATGGTTCCTTTTTAATTTTTACCTAATTCATTCTCTAATATTTTATAAAACCCTGTGGTAATTTTGAATACAAGCGACTAGACGCCAGAAAAGATGTTAAGCGAAATCTCGCCTATACCAACGGCTTCGAAAATATATGGGTGGCGCTTTGGATGCGGAGAAGACTATAAACAAGCCAATAAACCTGATAATTGGAACCAACGCGTAATGTGCCGTATGTGGTCACATGAAACATATGCAACTTATACGAAAACATGCAACATTTTTGGCAACAAAAATGAACACTTGAATTTTTGTATATTTATGGCCACGATCACCCACTGTGCGCCGTAATGATTTTGAAGCATTATCGCTGTTTTTGCTCAAACGTCTATAATGCGTCACAAGATCTCAATTGACTGCAGTTATAATTGAGTGAAGCGCGCTTTTGTCAGTAGCCAATCAATTTTAAACATCTCTGCTTTTAGCACATTTGAATACAAAGAAAAGTTCAAAGATACTAAGTGCCAAACCAGCGATACCGCTATAACTAAGCCGTATTTTTTCGCATATTTTTCGCGTTCAAGTCGATAATTAATGCTGATTTTTCTTTGAAAATTTATTGTTGATTTAAGCTTGAATTTCTTGCTAACATTTTATTGGTTGCTTTAGTGTAGCCAGCCAGATTGCTGGAATCTATATACATATGAGTAGGTTCATATATGTACTACGTGTATACATATGTAAGTGTCTGTTTGTTCTGTTGGTGGGTTTGTCAGTTTGTTTAATTTGCATCGTCGTCTTTGAGGATTTAGTCGTGACTATTGCTGCAAATAGAGCATCTTATTTAGTATCGAGCCCACCAAGAGATGCGCCTTTTGTTTACTTTTCATGATTTGCCCATTTTCTTGGATTTTCAATAGAAACACAGATACTTTATCTCTGCTGCTGTTGTTGCCCATATAATCTTATCAATTTAACTGATCGGCTTTTATCTCTCTATTTGTGATGATGAGCGTTAAATGATTAAACAATGATTGTCGGCCGTCATCGCAGTGATAGATGTTCGCAGCAGCATCAAGAGTTTGCAGGAGAGCAACTACGACGACGACGACGACATTAAAATTGACGTATTTTGATTTTATTTGTTTTCGTTTTTTTTTATTAAAAATGTTCGCTATACTTTACATATTCAGTTCAAATTTATTATCTCGATAAAGAGTCGTTGTCGCCGTCGTCGTTGTTGTCGTAAACAGTAATCATCACACGATCATCTAGCGACGTTCTCGATGGCGTTCGGTTATGTTCCGTACGCACGCACTTATGTACGATTGATTGGATCGCGCTGAAATTATTCGCTAAGAAAAAAGAGATTTTTGTTTGTTTGCTGTGTTTATTACCTGGTTCGGTATCTTTCGAAAACTTCGTTTAATTCTCTCGTTTTGTTCTCGTGCCACAACACCAGGTCGTATCGAATGCGATCATAAAGATCGGTAGCAAATGATTGTCGTTGAAGTCGTCGTTGTCGTCGTGTATACATAGGCATATGCATATTCCTTGCCTTGCTCCGATTTATCTTTTGCAAAAAATAACAAATTTGTTCGTTAGTTAGTTTATTGATCTCGTCGCAAGCGATCGTAAGCAAAATTCTGCAAAAGTTTGTGAAAGAAAATAAAGAAAAAATAGCCCGACCCGGCGTTTGTTTTCATTTGCTGTTTTAAATTTTCTTCGGCTTGATTTTTTTTTATATTTTTTTTTTTCTTAATCTTCATTTAAAATTTTGAGCACTTGAACGCTTAAATTAGACCGACATTTGTGAAATTTATCTTATCGCGTTTCGGATGTGTATGAAAAAGTAGCAAAATAATTGTCCACGCGCGTAGTTTGCAAAAAAAATAAAAGATAAACTTGATAATTTCTAAAAATTCAACAAAATTAAATCAACCACTCATACAATAAAAAATTGGAAGCGAAGAAAAAAATGTGAATAAAATTTTTCTTAATTAAATTTACAAAAACACGCTTAACTTTTAAAAAAATATAATAAAATATCTGTGATAAAATTAAAAAACTATATTTAAAAAATAATTAATATAATTTTTAATATTAAAAACAAAAAAAAAAAAAAATAAAAAAAAATATTTGATTCCGCGCTAAAAAACTAAAGGTATAAAAGTTTAACAAAAATTAAAAAAAAAAAATAAAATAATTTAAGATATTAAATAAAATATCTATTAATATTTTAAATTTTATTAATTTGAGACTTTTAAAGGTGGTGGGATAAGAATTTAAAACACAAAATGTTACATTCATTTTTTTTAATTAAAGCTTAAACTTTTGCCTTTAAAAAACATTTTTGCAAATTCACAAAAAGAAATTAGATACTAAAATTTATTAAAAAATAGAAAATTAAAAAAATAATTAAAAATTTTAACGAAGCAGAAAATTTTAGTTATTGCGATTTTATTCAAAAATAATATAACAAATTTTTAAAATAACTACATGTAACACATCGCCTGATATGTTCTGTGTCCAATGAAGAAAACACAACTTATTTTATTCATCAACATAACCTCCTTCAAAAGCGATACAATCATTCCAGCGCTTCTCTAAGATTTCGATACCTTTCTTGTTGATCGATTTGTCGAAGCTCTCAAAATAAGCAAAAGTTTCGGCAATCACTATTTGAATCATATTTCTTTCCTTGGAACATTTTTTTGAGATACGCAAATGCCAGTAGTCGCTGGGTGTGGGTGCAGATTTGGAGATTATGGTATGTGGGGAAACAATTTGAAGCTTAGTTCTATCAGTTTAATTATTGTCTTCATTGACTTATGTCTTGGAAAAGTAGCACTTTGAAAGTACTTTTCACATGCTCAAATTTTTATTTAAAATTGTAAACATTCAGTCAGCGCTATCTCACACAATTTCGCTTTAAGGTATTCCAATACTAATTTTTATATTTTCCCGAACAACTACCGATTTTGGGCGAATAAAGCGTTTAGTATTATCAATGCCTGTAGGACCGCATTTAAATTCAGCATGCCAGTCAATAATGGTCGATATTCCTAGTGCAGAGTCCGAAATTTTTGTTTTTTCTTATCAAAAAGCAATATTTTATTAATACATGAAATTCTTTTTTCTTTCAAATATTTTGAATATAAAAAAAGTTGTTTCACTAAAACCACTGTAACTTTTCAAATAAACTTCAGATCGCATTATAGGTTAGATTTTATGAAAAAAGCCATTCTTCTCATTTTTGAATTTTTAAGTATGCAGTTTGAAAAAATATTTATTTTTACGCCGTAAGCCAAAAAATAAGAACTCATACATTTTTGCATTAGAACTTGCAGCAGTTAGAACTTGGGTTTTTTTAGTCATTTGTTAAAAAGTATTAATTCAAAATCAATGGTTCACAAGAAGTAAAATATTTTCCAAGCCGCGCTGTAAATTTTAAAACTGCTTAAAAGACATTTATGCTAAAGGATAGAAGATGGCTTTTGCAAAAAAAAAAAAAATGTTGATTGTAGTCGTTTAAGTTGTATGTGAAAAAAGGTTCCAAAATAGTTCAATTTTTTTCTCGAAAATTTTTATGAAATTGGAAATCAGTACGCCCGAAAACTTAAAAAAATTTGCTTTTTCAGCCAAATGCGGATCGTTATAAAATTTTTACAGCTACCTTTTGAAAGTTTGTACTTATTAAAAAATATTAATTTTGTTTTGTGGCGCCATTTGTGTGTCAGATCCGAAACTTATCAGCCGATATAAATCTCTAAACAGCAAACGTCAACACAAATATTCATTCGATATAACGAACGCCTTTGGCAAAGTTTAAGGTATCGTTAATTAATTCTCTAAAACATAATTTAATACGTTTTACTAAATATTTGTTATATTTTTCTTTTACTTGAAAACTTTTGAAATTCCAATCAATATACTGAACTAAAAAAGAACATTTTCAGTTTTTCAACGCATTACAAAATCAATCAAAAAAAATCTTTCGATATAACGAAACTTTCGATTTAGTGAACGACATTATTCTGGAAGTCCATTGTACAATATTTTGAAAGCTCAATGGATAGTGAGAATTAGTTTTCTGCCCCCAAACCTTACGGGACGGACATTCATGGATTTTGCCCTCGCATCCCGTATTCAAAAACGTCCTGTATTTTCGTGTATGTCCCGGAATCGTTCCGGATTTTAGATGGACTCATATTGTACTGTGTCATTTCTTTTATTTTATTCTACAACAATTTTAGTTTATGGACCATAGATTATAAACCAAAGATTATGCACCATAGACCATTATTGATCTTAGACCAGACTTGAAACTTTTAAATCATTTAGATAAAAGTAAAAAAAAAACTTTAAACTTTTGAAAAAAAATTTTAAAAAATTCCTAAAAAAAAAAAATTTTAAAATATCTAAAAAAAAAATTCAAAAAAAAAAAAAAAAAAAAATTTTCTTAAAAAACGTTTTTATGTAAAAAAAACTTGTTTAAAAAGTTTTTGCAAAAAAACTTTTAAAAAACTTATATAAATATAATAAGAGTTTTAAAAAATCTTTTCAAGTAAACGTTCTTTAAAACTTTTTATGATCGAAGTTTTAATTAAACTTTTATACATAAAAAGTTTTCAAAAAACTTGTAATTTGTGAAACTTTTTGAAAAAAAAGTTTCAGGACCATAAAGGACAGATAATAGGCCATCGATTTTGGACCACAGTCCATAAAAGACGCCTCTCATAGACCAAATATTATTGACCATAGACCATAAAGGACATACCATAAAGAACAGATCATAGATAGATCATAGACCATACATTATGGATAATAAAAGACAGATCAAAGACCATAGAATATAAGCCATAGACTATTTAGGATAGACCATATATTATGGACTATTACTTTTGGGACACATTTATAATGTGTCGGATTGGTCAGCCTAAGTAAGCTAGCTTAAAACTTTCACTTCCTGATCAGTTTATTTACACAAGAAAATTTTAAAAATTTGTGAACTTAAATTTTTACATGTTTTTGTTGGATACATTACCAAACATTAACAGTTAACGCCGGTAGCTAGCTATTTATTGTTAAAGTAAAGGAACAAGTTCGTTTTTTATCATATTTTTTTTTATAAAAAAGTTAATTACAAATCAGGACGAAAAGCAACTTTCAAAACAGAACAACGCACAGCATCTCTATCAGATAAATACAATCTAGGGAAAATTTTTAAGGTCAGTGAGTAGAGTAGTATCACATACAAAAGTATGCAGTAAAAGAAACTAGGAGTACATGCGAGTACATATTTTAAATGTTTTAACAAAATTTAATGCGCTACAAAAAAGAAAAAAATCAAAATGCACGAATTAAAAACCTGAATAATTGCAACTTTTTACAGTTACGAACGAGAAAGGATTGTGGGGAGCATAAAAAAAAACTAAAAAAATAAGGAAAAAAGAAATAAAGAACTATCAGATACGCGGCGTCAAAAAACCCCAATTCATTCGGCGAATAAGAAAAACCAAAACGAAAACGATAAGAAAGAGAAAAATAAAATCAAAAGATATATTTTGCAAACTTTAATTTTGAAATAACTTCAAGAAATACCTACATTTATATTTTATTTATATGATCACTTAAGTATAGTTCGTTTGCTTTGCTGAAATTCGTTGTTTCGTTCTCTTTTGTTTCATACTTTCGATACTTTTAGCGTATTTTCTGTGTGTGGACTTTGAACGTCACCGAAATTTTTGTTGAAATAAAAAAAAAAAAAATATAAAATATCGACAAGTTGAACAAATCACAACAAAACAGCGAAAAACAACATCGACACGATCGATACACGAGATTCGTAAAGTTTAAACAAAAAAACACAAATCAAAACAACTTGGGAGATTGAGATTGCGCGCTTTTGCATTTTGGCATTTTGTTTTTAATTTAGTTGAAATTAAAATTCATTCGTCATGCTAAATTTCTTACAAAAATGAAAAAAACTTATTTTAATTGTAATTTTTCTTCTTCGCACAACAGTTCCAATGTATCGAATGGCAAACTTTCGTTTTGTTTCACAAATACGTTATTTAGAATATCCGAAGTATTAAAGAAACAATAAAAAAAATCAAAAGAGACAAACAAAAAGAACAAAGTACAAACAGAAACAAGTTTATGCGAAATTTCTGTTAATTCAAGAAATTAAAAGAAAACAAAAAAAAAAATTAAGTAAAAAATTTCATAAAGAAATAAAAACAAAATATACATATATACATTATAAACCGTGTGCAACAGGTTTAACTCTTAAACAAAAAAGAAAAAAAGCAAAAAAAATCAACAAAAAAAAAAAGATGCGTTTCACTTACAATCAATACAATTACTATGAATCCGGTTATCGGATCCCATCAAAAATGCATAACAACTCGGTAGCTGCAGCACATCAACATCATCACAAAAGTAACTTTGGTAAGTAGTCGCGGGAGTGGTGTGTGTGAGCCACCAGTGTGTGGTGCATGTCCGGGCAGACAGTGGTGCATGGGTTTTGATTTTAATTTATATTTAACATATTGTTTTTTCCTGTTTGTGACTTTTTATAAATTTAGATCCTCTTTGTTTTTGTGTTTTCTTTCATGATTTGCAAAATATATATTGTATATCTTATTTTTATTCAATAAAATTGCAAAATTTATATTTAAGCTGTTTTGTTGTTATTAATCGAAAACATTAGAATTACAAAATAATATATTTTATTTTTAGTATTCAGGGTTTTTCATGACGTCAAAGTTCTTAAAACGTTCATATGACTAAATGAATAAAACGCATTAAAATTCCAATTCAAAAACAATAATAAATGCCTTAAAAAAAGTCATAAAAAAATGCTTTTCAAATAAACTGTCAAAATGTCAGGCTTTTCTTTTGATTTTTCTTGTTTTATTTTTCCGGAAAAATCCAAGCATTTTATGGGAAAAACAAAATATTTGAATTTTATGATTATTTTATCTAAGTTTTCATAATGTAGTAGGTATTTTCTTGCGTTTTTCCATTAGGCATATCCTTTATATTTGAGTTGCAAAAAATTCAACTAAAAACAAACATAAAACGCCGAAATTGAGTGGAAAAGCCTCCACAGCAAAACAAAATTCACCAAAAAATATTTTCGTTTTGTAATAAATTACGTCTTTGAAAGTTAAAAAGGAAAATATATTTGTGGAAATAAGAAATATCTGGATAAATGGGTTTTTGATCAAAAAACAAATATTTTATATTATTACATATTATTATTTGAAGGCCACGAATTGCATTGCGAACTAAAAGATCTTTTGTATAGCCTAGATTATTTATAAATCTCGTGACTGCCGTGGGATAAATGTTATCCCCCTGCGGAAATGTGGTTTAGAATATTCCCACAGCTGAAAAGAGGCTTAGAATCCGTCGTAAAAGGCGACCAAAATCTAAATGATGACGACGCGGAACGAACACGGATGACGATTTAGCTTACCCGATGACCGTTAAGTGTCGAGACACATCCCCGGAAGCTTGTTCCTCTAGCTTGAAACAACTTAGCAGAAAGTTTGATCATCCAAACATAGCTTTTCGGCACATTCCTTTCGTTGTTCGAGTCATTCCATTGCCAGTACAGAATACACTTTACTTTTATTCAGCGCTGGCCGCTTATCTTATCATTCCTTTGTTGCCTTCTACATATAAGAAGGAAAAATCGGAATAGTCGGGTATCGGGTTTCTTCTTTTTGGCTATGACAAATGAATGTGTTGCTATATGTCAGTCAGCTTTTTATACCCTACACCCAGGGTATATTCACTTTGTCCTTCCGTTTGTAACGCAGAGAAGGAGGCGTGGCAGATATAGAAAAGTATATATATTTTTGATCAGCGTCACCTCCTGAGTCGATATAGCCATGTCCGTCTGTCTGGCTGGCTGGCTGTGTGTTGAAATACACTTTTTGGAAAAACTGAGCAAGATAATTCAATGAAATTTGGTACATTGCCTTCGTCGCCAAAGTTAGCTCGGGGGATTGAAAATGACCGAAATCGGTCAACGGACACGCCTACCGCCCATTAAAAAAATATATTCAAAATGCAATTTTAGGAGTATTTTTCACGACAGTGCAACCAAAATACGCATAAATACTAAAAATTGTAAGCGCAAGCTCTGAGAAAAAACTGAGCGAACTCGGACAAGAGGGCGTGGCACCTCCCATATAAGCAAATGCTTAAAAACGCTATACTGAAAGCGTTTTTTGAGATATTCGAACCAAATTTTACTCAGACACTAAGAATCCTAAATGAAAGCTCTCAACAAAAATTGGGTGAAATTGGACAAGGGGGCGTGGTACCTCCCACATAAGCAAAAGTTTCAAAATGCTCTACTGAAACAGTTTTTTGAGATAATCCAACTTAACTTCACTCAAATACTAAATACTATAAATGCACGCTCTAAGCTAAAACTAGACAAACTCGGACAAGAGGGCGTGGCACCTCCTATACAATCAAAAGCTTCAAAACGCTTTACTGAAAAAGTTTTTGACTCAGACACTAAAAATTATAAATGCAAGCTCTGAACAAAAACAGGGTGAACTCGGACATGAGGGCGTAGCACCTCCCATATGAGCAAAATTTGAAAAATACTGCAGTGTAGGGTATTTAACGTTTGGCCAGGCCAAATTTTACACCCTTTCTAGTTGTCTTTCCCTTTGTGCTGTATCCTCTTTCCAGCTCTGTGTGACCGCGTATTTTGTCGTTGTTAATATTGAAAAATTTTGCATATAATTTTCCTGACTTTTTGACAAAATATGAAAATAGTTTTAACTTTTTGCACATTTACATTTGAATTATACACCATTAGAAAGGCATTTTTCTAATGGTGTATAATTCAAAGTCGTGCTCCATTCCTTGCATAGTAAAAGAGGTAGGACAAATTTTTGTCTTGCGTATTAATAAGAATATATACATAGATATATATGTAGATATACATAGATATGTTAGATAGTAACGAGCATCATTAGATAGGCAGCCACTCGCATTTTTACATATTGCTAAACAATTTCTGAAACAAATATTTTTCACTTAAAAAAATCAAATGAATTTTCAATGCAGTTAATTTTTTGAAACATTTAATTTATTTATAAAAACTAATTTTATAATTCCAAAAAAAGTAAATTACAAACTTGTGTGCTACTCAGTCGAATATAAAACGCGTGTTATGAAAAAAAAAAAAATCTTAAATAAATTCCTTCATACATTACAAAGAATTTGCAATCTAAACATTTAAATCTATAACGTAAATAAGGAATATGGCGCCTTTCGACGTTACTCTGGTACTCATTATGGCACATGAATGATTTACACTTGAATGTTGTATGAATATAAAGTCGACTATCAAATCTGATAGATCATTAGCGTCTTCCTAATTAAAGTGTAAATAATTTTTTTATATTAAATTAATTTTGAAAATAAGTTGATCACGACATAGGTAATCAAGTTTATCTTTATGAGGTGAGAATTAACGAAAAAAAAAAAAAAAAATATCAAAACTGTTCGCAAAAATGTAGAAAGAAATTACTTTTATAATATTTATTTGAAGAAGACGAAGTTGGGCAAAAATGTTACCACACAAGTTATTGAATATAAAAATTTATCCAAATTAGGTATCCAGAACTATAACTTTGAGCGCAGCTTAGTTGTGATTTTTTTTGTTCATTTTAAAATTTTTATTCTCAAAAAAAATCTCAAACTGTTGAAAATCAAGTGCTCTTAACAAATTTAGTTAATTTATTTCATTCATTATTATATTATGTAGGTCTATTTAATATGCATATCTAACGTGTTAAAATTATTGATTAGTATAATTATAGGTTTTGCTTTACTTACAAACTTATTGTTAATTATCAACAGACAAATAGCAAAAAATAGTCCCACAGTAAAATTTCTCACAATAATTTCTCATATAGAAATTGTTTTCTTGATTAAACAATGAAACTTTTTTCATTATTACACGTGTATCTATTAAATAAATACTCTCATTACTCTCTTTAAATATAGTGAACTTTTTTTACTCACACATTTTACTGAAGTATTTGATGCAAAAAATTCAAGATTCAAATCTTCACTGTACACAGATTTCATTTTGACACTGGAGTACACTGTCTTGTTTTATAAGTGTCGAAATCCTGTTTCTAACAAATACTTCAGTGTACTGTACTTTATGAAAACAAATAAATACTGTAGATCTGTTTAAAACGTGCGAGTTGAAAAACTACAGTAAAGTTTATGATATGGTAACACTTGGGAGTTTCAACATATTAATAACCCAGCGTTGTAGTAGCTTTCAGTCCTTTTTTGCGAGAGAGAATGAGAGCGCAAACAAAAAAGAGGCTCAAAGAAGAGAGGGAAAAGCTACTTATTACTTATTGTCACTTAAGTAGCATTTAGTAGTGTACATTGCAACTACAGTATATGCACTGAACTGAACTGAAGCAAATCAAACAAGACAGGTCATTGCAGTATTTGATTTATTCTTCGAGTACTGTCAAGACATTTGTACGCGACACTTAACTGTAGTATTTGATAAATAAAAAGCGGGGACAAGACACAACTTATCTTGAAACGAAAACTTCAACAAGAGGTTTTGCGCGAACCCCTGATGTCTGTCACAGGTGAAAGTAATTCTTTTTTTAATAAAAAACGTTTTGTTGCAAATTCGTACAAATTTTCATATACATATTCAAAAAATACGACATATAAGCTTTTAATTTTTGGAGGCTTGACAACTTATTAAGCGTAGAATTTTGTTTATTCATTTCAGACATAGACCTGACGTCCACTGTCACTGTTGTAGCCACCATGCTTGTTTTTTTATCATTTATTTACCTAAATGCCGTCATAGAAAAAAATATTTCATTAATAAAATAAGTTGTTCTGGTTTTAACGCCACGCCACTTGCTGATCATGAACTAAATTTATACATAAAGATATAAAATATCTATGTTGTTTTTATTTTTTTTAAGCTTAACGTTTTTTTTTTCGAGAAATGAACCAATAACGCAGTAACTGAAAGTGTTTTTTTCTTGTTGTTGTTATTGTTGTCATTGTTACAATTGTTGTTGTTTTGTTAATGTTTGCTATCTGTGACGCATTCTCTAAAGACTATTTGGATAAATTAATTTGGTAATAATAACTACTGTTATACTTTACTAGATATAATATATATATATTTGCTTGTCACCCGGTCATGAAATGTTTGAACTCTGATTCCAGTAGTACATAGTACTTTTCAAGCATTATAGATTCTTTCAAATGAGTTGAATATTTTTGATGTAGTACATTTGGAGTTCAGCGATTATGATCATTTTAACACGTAAAGAACGTTCCATATGTAAAAGGCATGGCTTCTTCTCAAAGCAAAAGGTTTTATATTTAAAAGGTTGAACAAATGGACAATTTATCTTAATAAGTATTAGCAAGAGCTATAGCCATTTCAAAATTTTTTCGTATTTAATGAAATACAACATGTCGTATGAGTAACATTTATTTATTATGAAAAAATTCTTATTACTAGGATCACCCAATGGTCAAAATTTTAACACAAGTGTATTAAATATTTTTTGGCACTTTTTGGGCAGTTTAAGTACTTTTTTGCTATTTGGTACAAAATAGAAAAGCTCATTTATCATCCCTAGTACAATGACAAATGTCAGTAAGCTTTTTGTTTTTTGTTTGCGCTGTATCCTCTTTTCAGCTTTGTGTGACCGCGTGATTTGTCGTTGAAAAATTTGCATTTGCTTAGTGGCAAAATATTAAATTTTTTTTGACTTTGTGCACACTTACACACAAATACCTTTCTAATGGTGTATAATTCAAAGTCGTGCTCCATTTCTAACATAGTAAAAAAGGTAGGACAAATTTTTGTCTTGTGTATTAATAAATAGATGACTTTTCCGTATTTTCTACGATCGTGCACATTGAATAGGTTAGAAAAAGTGAAGAATAATTCATTATACTCGTACGAAGAAATTTGCTCGAACTGAATAGATAGATATTGGAGGTCTGCACAAGCCGTCTTGTTGCAGTTTTAAAATATTTCGTTTCAAGATACGTTATGTCTTGCACTCGTTTTATATTTATCAAATACTTTAGTTCAGTGTCACCTGTAAATGTCTTGATAGTACTTGGTTATGAAAGAAGAAATACTGCACAGACCTGTCTTGTTTGATTTGTTTCAGTTCGGTTCAGTGCATGTGCATGTGTACACTACAAAATGTTACTTTAGTTTTTCGCGCTCTTCTTGTGCCTCTTTTTTGTTTACGCTCTCTCTCGTGGAAATGTGTGGGAGATACTACAATCCTGGGTGACCGATGCGTTGCAACTTGTAAATGTTACCATATCATAAATTTGACGTTAGTTTTTCAACTCGCACGTCTAACACTGATCTGAAGTGCACTAAAGTATTTGTTAGTATCAGATTTTTTTTTTTAAATGATAGAACAAGACTGTGTTCTTTATTATCAAAATAAAATCAGTGTACAGTGAAGATTTGAATCTTGATTTTTTTGGATATTATGGTTCAGTTCAGTATAAAATATGCAAGTCAAAAGAACACTATATTTCAAAATTTTGTGTAAAATTTTCAAACTGGAATGCCTCGTATACCAGAGCTTAACTGTAAAAGTGACTGTTATGACTAGTCAAATTGTGTTTACTAACCAGGACCCATCAAGGTAAGAAAAAATATTTCTTATTCAGGCACAGTGTTAATTCACATCAATCAACTCCGTGCTACACCTGAATTCATTTTCAAGTTGAAATTCGACAATATCGACCATTTATTTGAGTGTCCCACGATTAGTTCAAAGATCATGTTATAATAACTCGACACGGTGTATCTACTTACTTAGTTAGTTATTCAATCATTTATTTCTTTGATCTTGAAAAGATTGTGTTTTTAAAATACAACATTGATTGTTTAAATTAAAATTAATTTACTTATATTGTGACGCAGCAAAGTCTCTACTGGTTATCGACGCGTCGTATTCATAAGTATTATTCAAATTGATTTTGGAATTTCCAACTTATTGTGATCGTAATGAAAGCTACATCCTGTTTATCAGATTTCTATATGTGTTTTTCAAAAATATTGAAAACTACTAAATATACATAGTGTATGGAATGATTGAGGTCCGCTCATTCTCTGCTGCTGCTGCTGCTGCCTGACGCCACTATGTCATGCTCAGTTTAATAGTTCTTGTTTGATAACACCGAGCAAATATATTACTTGGTGCCCCTATCATAAAGATCAACTCGCAATCAGCTAGAATGGCCCATATAAATCGTTAGTGCATTGCTGGCACTCGTATGTTCGTATGTTGTTGTTGTTGTATTATAAATGTTTATCTTTCAGAATATTTGGTTGATATCGCGCTTCTCAGCGTCGCTTCGTAAGTACTTGAGCGTTTTGCTTTCGCTCTCGTTGACGATCTTTACTTTGGCATTTTGATTTTGGCTCGTGTTTTTAGTATTCGCAGTTGGAAAACCGTGGTGTTGTCCTTTTCGAATCGCATATGGCATATAAAACACATACACATTCAAAAGCTGTTAGCTTCAAGGTCTTTTTCAAAGCACAAATGTTTGGCACGAGTTGTATTAATGAAGAAATTGTGAAATTTGTGAAAAGATTTTGCCATTGTGATAGTATTTTTGTAAGGATTATGATAGACAGTATTTATTCTAAGTGGTGCAAGTAAATATTTGTTGAGACATTGTTTTCGCGTGATTGGCGAAAAAATAATACTTTCTTTAAAAAAAGCAAATAGTCACATGTTTCTTAAACATACTTTTAATGAGGTACATCCGCTTTACTAGACATTAGGATGAAACGTAAAAATCGAAATTTATATATATTTATACGCAAGACAAAAATTTGTCCTACCTTTTTTACTATGTTAGAAACGGAGCACGACTTTGAATTATACACCATTAGAAAGGTATTTGTGTGTAAATGTGCACAAAGCTAAAATTATTTTAATATTTTGCCAAAAAGCCAGGTAAAATTAAATGCAAATTTTTCAATATTACTATAACATCGACAAAATACGCGGTCACACAGAGCTGAAAAGAGAAAGACAAAAAGCTGACTGACACTGACTTCATGTTTTTGGTTTCCTTTTCGTTTTACATTTCCCACTGTACCAGAGATGATAAATAAGCTTTTCTATTTTGTACCAAATAGCAAAAAAAGTACTAAAACTGTCCAATAAGTACCAAAATTATGTTATACATTTGTGGTCAAATTTTGACCATTGGGCGATTCTAGTAATACTTATTGTACAAGAGATAATTTTGAAGAAATAGTAAGCACTATAAGAGTATTAGCATCACACTTACAATTAATTAGAATCGGTTGTGAATCACTCAAACTATTAATATGGGTGGTGTTATAAACTTTAACTTTTAAGGAGATATATGCGCGTGACTAGACTAGTCGCACCTGATCATAATAATTGTCTGCCATAATTTTGTAGTTGAAAAAATAAAATTTTGTGGCGCCATCGTTGTCTTGTTTTTTCTGATTATGCAAAAAAATCTGATATAACAGATTTTTCTAGATGTCTATATATTTTGGATTCACATGAAAGTTTAAATTTTATTTGCAAATTTCTTTATTATCTATTCTAGTCTTCTTTTGCATTCAATCAAAAAAACTTAATCAAAATCAGCTTATCCAATAATCAATAGAATTCATCAGCTAAAATTCAATTCAAACCCGTTTGAAACCGCAAACTACGTTTATTTAAAGAATAAATAAACTGCGCATTAAAAAAGAAAAATAAAGAAAAAAATTTCTTAAAAGAAATCTTGTATCGTAACTTTTAATAATAAATGAAACCAGATTAACATATTTTGGCAACAATATCAAAATCTTAAAAAACAGTTTACTTACGAAAATATTGGATTTAATTAAAATGTTGCTAATAAATATTTTAAACAAACATCTGCAGATGTTAAGAAAATTCTATAGATTCAAAGCTTTTAAAATAACTTGTGAAAAATTAATGAAGAAATCTTTCCATTTATTGATTTTTTTCTGCTTCTTCTTCTACATTTTGTAAATGTTACATAATGCGAAAAGTTAAAAAAATAATATATAAATGCATGAAACTTTGCTAATTAAACAGAAGTTGAAAATGTTGGTAGAATTTTATATCAAAATAATTAATTTAATAATTAAAATTTAATTATGTATTAACAATAAAATTAGCATTAAGTCTTAATAAAAGTAAAAAAAAAAAAAAACTTGTAAGCGTGAAACCTTTAACCCGGCCAAACATCAAATACCCTACACTGCAGTTTAAAGTTTTGCTTATATGGAAGGTGTCACGCCCTCTTGTCCGATTTCATCCAGTTTTTGTTGAGAGCTTGTGTTTATAGTTCTTAGTGTCTGAGTAAAATTTAGTTTTATTATCTCAAATAACGCTTTCAGTAAAGCGTTTTGAAGCTTTTGCTTAATATAGGAGGTGCCACGCCCTCTTGTCCGATTTTGCCCAGTTTTTTCTCAGAGCTTGCGTTTACAATTCTTAGTACTTATGTGTATTTTGGTTGCATTATCGTGAAAAATACTCATAAAGTTGAATTTGGAATATATTTTTTGTATGTGCGGTAGGCGTGTCCGTTAACCGATTTCGCTCATTTTCAATTCCACGAGCTATTTTTGACGACGGAAGCAGTGTGCAAAATTTCATTAAACTATCTTGCTTCGTTTTCCTAGAAAATTTATTTCCACGCTTACCCAGCCAGACAGATGGACATAGCTAATATATCGACTCAGAAGGTGACGCTGATCAAGAATATGTATACTTTTCTATATCGTTCACGTCTAATCATAGTATAAACTATGCATTTGCAAGCTCTTTTCGAAATCAAGCTTAAGAAGGTACTTGACAAATTTTCTGCTAAAATAGTCGGTTTCCTGGAGCAGAATCAACTGGTTCACATGAGTTTTTTCACTAAAGAGAGGTAAAAAAATGTATTTAAATCCAGTTGGAATTTGACTTCAGGAAGTATTATGTTCAATACCAAAAAAAAAAAAAATCACCCATTTGAATAAAATATTTTAAATAGCTAAATCATATTACATACTCGCTTTATAGATTATAATATTAAAAACTTCATACCAATTTAATACAGTTCGCAGAATTTTGTAATTTTATGAAGGGAATTTTTTTTTCTGAGTTGTTTGTAGTAATTATTTTTAATTTTTTTATATATGTATTGTTTTTGTTGTTATTCTAAATTAATCTGTTTTTTCTTTAATTAACTTATTGTTGGTAACAGATATAGCACAATATAAATAAGGGTGTTTTTTTTTAGAGGTATAGAACTTCGAATTGAAATAAAACACAAGAAAATCGTTTTAATGCCCATCAATTTGGCTTTATTGGAAGGATAAATTTATGCCGCCGCGGCTGGCTCGAATAAAGCCAATTCTACAGGTCCAATTTTCAACCACTTTTTCGAGCATATGGGGCCGTATGTCGGCAATAACGCCACGAATGTTGGCTTCCAAGTCCCCTAACGTTTCTGGTTTGTTGGCGTAGACGAGCGACTTCACATATCCCCAAAGAAAATAATCCAATGGTGTCAAATCACACGATCTTGGTGGCCAATTAACAGGTCCATTCCGCGAAATTATGCGCTCATCGAATGTTTCCTTCAATAAATCGATTGTGACGTGCGCTGTGTGACATGTAGCGCCGTCTTGTTGGAACCACAACTCATCCACATTCATGCCATCCAATTCGGGAACAAAATAGTCGGTTATCATGGCTCTATACCGGTCTCCATTAACGGTAACTGACTCTCCAGCATTATTTCGGAAGAAGTATGGCCCAATGACTCCACCAGC
This sequence comes from Calliopum simillimum, assembly GCA_951812925.1. Lineage (NCBI taxonomy): Eukaryota > Metazoa > Arthropoda > Insecta > Diptera > Lauxaniidae > Calliopum > Calliopum simillimum. The sequence continues at coordinate 26,763,379 of OX638372.1, forward strand.
CCATAGAGCACACCAAACAGTCAGTTTTTGTGGATGTAATGGCGTCTCAAGGGTCTCATGTGGATTCTCTTCACTCCAAATGCGGCAATTTTGCTTGTTGACGTAGCCATTCAACCAAAAATGAGCCTCATCACTGAACAAAATTTTGCGATGAAAATCAGCATCGAGATCAATCTCATTTTCGGCCCATACACCAAAATCACGACGCATTGCATGGTCTCGCGGCTTTAATTCTTGCACAAGCTGGATCTTGTAAGGTCGCAAGCCAAGATCTTTGCGCAAAATCTTCCATAAAGTTGATGGACAAAGCTCCAATTGCTGTGCACGGTGGCGAATCGATTCATTCGGGTCCTCTTCAACATTTTGCTCTACAGCGGCAATTGTTTCTTCGGTGCGCACTGTTCGACGTCTCTGCGGATGCGTATTATCACATAGAGTAAACGTAGTGGTTAACCGAATTAATTGCTCTGATGGACGATTATGTCGACCATAAAATGGACGGAGCTTGCGGTAAACTTCGCGAACTGAACCATTATTTTCGAAATAAATTTGCACGATTTGCAAGCGTTGTTCTTTTGTCAACCCATTCATGATGAAATGGCAAACCAAACTGAACATAAATGACATTAGAAATACCAGATTTGACCACAAAATGCCAGTTTTATCTCTATTCGAAAAACAAACCTCTAAAAAAAACACCCTTTATATACTGTTGACATAATTTTTTTCTTATATTTTTTCTCACAAAAGTAAAAAATTGTTGAAAAAATGTTAAAATTTTTTCTTTAGTAAGTTTATAAATGTAAGTTTATAAGTTAAGTTAAAAAGTGTTGATAATTTTAAAACACTTTAAAATTTTAAACATTTTTAAAACTTCGAACATACTGTTTAAATCGAAAAATTTTTCAAATATCGAAAAATTTTTCAAATATCGAAAAATTTTGATCTTTTTCAAATTTTGCGAAATTCAAAAAAATATTATTAAAATTATGAAATGTTGCAACGGAATTTGACAAAATATTAACAAAAATGTTAAAAAAAGTCGGAAAATGTTATTAATGGTATTAATAAGTATACTTAGCGTCACAAATATCTGCTGCTAGCTCTCTAATTCCATTGCTAGGTCTCGCCGATTTCACACTCTCACCTTTCTTAGGTCTTCTTGTACATGATCTATCCAGAGTATGCTCGGTCGCCCTCTTCTTCGCTTTTCAATAGGTTGTAGGGCAAAAGCCTGACGGGTAATTCTCTTTCTGGGCATTCTTAGAATATGCCCCAGACATCTGAGCCACTGTGCTTTTATGTATCTTATAACAATTCTATTTGCAATGAGTCGCTCCAATTCCTCGTTGTATCGGATGCGTTATTCATGATCGGATAGTCTGACAGGACCAAAGATTTGCTTAGTTTCTTTCTTTCAAAGCTCATGATTTGGTTAATGTCGCTCAATTTCAGTATCCAATACCCGCAATAGTATGTATATTTTTCCTGACCTCAAATCAAAAAATTGGTATGATAAATGTACTGCCAAGTTAGTGGAAATTTAACGAGGATTCCAAAAAGAAAGTTATAAATGGGGATGTGAATAGAACTTTAAAGACCCTGATTTTTTCAAAATTCTTTTAAGCTCTACATAGCAAAAAGTCTAGGGATAAAGTATAAACTTATTTATACTAATTGTTTTTATAAACTTATGTATTCCAATTTCTTATATAACACAGGTTTACAAAAAAAAAAAAATGTCATGGCGTTTTGATCAGACTATGTGTTTCCTAGGGACTTTGAAGTCCTAAATCCGAATCCGGGGTTCGTTTTTTTCCAGAACGTCTGAGAAAAAAGATTTCAAGGTCATATGGAGGTCAAAATGGTCATGTGTCGTTTAGTGATAAATTCGCTAAAATTCTGAAACTATTTTTTTATCATTGAATTCTTAGTCCTTAAAATGAATATGTAATCAAAAACGGTATCTCGGACCCAGTTTCGGAGATATAGCCATCGGAAGATCCGGATATATCTTCTATGAAAACCACTATAAGTTGAGAACCCCTAGATGGATTTAAAAAATTTTGATGTTATATGAAAGGTATTTTGACAACCTAAAAAATTGGATTCAAAGTTTTGGAAATATGACCTTTTTTTGAAATTTTGAGAAATTTTTCAATTACAAAAACCAAAAAAAAACAACAACACCAGCAACAACAAAAACAACAACAACAAAATACCTTTCATATGACATCAATATTTTCCAAATCCATCCAGGGGCTCCCAACTTATAGCGGTTTTCATAGAAGATATATCCGGATCTTCTGATGGCTATATCTCCGAAACTAGGTCCGAAAGACCGTTTTTGATCACATATTCTTTTTAAGAACTAAGAATTTAATGATAAAAAATTAGTTTCAGAATTTTAGCGAATTTATCACTAAACGACACATGACCATTTTGACCTCCATATGACCTTGAAATCTTTTTTCTCAGACGTTCTGGAAAAAAACGGACTCCGGATTCGGATTCAGGACTTCAAAGTCCCTAGGAAACACATAGTCTGATCAAAACGCCATGACACTTTTTTATTTTGTAAACCTGTGTAATTTATACAATTTTTACAAAACAATTTTTACAATTTTTTCTAAACCAAATTTGTTATGAACTATAAATTTTATACGAAAATTGTATAAAAACTTTTGACAAAACGTCAAAACTTCCGTCATCGAATACACACAAAATTTAGCATTTGTGAAAAAATCATTTTGCGCAGCAGTTCGGAGTGAAAATTGTTAAAAATAAAAAACTTGAAAGTAGTGTTGGAAAATAAAGCATAAGTACTTATTATAAGTAAAGTAAAAAGACTGTGTGGTATAAAAAGTGTTAAAGTTAAAATGGAAAGAAAAATAGTGTCTTTTTTTTGCCTTCCAACGTGAATTTTGATGCATTTGACAATCGTCTCTTAAAATGAATAAACACATGTAATTATTGTTAGACATTGTATTTTTTTATTATGAAATTTATACTGCGTAAGTATCAATATCATTTTTTAATTCCGAAATATTTATTCGAAAATTATTCAAAATTGGTTTATATATGCAAAACAATATGAATTTTATACAAAATGGTTTAAAATACTTTCATACGAACTTCCATATAAAATTTATACAAAAATAGTATAAAAGATTTTATATGGTGATACTATTAAATTTAAACCAAAATAGTGTAAATTGTATTAATACTTTATTTGAATAAATTTTATACGAACAAGTATTAACAGTTTGTATACCAAGTTGTAGCATAGATTTTATACCAAATTTGATGTGGATTTGTATTCATTCCGATTTGGTTTGAATTTTTCAAACTATTTGCTGAGTGTAAAATCAATTACATTTTCCAGGCCTTTTTTTTTTTTTGAATTCTAAAGAAAAGTAATTAAAATTTTTCCGAACAAAATGTTAAATCTCATTGAGTTTTCAATAGACTTCCCCGGCAGTAATAGGAGAAAATGTGCAAATATTTTTAGTTGTCATAGGGGTGCATAGTAATATTTTTATTTGCTCTTAAGTTATAATTGCACAGTTGTTTAATTAAAATTATAACTCGTAAAACGACACCATAAAAATCGCACTTGAGTATAATTTTATTATGCATAGTGACGTTTATTAACTAATTTGTTATATTATTTTTTATTAACCTTTTTTATCTTAAATCAATGGGCAAACGTCATCATCATCATTGTAAATTCTTTCTTTTTTATGCAAAATCTACAAAAAAAAAAAAAAAAAAAAAAAACTGATTAAGGAAGTTATGAAAAAAGTTTATTTTTCTTTCTTGTGCTATGTAAACACAGATGTTTACAGTAACAAAAAAGAAAAAAAAAAATCGAAAATTAAAAGAACGCAGAAATTAAATACCCGTAATATACTCTAATAAATAAATATTATATGTATATATTTCATTAAAATTTTAACGATATCTTTTAAATTTCTTTAAGAGGAAATAAAATGAGGGCGTGTTTTTTTTTTTTTGTTGTCGTTAGTAATAGTAAACATATCTTTATTGTTATTCAGATAATGCGCAATATTTGTATGTAGAAAATATTTACGCAAATGTATCACCGTAGCTTAAGAAAAATGCACTTTTTAAACTTTTAATTAAATCTTTGCTTAATGCTTCATGCAACCAACCATTTGCACTTTGTTTTTCAAAAATTTCTGCGGCAAAAGATCAAAAAAAGAAGCTGGAACAACAAAGAATTGCTCGCTTGCCACGTCCAATTTCGCAATTATGTTTTACATACATTAAATTCCAACTTTTGGCCTTAGTAGACTACTTATTGCCTTTGATAGTGCTTCTCGAGAAACTTTTTTCCTGCAAGAAACCTTTGAAGCAAGATCTATCAAACTCATGATTGCTCTATCATAGCAATTCTGAACTCAGATTCGAGCTTAGCCTCAAAAGTTACGTGATAAAATATATGTATGTGACATCTACATATTTAATAAGAAAACTTAAACGTTTCTCCGCACATCAAAATTATTAATTTCTTGTATATTTTCTGCAAATCATGTGAAAGATAACATTTCTCAAATCTAAAAACTAAAAAAATTCTATATAATTTTTTGTTGCTAAGCCTTGGGAAGAGTGTCTAAAAGCAACTTAAGTGCGATAATTTCGAAATTTGCAGATAAAATTTCTTGAAATTTACCTCAATTAACGCAAAAACATTGTACATACTATGAAAGCTAAATCAAAAATAAAGGGCGAAGCGCCAATTGTAAAGAAATAAACAAATGAATACAATAAAATTAATTTACTTCATATACGAGTGAATTCATTCGAATTGACGTTTGTATCTGTGTCTCGAAAAATATATATGTATATACAAATGTACATATATACTCGTAGAGTCTCGTGTTAAGCTAAAATGAATTGATTGATGAGGCGCGTACGACAACAACAAGAAATTAGCAACAAAAAGACAATAACAAAAAGTAAAAAAAAAAAAAAAAATCCAACAAGAAAATAACAAAATAATAACTTAATAGCTTAAATAAAAAAACATAAAAAAATTCATTGGTATAATAAAAACATTTTTTATTTTTATGATAAACACCTAAGCAAAACATAGAAAAAGAACATGAAATTGAAAATCTATGTATTTTTGCAAAATGTATAAATTTATATTTTTTAAATTTATTTTGAAAATTTTGAACACACCTGCATATTTGGAAAATTTTTGCGAAACAAAAAACTCATTGAAAAATAACTCGACGATGTCAGAGAGTTCTAGAATCTAGATCCTTATTCGTTAATGCTTAGTGAGAGCGTTATCTAAGCTGTCAATGCGAACAATAAGCATTGATCATTCTGATTTTGGATCAAATGTCGCGTTTTGCAACAGACTGCATTTACTCACGTACTTCGCACATATTTCGTTGATAACCTTAGCGTAAATACGAACTCTTATGCTTTCTTTAGAGACACTGTCGACGGCAGTGCAATATTCTTTGAAGACTTGTCGAGGCTATTATCAAATTACTTGCTTTTATTAGTTTAGAACGTTGCTCGAGGACGTAATTGTTCTACATGGCTTTATTATCATTCATTTACTCAATTGGCGAATTGGTTATGACTATTGCCAGTCTCTCTAAGAGAAGTAAATAGCTAGTGATTCTAGTTGAAAAATGTATTTGAGGTGGGATTCAGTATTTCGCAATGTTGGTCTGTAGCGGATGATTTAACAAAAGAATGCAAATGTTACCATACATTTATTTGTTTCAACACAATTCCGAAATATTTTCAAATAAATATTTGATTGTACACAATAGACGTTGTTTTAAATTTTAACTCATGATATATATTTTTAAAAGTACATATAATTAAAAATAACTTATTATTTTTGATAAAACGTTACATTTTTGCTGATTCAATTCCTGTCAAGTTGATGCTATACATACCGGTTTTTCAAAAGCTTTTCACAAGGTCCCTCATAGTGCCCTATTTGCAAAATTAAACATTGCCATTTAACTTTTTTAAGCTGCAAACAATACTATTTGGTCTCTAAAGTTCGTTTTGTTTTCTTTAAATATTTATATAGTGTGAAATATTTTGAGGCAACTTCTGGGGTCCCGCAAGTTTATATACAAGATTTTTGCTTTACGCAAAAGACTTAAAGTTATTTAGTAAAGTTTCTAACGTCAATGATTCTGTTTTATTGCAGAATGATCTGAATAAGTTGCTAGACTGGAGCTTACGAAATTGTCTCCCTTTGAATTTCAATAAATGTTTTTCGGTTTTCAGTGTGAAATTCGACTCTAAGTTCACTTCTGCTGAACATATCAATTACGTTGTATCCAAAACCTTTTTATACCCTACACCCAGGGTATATTCACTTTGTCCTTCCGTTTGTAACGCAGAGAAGGGGGCGTGGCAGATATAGAAAAGTATATATATTCTTGATCAGCGTCACCTCCTGAGTCGATATAGTCATGTCCGTCTGTCTGGCTGGCTGGCTGGGTGGCTGGCTGGGTGGCTGGCTGGGTGGCTGGCTGGCTGGCTGGCTGGCTGGCTGGCTGGCTGGCTGGCTGGCTGGGTGGCTGGCTGTGTGTTGAAATTTACTTTTTGGGAAAACTGAGCAAGATATTTCAATGAAATTTGGTACACTGCCTCCGTCGTCAAAGCTAGCTCGGGGGATTGAAAATGAGCAAAATCGGTCAACAGACACGCCTACCGCCCATACAAAAATTATATTCAAAATGCAATTTTAGGAGTATTTTTCACGACAATGCAACCACAATACACATAAGTACTACAAATTGTAAGCGCAAGCTCAGGTAAAAAACTGAGCGAATTCGGACAAGAGGGCGTGGCACCTCCCATACAAGCAAAAGCTTCAAAACGCTATACTGAAAGCGTTTTTTGAGATATTCGAACCAACTTCGACTCAGACACTAAAAATTATAAATGAAAGCTCTCAGCAAAAATTGGTTGAAATCGTACAAGGGGACGTGGCACCTCCCATATAAGCAAAAGTTTCAAAATGCTATACTGAAAAAGTTTTTTGAGATAATCCAACTAAATTTCACTCTGACACTAAAAACTATAAATGCAAGCTCTGAACTAAAACTGGGTGTACTCGGACAAGAGGGCGTGGCACCTCTCATATAAGCAAAATTTTCAAAATACTGCAGTGTAGGGTATTTATTTTTTGGCCAGGCCAAAATTTACACCCTTACTAGTTTTTAATTGCTTTTATTCGTAGAAATAGAGCTGAGTTTACTGATTCTCATACCCTTTTAACTCTTTACAATTCCTTTGTGAGGTCTAGATTAGAATACAGTCTTTTATTTGGAGTCCTTACTTTTCAATACATTCTTTTAGAGTTGAACAAATCCAAAAATAATTTATGAAGATTGCATTGCGTTCTTTAACTTCTATTACATCCATCCTATAATGGTCGCTGTCAACTCCTCTTCAATAAATCTCTTGAAACACGGCTTGACATCCATTCTCATACTTTTTGTTGATGTGTACCGCTGGGAGACTCACCTGTAATCGTATGCAGCACCAACATTTACCTTATCTCGTTGATGTCACTAAAGTTAACTTCCACAGCGTGTGTCGAAGGTGTCGCTAAAGTATACTTTCACACCGTGTCTCAAACTACTGGAAATATATCGCCACCCGTGCCTCAAAATTATGTCTCGAAAATACGTGCCTCAAATGTTGTCCCAAAATGAAGTAAAACACGCCTTCCTTTTGACTTACGTTAAAATTTATTATTTATTGATTTTAATTTACTTTAGGATTTAGTAGACTTTAATTTTATAGTATTTTTAGGTTAAATTTTAATTTCTTTTACCACCGCGAAATTAGCTGCTGCTATCGTCAAAAATGAAAATAGAAGTGACCGAATAAATAAAAATTGGTCTGTCACGTAATTTGACGTAGCAGTCGCACTGACAGATGGGTGCGTTTACATTGCCATAATTATGACATGCATTTTAGGTGTGTTCGCGTACAAGTTTGCATCGCAGTCAAAGTTGCTTGCAACTTTTGGATTGTGACGCGAACACTTTTTCTAAAAAACTTTTATCCAGTTTTTGGTAAAGATCCCATAAAAATAGGATACAATGAGGTCAAGTATACTAGAACAAGTTTTATCCAAAATGTACTAATGAGGGTTTTCCTAGTAACAGAATGTACTTTCAGGAACAGCATTCAAAAAGTTGTTTGACCTCAAAAATGTTGCACAGTTTTATCAATATATATTTTTAGAAATTCTCAACCAAATCTATTATTTGTTGTTTTCTCAGTGTAGCAATGAAATGCCTAGATATAATTAAAGCAAAAGTAAATAAAAATATTAGAATGATAAATATTTGCAAATATTTTTGTAACAACACAAATTAATTAAAAAAGTGTTTTATCTCGAAGCAACCTTATTTTGCAAATTAGCAAAAACAAATACGAAAACCGCGTAATAACCGCAGGTTTAATAAACTTCAATGACCTTACTGTGTGTGGTCAATAACCCAATGAAATTTGATGCTGAACCAAAATGCTATATAACCGCTTCAAGTAAACATAAAATATCAACAAATAAATTAAAGAAAATGTCATATTTTGGCAACGAAAACATTATTATGCGCATAGTACATTGTGTATTTTCGAAAATATTGACTCATATAAATGTTTTAAGGCAAATTCTTCTTTTCCCTATGCTATGGGAATTAAGTAATTTTCATCTACAATGTTTAAATAGATACAAGAATCATGCGTATTACTTTTCAATAATGACTGTTCGTCTACGGTTTAAATTCGTTGAACTATTGGGCTTCATCATGAACAAATATTCTCAAGAACTTTTTCAGAAACTGGAATGAAGACTGCATTGCAATCTGAGAAAAAATTTTCGAAAATATTTATTCATCTACGACTACAGATAGTAATTGAAACTTATCATGAAGAAATGTTCTCGAAAATTTTTTTCTCTCGAGATAGTAATTGAGACTTATCATGAAGAATTATTCTCGAGAGAAAAAAATTTTCGAGAACATTTCTTCGTAATAAGTCTCAATTACTATCTGTAGTCGTAGATGAATAAATATTCTCGAGAATTTTTTCTCAGATTGCATTGCAGTCTTCATTCCAGTTTGAGAAAAAAATTTTAGAGAATATTTGTTCATGATTCTCGAAATTTTTTTTCTCTCGAGAATAATTCTTCATGATAAGGTTCAAGTAATAATCAAAAAACAATTTTAAGGGTCTCTTTTATTTCTGAAACAGAAGAATTAATACAATTAAAAGTTGTGAGTCTTCTACTTTTCAAATAATTCTCTAATGCTTAGTGTGCCTGACGAATCCATATGTTTTTCTTGCCTAATGGAAGAAACTCTACATACTTGTTATCAATTTAGTGCACTTGGTATGGAACAATATAAAAATAATATTGTGCTCCGCGTAATATGGGGTAATAATCGCAATAACAACAAATTTAACTCAAACAACACTGTGTTGAGTACTAAGTAGTAAGAGGTATGGTACGATTATGGTATGCATTCTCTTATTATTTTTATTATATTAAATATTAAATAAGAAAATCAACCAAACAACAATAGACAATCTTGTTGTTGTTGTTGTTCTCAATGTAACTGTTTTGTTGTTATTCTGATCGAGGGCGTTGTACCGTGCTATCAACCATTTGTATGTTTCCTTGAAGATCATCATACTCTCTTATGGCTGTCGTACATTCTATAATGATAGTGAAAATTTAAATGCGAAATAATGAAGCTGCGATGTTTAAATAAATCATTTAAAACTTGTAGTTTTTCTTCATTAGGTAGTGAGTTTAGAGTTATTATAATTACTAGATTCGCCCAATGGTCAAAATTGTATTAAATAATTTTGATACTTTTTGGACAGTTTAAGTGCTTTTTTTGCTATTTGGTACAAATCATCCCTGTTGCAATGACAAATGTGAAACGAAAAGAAGTCAGTGTCAGTCAGCTTTTTGTCTTTCTCGTTGTGCTGTATCTTCTTTACAGCTCTGTGTGGCCGCGTATTTTGTCGTTGTAAATATTGAAAATTTGGATTTAATTTTACCTGGTTTGATGGCAAAATATTAAAATAATTTTAACTTTGTGCACATCTACACACAAATATCTTTTTAATGGTGTATAATTCAAAGTCAAGTGTGTATAAAACATAGTAAAAAAAGGAGGACAAATTTTTATCTTGCGTATTAATATATAGATAATTATAACATTTTTATATATAATTTATATTTTTAGAAAATGTTACAAATATTTAATATAATCTTTTCATTCTTGTTTTTTTCAGGCATGCGTATGACCATGTCCACATCATCCACAATGACACCACGTATACATAGAAAGGGTTTTCGTACACCCTCCAAAAGGCATCCAGGAAAAGCTTTGCCTGGTAAACTCCACTCAATATCCAGGGTTAGTAAAAAAAGCATTTCTTAAAGTTTATATCATTGTAATTTTGACATCATTCATTCGTTCTTTCATTCATCTGTACAGATTGGCCCTGGTAAAATACCATCAGGCAAACGTTTTCCACAACGACCACATCCACCGCCTTGTGATAATTCCAATGACAGCGGTTTTGGTTTTGATCAACATCTTGAAGTACAACAAGGCAACAATGCAAGCAGCAGCAGCAGTAGTAACAACAATAACATCAGTAATAGTAATAGTAACAATAATATCACCAGCAGCAGTAGCAGCAACAGTGGTATTCTTAATCCTAACAACAACAATAACAGCAGTGTAGGAAACAATAATCTAAGCAGTAACAGTAGCAACACAACCAGTAACAGCCCAATGCAGCCTTCACCGCAACAGCATTTAATACGCGCAATACCATCATCTAGGTAATTAAATATTTCATATAGCTATATCAAGAGTATTCGGTTTTTGTTTGATTTGATTGCAAAGGAGAATGGACAATATGTTAACCCAACATCAACTGTAATGTGATAAATGCTATGATACTATCCTTTTTTTTATCATACTACTTTAGTAGAAGTAACTTTTTGTAAGTTCCTTTAAATGATTATTGATAGTGGTATCAATACATATTTGGTCATTCTCCTTTATTCGAAATTTATAAATGGATTTAAAAAAGTGTATGCAAAATCGCCCCAAATAAAATAAGTCATTTCGCCCTAAAACTTAAGGGGAAAATAAACCAAAATAATAGAAACTTTACAATGAAGTGTATAAGTTTCTTGTAAAGTAGTTTTATTCGATTTTGCATCCACCTTTATTCAAGTTTTGATTTGATTTAAATTTTTTTTTATGCATGATCTCTCAAAAACTTTTTTTTTTCGCAAATAAAATAAGACTTCGTTATTTCATGTCCATAATTTCTTGCTTTGCGTGGTTTGGTAGTAAATGTTAAAAATTTGTTTTAACTTTCTAATTTTAAATTCATTTATGTACATTTTTTTGGTTAATTTTGCATGTTTTATAAAAAAACAGATTTTATTGCAAAAGTTTAGATCCCACATTAATGTCTGATATATTGAAGCAAAGCAAAACTAATGGTCTTTACCACTTCCCTTCTTGGCCCTCACTAATTTGAGAAAAATTGAAGGATTTGAAAACAAAACACATTATTTAATACGAATGTCATAGTTGAGTTTCCGTTAAAATATAAGTGATTTCTCTCAAAAACCTAAAGCGATCAAAAAAGCCATACTTCCTGTTTCATTCTCTAATCGAGCGAGTCTCTTACGACCCGAGTATTTTGTTAGACTTGCAATAACAAATTATTTGAAAATTATCGGTTTCTGAGCTTTGACGTGACACTCACGACATTTTGGTTAGTTTTGCGTGTTCTTGGAAGAAAAGGTTATGTTTATAATAATACTTTCTGTTTTATGCTCTAATCAAGCGAGTCTCTTACAACCCAATTATTTTTTGACTGTTTTGCAATAACAAATTGTTTGAAAATTATCGGATTCTGAGTTTTGTCGTGACACTCATGACATTTTGGTTAGTTTTGCGTGTTCTTGGAAGAAAAGGTTATGTTTATAATAATACGTCCTGTTCCACTCTCTAATCAAGCGAGTCTCTAACAAACCGAGTATTTTTGTTTGACTGTTTTGCGATAGCAAACCATTTGAAGATTATCAGATTCTGAGTTTTGGCGTGCACTCATGACATTTTGGTTAGTTTTGCGTGTTCTGGGAAGAAAAGGTGATGTTAATAATAATACTATCTATTACCCGGTGCGCGTTGCATCACATTTTTCCCGCTGCGTTTTTAATATGTAACAAATCGTATTCAGTTAGTAATTGACCCTGGGAACTGTGACACTCATGACATTCAGTCAAGGCTTTTGCTTGACAATTTTTTTAAATCACTTCCACACAGTTTTTTTTTTTTATTGAATGTTGTGAAAGAATGATTTATTTTGCGTAAATCTTTTTTAATGCTTGGAGAAAACTACATTGATAATATCTGTGGCAGAAAGGAAAAACGGCTTTAGTCAACTTAAGCAAAAATTGAGTAAAGAACACCACGATGATCTTCGTATTTGAAAGTTGCTTTGAATAATATTGTTTAATTTTTTGGGTATTTAAGGATAGGTGAAGTTTGACTTATCTCATTAAGGTCCGGATTCACACTCATTAGTTAACTAATTAGCTAACTAAAATGGTGACAAGAGTTAAACTAATGTGTTATACTCACTGTGTTTCACTTAACTAAAACAATGCACAAGGAGAAAAATTATTCAATTATTTTGGCGTTACAATGACATTGATAGTCATATCACTTCAATAACCATGGTTTAGCACAAATAGCGTATTTTCTAACCACAGCTGGAAAGCTCAATGCCGACAATCAACCCCAATATGTATTACAAATTGCATCTATATTTGCGTCGCTTTCGGAATCAAACTCAAAATTTTCTACGCCTGAAAATATTTTAAGATTTTCACAAAACTTATGTGGACTCTATTCCTTCAGCATCAGCTGTTGATAGACTTATGGTTAACCAAAAAAATTTGGGAGCTTAAATCTGAACTGAAAAATAAAATTCTGTTGGTTAAACCTATGTCATTAGTTAACTAATGTCTGTGAATCGGGTCTAAGGCGTACAATCTATGGAAACTGATTAGTTTTACTGGAGGTAACATTATAATTGAATTTGTTTTGAAGCTTAAAAGTGAGCTCCTGCAAAATAGAAAAATCAGACTTAAGTAGTTTTTCCTTTTCACCGCAGATATTGGGGGTTATCGTGAATCAAGATTCCCCGGGAATTTTCTTAAACTGCAATAGAGAATGCACTGCAGTCTGAGAAAATTCCCCGGGAATCTTGATTCACAATAACCCCCATTAACTTATGGCAAAGTATTAAAATTTACCTTTTTTTTATTGAACCATTGATATACTTATGCCTATATTAAATTGGGAATAATTACTGACGTTAAGGACACTTTGAATAATTGAATATTTTCATGAATAATACGTTGAGATTTATATCCTTTTGAAAAATTAAAAAAATTGTTTTGAATTAAGTAAATGTTTCATATCAAACGTTGACCACGTGCACAACCTCGTACCAGCTGTAAGTAGTATTGAAAATAAAAAAAAAAATAAAAATAAAACTGATTACGTTCAATAAGAAACAATATATTTTTGCTTGTTGCTACTTAGTACTAAATTTGTTTATTGTAAATATTTATTAATAAACAAAACTTAATCGCGATAATGTAAGCAAATATGCAGGAAATCGAATGAAAGTAAATACAATTGTTTTGTTTTTTTGTCAATTACATACTAAACAAAAGATAACCAGATAGACATAAACAAAATAAAAAATAAATTTATTAAATTAAAATTTCTATATTGAATTTATGTATAAAAACATAATTATTAAATAGTTTTTTTTATAAAAGATGATTTCAGTTCGAAATTAACTAAAAAAGTATGCTGAATATAAAATATTTTTGAAATATCCCCTTGAAACCAGATCTAGCTGAACAAATATAAAGTTTTTTTTTTCTTTTTTTTTTTTTAATTATTTGCTGTGTAGTCTTGTCTGCTATATATATAATTTATATCTTTTTTATTTTCTTCATACATATGTTAATTGCTAATTTATGTATAACACTTTCTGTTCATTTTTATATAATTAAATGAAACAAAACATTTTCGTTTTGTTTACCATGACCTACGACGTGACAGCAAAAAATTTTATTTGAATTCATTGTTCGCTTCGCTTTGTGTCTCGTGCTTAATGACTAAACCCCTTAATAATTCGATTATTCCAGCTATTGTGCGGCACTCGATTGATTTGTTTACTCATTTTTGTTTTTTTTTTTTTTTTAATTCTTGTCGCAAATTATAAAAAACTTATTTTATTTAAGTAACTATGAGTATTTAAAGATTCAACTAAAAAATTTAATATTTGGTATTGAAAATTTTTTAATAAAACCAAAAATTCTGTGAATAATTTTTCACTTTTGACTATGATTTTTAAAAACTGTTGTCTCTTGACCTTATCACCAACGGAAATAATGTCATACAAATTTTATCAGTTATCGATGTTTAAATGTATTTTTTATATATTTTATATAAAATGAAAACTATTTAATCTTCAAGAAAATACTAGTTGCCAAACTTATTTAATTTTTTTAATTTTCTCGCTTAAAGCCTCAATAATAACTGTCTAAAAAATAAACAACTAAATTCTTTCATACTCTACTTACATAACAAAAAGCCACAATGCGTTCCTGGTGTTAGGTTTATCACGAGGGCGATTTAATTTAAAGTGCAAAGAGTGTGTTTTTTTGTGGGGTTTTTTTTGTTAAGTGTTTTTATTTATTAACGCCAACCAATTGTTGATCATTCGTAAGTTCTGCTTTTGTAAACATATTTTGAATTTTTCATTGTACAAATTAATATTGACAAGAGCTGGTTTCTTTTTTTTTATAATAAATTTGGTAAAGTACAAAAAAATTAATATTGTTTGTGACATTTTTCTAAATATATTACTTATTTTAATCTTTAGATTTTAATCAGACATATTTATATTGTATAATGGTTATATCTCAATAACTAATTCTACAGCGGATGTTCCAGTCAAATAAATTGTTTATTGTTTCAAAACAACAGTATAATTTTTTTTTAGCTGACTCACTAACACGTTTCTCTGATAAATAAGCAATACTGACATAGAAATAAAAATCGAAAAGTTTATTTTAAATCGAAGTTAACATATATTTTTACAAAAATGCTATGATAACTCATTTTTTAAACCCCTTAAGGGGGGTCCCTTGCAAAATTTAGATAAAACTAGTAAGAGTGTTACCTTTGGCCTGGCCAAACATAAAAAAACCCTACACAGTAGTATTTTGAAAATTTTGCTTATATGGGAAGTGTCACGCCCTCTTGTCCGAATTCACCCAGTTTTTTCTCAGAGTTTGAGTTTATAGTTCTTAGCATTTGCGTGAAATTTGGTTGGATTATCTCAAAAAATGTTTTCAGCATAGCGTTTTGAACCTTTTGCTTATATGGGAGGTGCCACGCCCTCTCGTTCGATTTCGAAATTTCATTGAATTATCTTGCTTAGTTTTCCCAAAAAATGTATTTCCACACACAGCCAGCCAGCCACCCAGCCAACCAGACAGACGGACATGGCTATATCGACTCAGGAGGTGACGCTGATCAAGAATATATATACTTTTCTATATCTACCACGCCTCCTTCTCTGCGATACAAACGGAAGGACAAAGTGAATATACCCTGGGTGTAGGGTATAAATATCAAAAACATTCCCCGTTGCCGAGAGAGGGAATAAATGTTCAACTGACTTTAATTAGTTTTTCCTCTCCAACAGTTCTCTCGAACATACCAACCCCTTTTTTCAACCCGTCAAGGGGGCCCCCATACAAATTTCATATTCATAGTTTTGCATGGAAGTCCCCTTAAGGGGTGGAAAAAAGGGCGGAGTACGTTCGAGAGAAATGTTGTAGAGAAAAAATTAAAATTTTTTCCTTCTCCCGGCAAATAGGAATTTTTTTTTGATGTTTTTATCCAAATTTTGTACGGGACCCCAATCAAGGAGTGGAAAAAAAGGGTTAGTACGTTCGAGAGAAATATTCTAAAGGAAAAATTTATGGAGGTCGGTGAACATTTTTTCCTCTCCCGGCAACGAGAAACTTTTTGGAACTCTTTCACCCACATTCAATTTTTTTTTTTTTTTTATAAATTGCAATTTATAAAAAAAGCAATATATTTTTGAAACTTGAAAAATTTTATAAAAAAAAATTCTTTAATTCTTAAATATTATATTTGTTCATGTAAGAGAGGGGGTGTCTGTCTTCAGCAGCCTTTGCCAACATCTCTATTTTCTCTTTTAGAAAAGGGGGAAACCGCTACTGCGGTCTCTGCCATTACGAAAATTGTCCTGTTCTGGATTTAAATATATTAGAAATACATAAGAACTGATGATTTTTACTTTCCGCTTTTGATTTTCATAGCAAAATCTCTATAGGTATAAAAAAAGTGTTCTTTGCTTCTTAGAAAATTTCCTTGGCAGTCTTTTATTTGTTTGGTCTAGTTTATTCTCCTTTAGAACAGCTTTTAATAGTCGAGTTTTTCTTTCTTACTTCCACTTTTTAATTTTTTTCGATCAACTGCTTTTGAAAATGGATATATAACAGAAAAATTCATGATAACACAATTCTTACATAATACAATATTCTACATATTTCCTGCACACTAAAAACTGATAGTTCATTTTTCTTACTTTTGATTCCCATTAGTATTGATTTTAAACTTTTTTGGTATTAAATTCCGATATTTTTCCAAAAAAGTTTGAAAATTATTCCAAAATAGTATGAAATTCATTCCAAAATAGTTTAAAACTAATACTTTTTTTGGCATTGTTCTTTTGCTTTTAAAATTAAACTAAAATTTTTACCGTGTACAAAAAGAGATTATCTTGCATAAAACGACACCTCGACCACTGGAAAACTCGAAAAATTAATTGAGTTATACCAATTTTTAATTGAAATATGAAATCTCATGTTTGTAGATATTCATGTTCAAAATCCTCAAATCATTCAAAATTTCAGAAAAAACTACTCTCTATTCCTTTGAGAGACTTCAACACTGTTCAGCAAGATACTTTTTTTTTTTGGCTTTATTGCGAATTTGTTGCTTGTCATATAACGTCGCTCTTATGCCAGATTCAGAAAAGTGCAACTTTTTCAGTCTAACACTAATGTGGTTTTCTTTCAAAAAAGATATGCCAGAAGTATGTAAGCGATATCTGAAATAGTTTAATTAAAAAAATTAAAAGTTCATAACGGTTTATAACAGTTTATAATAGTTTATAACAGTTTATAACAGTTTTAAATAGCAGTTTAAAATTTAATAATTTGCAATTTTTACAATCTGGCATTAGAATGACGATAGGTATATACCGTGAATAAAAGTCGGTACAACTTTCTAAAAAAACACAGGTTTTTATTATAAATTTCAATCTAACAAGATAGTAGCAGAATTGTTATCTTCCTACTTAATACAAAATACTAATATATTAAGCAAAAATCTAAAACACTTTAATAAAACAAACAAAAAATCAAACCTACCAATCGAAAAAACAAACTAGGTCTGTCCCAGCAATCAAGAAGTTACAAAGCTACAAACCACAATATGATGACGACGAACAAGAATATAGCGACTTCTGTACAGATGATTCTGAAGATTATTACCACAATTCGAGTACAACAATGGCTGCTGGCTTTTCGCCTACATCATCAGTTTATTCGACAAATTCTTCTGGTTATGGATCAGCTGAAGCAACAGTATCAACGCCGCCAAACTATCAGCAACAACAACATAATCGTTTAAAACGTAAAAAAATTGAATCCATGGTTGAATTGGATAATGATGATGCCTGTAGCGAAGATGCTTTCATACGAAAAATTGCAAATGCCACATCGAGTGGTGCTGAAATATTACCATTCACACCAAATGAACAGACAGCAGCAGCAGCAGCAGCTGCCATAATAACACCAACACCAACTATAATGCCAGCAGTAGCGCCCACAAAGTAAGACTTAAACATATTGTTAATTTGTACTTTTATCCGATTAATTGTATAGAAGAGCATTACTGAAAATAGAAGAAAAATTACTACTCTTTCTTGAATTAAACTCTCGAGATCTATGCGAAAACTTTTGGAGTTTTGCTTACAAAATTGCTATTGCAACTAAATTTTTGGTTTTAAAAAACAATTTCTTTAGTAAAATTTTAATAATTTCAATGTGGGCCTTTTCCATATTATATGCCATATACTTTCTGCTTTATATTTTACCCCTTTACTGTATGCTTGTCAATGTTTGTGTGTCGTTTTTTGCATATTGCACTTTCAATTCATGTACATCAATCAATATTATCATTTAATATCTTATTTATATTGTATTCAATATATATGTTTATTCCCCTTTATCCTTTTACAAAAGTGTGACGGTGGCATAAAACAAACAACTTAATTGTGTTCTTACGGGGATAGAACATATCTGAAAAATCTATAAAAATTACAAAATTTCTTTAAAAATCCCGAAAGCTTGATAAAGCTCATAAATTAAGTTAAATGTATATTTCCTGATTGTTTTGTTCTGTTATCACTGTCATATTATGTTAGACGATTAACCACTTTAAATTGAAAATTAACAATGTAATTATTTGATTTTGCAAAATTCATTCAAAAATTCTATTTAAATTTTATTGCAGATTTATTAACACGCGCACAATAACACGCGTTGCCAACAAACGTCAACCAGCAGCAGCTTTGAACAGTATTGCTACATCCTCAAATGGCCGCATACAACTGGAAATTATATCACAGCCAGAACAACAACATCGTGCCAGGTAAAATTTTGTTATAAAAACTCTTTTTTACTGTTTAATTAAATATGTACAGATGCTCATAAAAAAATTCGCTTATTTTGTAGATATCAAACTGAAGGTAGCCGTGGTGCTGTCAAGGATCGTAGCGGTAATGGTTTTCCAGTTGTACGCCTCTTGGGCTACAATAAACCAGCGCTAATGCAAGTATTTATTGGCACAGATATTGGACGTGTTGCACCGCATATGTTTTATCAGGCTTGTAAAGTCGCTGGCAAGAATTCAACACAGTGCAATGAGAAAAAAGTCGATGGTACAATGGTGATCGAAATTGATTTTAAACCTGAAACTGATATGACCATTACTTGTGATTGCGTTGGAATCCTAAAAGTGCGTTCTTTAAATTTCTGATAAGTTTTTTATTTCTTAATTGATTCATTTCCCAATCCATTTCCTTTAGGAACGCAATGTAGATGTTGAACATCGTTTTCCCGATCATTTAGCACAGAAAAATAAAAAGAAATCCACACGCTGTCGCATGGTTTTTCGTACTCAGCTTACACATGATGATGGCACAATGGAGACGTTGCAAGTCTGCTCGAATCCAATTATTTGCAGTAAGTTTGCTTAACTTACGTTTAAAGTAAATATATTGAAGAGATGATTCAATTTTTAGTCCGATAAGTGGGGAGGGGTCCATAATTATTGTGCTTAATAATTTGTGTAATTTTAACTGTTTTACGCAGTTTCAATACGGGAATGAAATAAACTCAGAACTTAGCTGTAAGCACGCTTTCCTCGGGGAATATATTTTTTTTCCAATATTTTCTGATACATTGCTCTAAAATATTTCCTTCGTTGTAAATGTTTAAAAACTTTTCCAAAATAGTTTAAATTTTTTTGTCTTGCAAGTTTGACTTTCTCTAAAGTACTCTTTGGCGCATATAGTTCAAAGATAGAGACAACAATTTTATTAACTATTATCGCCGGTTGGCCCTATGCTCCTCCTAGGAGTTAAAGGAGAATACATACATACATACATTATCGCCGGTAGTTTACTTTGGCCATTGACCTACAATGGAAACACTTTTTTCGACTGCCGTTTTCTATATAAGAAAGCCAAAAATGCAGAAGAAACATCCATAAAAGTGTTTAAATTTTTCTCACTTAAGAATTAGCAAAAGCCCAAAAGTATCGAAAAATATCTAAAATATCAGTATAAGTCCAAAAGTATCAATAAGCATCATAAATATCGACAAAAGTTCAAAAGTATCGAAACACATCTAAAATATCGATAAAAATCCAAAACTATCGAAAAATATCTAAAATATCGATGAAATCCAGAAGTATCGAAAACCATCTAAAATATCTTAAATATCGGTTGAAGTCCAAAACTAGCGAAAAGCATTTAAAATATCGGTAAAAGTCCAAACGTGTCGTAAAAAATCGGTAAAAGTCCAAAATTAGCGGAAAATATCTTAAATATCGCTAAAAGTCCAACGGTGTCGAAAAACATCTTAAGTATCGAAAAAAGTCCGAAAGTATCGTAAAACTTTTAAAATATCGGTAAAAGTCCAAAAGTATCAAAAAACATCTTAAATATCGTTTTAAGTCCAAAAGCATTGAAAAACTTCTAAAATATCGGCAAAAGTCCAAAAGTATTGAAAAACATCTAAAATATCGGTGAAATTTCTGAAAATATCGATAAGGGTCCAAAATTATCGAAAAACATCTAAAATATCGGTGCTGAATGTCGACAGAGTGCAACGAAACAAGTTTTTCGCAAGCAAGAGAAAGAAAAATGTTTTAAATAATTTTGGTACTTTTTGGACACTTTTAGTAAGTACTTTTTTTGCTATTTGGTACGAACTAGAAAAGCTCATTTATCTTCCCTGATATAATTTAAGCGAAATATTAACAAAACAAAAAACATGAAGTCAGTGCTATGCTTCTTGTCTTTCTCTCTGTACTTTATCCTTTTTTCAGTTCTGTGCGACCGTGACTTTTGTTGTTAATATTGAAAAATTTTCATTTAATTTTACCTGGGTCAATATATTAACATAATTTTAACTTTGTGCACATCTACACACAAGTACCTTTTTAATGATGTATAATTTAAAGTCGTACTCCATTTCTAACATAGTAAAAAAGATGGACAAGTTTTTGTTTTGCGAATTAATACATGGGTAAGACAGTATACTTCACTGGAAAAATGAAATCAATTTACAGTGATTTCATTTTGAGTGAATCTTGAATTTTTTGGATCAAGTACTTCAGTGTAAAATGTGCGAGTAAAAAAAGTTCACTATATTACAAAATGTGCAGGCCCTAGTTAGTACAATCTTTGCTTGGGTATTATTAATAAAACCATTTTTTTACAATATCAAACCATTACTTATTACATTTACTTTCGAATTATCTTAGCTCAACCACCTGGCGTACCGGAAATTTGTAAAAAATCGCTTAATTCTTGCCCAGTCGATGGAGGCCTTGAACTATTCATAATTGGCAAAAATTTTCTCAAAGATACACATGTAATTTTTCAAGAATCATACGAGAGCGCTGATATGGATAATCCAAATTCAGAAATTGTTATGCGTCAACAATTAGATGGTGCACTCTGGGAGCAAACAGTAATGCCCGACAAGGAATATTTACAACAAGTAAGCATTTACAAACTTATAATGCATTAAAGTTTTATTTTATTAATTTTATTTCACTATTCCCAAAATAGACACATCTCATTTGTACTGTACCACCGTATATACATCAAAATATTCTCAAACCTGTTACCGTGCAAGTAGCAATTATATCGAGTGGCAAAAAGAGTGAATCGCATTCATTTGTTTACACACCGAAGGGCAGCTATACAACATTGGCTGCAGCCACAACGTTAAGTAACACATTACATGGTAGCTTATCAGCAGCACAAGGTATTTATTTGTTAAGTTTGCTTTTATAAACATACTCGTACATATACATATAGACTTATTTATATTGACGTTTTGACGTCGCCGTTGTCAATAACGTCTCGCGACGATTCGTTTTAGTTAATTCGTTTTGTTAGTGATTTTAGAAATGAAGAAAAATCATGTGCAGGTAGTTTAGTATTGTTAGGGGGATGTCGTGCATCCAGATGAATTCTGTTTTTTTTTTTTTTTTTTTTTTTCTCTATAGCATTAGAAGGCGTGTCGTGTATTACTAAATAAAATATGAAAAAAAAGACATTATTAAAATTAAGGAAAAATATACATAATAATTTTAAATGATGTAGCAGTTTTTTATACAAAAGTCGTCGTTATTACAATTCTGCCGTAATTTAATAGTTTTTTTAAAGTAAAATAAAATGCGATATACTACTTATACAAAATTTAAGAAAAGCAAAACAAATCGTTAGTTTAACATGAAAAATTTCAAAGTTAATAAGTGACAGTCTGCGTGCAAACTCAATTTTCTTTTAGTTAAACATTTTTTGTTTATATTTTTTTATTTATAAAAGCTAAGCATTTACTTTTCATAAAATTTTCTCTAGTACGTCAATTACAAAGAAATTTAAACCTTAATATTTTCGGCCACCACATCTAAATATCGCATTCATTTTACGTTTATTAGAAAAAAAAAACTTAGCCGATTAAAACTTTTTATTTTAAATTTAAGCATTAATTCGATATTTAAATACGTATAAAATTTACGGTTTTTTTTTGCAATTTTTGTCAAGATTGACTGTTTTCTTTCTTAAAATAAACACAACAGCAGTTGCATTTTTAGAGGGCACGAAGCCAAGTCCAATCAAAACAACACTGTGGAGTATGAAAATGATATTTTTGCGGGGAAATGATTCTCTAGGGTTTTTGCGTTAGTGATTTCAAAGGAATTATGCCAAATTGTTTTTCAAAAATGTTAAATTTTTTTTTTTGTATTACAATCAGTTTGTACATTAAAGATTGATTCTTTTTTCTCTAAAGTTTCAAGTATAGTAATGAGTGCGTTTGTCTGTTGGTGCATGTCTGTGTGTGCGCTTGTGTGACAGAGTTTTTTTGGTTACGACTTGACTTCTTTGACCCCGCAATATAACAACGTCTTGTCAATTGCAACAAAAAAATCAAACAAAACTTCTTTTAGGAACAACGAAATATTTCTTTCAATTACTTGAAATTTTTATTCTCTTACAATTGATTAAGAAAACAAAAGCTTCTTATAAAAATTACATTACAACATGACAACAAATTGGAATTTAACAATGAGTTTAAACCTGCAATGCCGATGTCAGAAATTTATTTCTAAAAATTTCATTAGGAAAATTTTGCAACAAAATGAATGGCCTTTTATGGAAGAAAATAATGAAATAACAATGCAAACAAAAACATTAAAAATAAATTGAGTGGTGGGAACACTTGAAAATTTCAAGCATTTCAAGCTTAAAATAAAATAAATGCATAAACAAATCAACGTAAAGGAAAATTACGCAAATGCAAGTCCTTAAATCATAGGATTTTTTGTCAACACTAATCACAAAAATTTTTTACTTTATTTTCCTTTCTCTTAGCAATTTAGGTTTGAGAAAAAAAAAAGCCAAAAATATAAATAAAAATTATACAAAATAAAAAATAAATTCCAAAACTTATTTTCGATACAACAAAACAGCCCACTGCATACAATAGTGAGCAGCCTATCGTTTCAACTTGACATGTGCAAAGGCTGAAAGCAAAAAAAAAAAAATGTAGAAAGTCACACGCCTTAATCAAAAGCAACCAATGCATGAACATTTTGCAACACCTTCGCTCATTCACAACAAATTGTGCGACCTTTTGAATATGATAAAGGAATACTGTTTAAAAGAAAATTTCTGAAAAATGGATTGAAATCATTCACATCACCATAATTGCTGGAGTTAGCGCTGTTAAATTTCGATTCAACCATAATATTCGCTATGGATCTGCAGGAGTTTAGAGAGAGAGAGAGAAAAAGAGAGACAGTTTCGCAACGCGGGACACTCTCACTTATGTATCACTACTTGCATTTGTGAAGGAAGTATTTTGCCACAACCTAACAATTACACTTCATCTTACATCATCATCATCATCTCGCCTCGCTGCAGCTGTGCTTCATCAACTGTACATTAGGGTACTGGTTAAAAAAAAAACAAAAAATTAAAAAATTCACATTTACATATTTTTAATACTTTTAACTATTTTTAAAATCAAACTTAATATAAGCCACTCTCTTTACATGATATTCTCTTTAAAAGCTCTCCTCTTTTACTACTTTATTACTTAGTATCTATTTATACGTTTCTTTTTTTAGCATTACTAGTTTTTATCCTGTCTTTCGCGAAAAATCATTTTTTTTTTTGTTGATATGATGGAACTTTGTTATTCAGTAAAGAATTGGAAATTATTTGTACTTAGATAATATAGGGCATCTGGCAATTTCATAAATAGCTCAAAGTTTGCTTTGAATAAATCAATTGAGTCTCTTTACTTTTAAAAATGGTTGTGGAGTTTCGTCGAAAAATTTCGCTTGGATCCCCCATATATATAAATATGCATTATGCATTAGAGCGGTTCAAACAGAAACTCCACAACCATTTTTAAAAGTAAAGATACTCAATTGATTTATTCGGCAAAAATTTCGCTTGGATTTGTTTTTCTGCCCCGAAAATTTTTTGTCTCACTCAGTCTCAAAATGTTCGTCGAAGTGTCCTTTGGTAGCCACAAAGCTTTCAGAGTGGAGACTTCCATATTGCTCTCAGGAGCTCGATATGACTGATACGCAGGAAAATATTTTATATGTAATCTGCACGTGAATTCATCCGATAATAAAAAAATGTATGTAAAATTACTTATTTTATTGTTCTGTCTCAGTTGCTTATATCCCTGTAGGCAAACGGACTACTTTAAGAGTAGTTCATTAACTAGTCCTCTACCAACCAGTAATAGTCCGACTTCAATCCCTTTTTCATACAAGCAACTGTTCTTTTTTATGTGTTGATGTCCTTCGAAATTTCAATTGGCCCCTTATGCGTTACTTTTACACCAGTCCAGGGCTAGTTGTGTTATATTTTTTTTTTTGAATTTACCTATATTTTCTTAAAACAAATTAAATAAAGTTCATAACAGTATTAACAAAAATGAATTAATTAATTAATTAATTTAATTTTTTTTCCACAATTTATTTTGACACACAATTCAATTGACAAAAAACACAAATTATTTTAAAAGCAAAAAACGAAATTTGTAATTTGTTTTCGTTACGATTCAAATTTATTTGCCCTTACTATAGAGGTGTTTTAAGAATGTATGGAGAACCTTAGTGACAACATTTTGATACTTGACACCCCTCAATTTTGTGAGGTTGAAAAAAAAAATTGATTGCAAAAAAAATTTTGGGGGTGGGGTGAGGGTCCCCTCTAGAGGGGTCGAATGCATGACCGACCCACATTATTTTTCCCCCTGCAACATTTTTACCCAGCATACTTACCCCCTATCTCTAACCCCTAAGGGGGCTCTCATACAAAATTGACATTTTTAGGAAATCGACCCCCACCACTCCGTGGGTGCCCCTAGAAGTCCAAATGTATGACTGGTTCCTAATATTTTTTCCTCCCCAACATTTTTTCCTAACATGCTTACCCTGTATCTCTGACTCTTTAGGGGACTCCCATACAAAATAGATGTCATAGACATGGAAAATATGGAAAGAAAATCGTCAAATAGGCCCATAACTGCCCAGAAGTCACTCCTAAAGGAGTCAAATATATGACCGACCCCGATTAGCCAACCTCCAAAGTTTTTTCTCAGCATACCTACCCCCTATTTCTAAGCCTTACAAAGTTACCGTTTTTATATAAAATGCCCCCACTGCCCTAACTGGCCCACGGGTACCCCTAGAAGGGTCAAATGTATGACCGACCCCCATTATTTTTTTGCGACCTATATTTTTCTCCCACATACTTGCCCCTTATTTTCAACCCTGAAAGGGGCTGCCATGCAATTTTTTTTTTTTATAAATTTTCCTAGAAATAATGGGGGTCGGTCGTACATTTGACCCTTCTAGGGGTACCCATGGTCCAGTTAGGGCAGTGGGAGCAGTTTTAAAAAAAACCGTAACTTTGTATGGGAGCCCCCTTAAGGATTGGAAATAGGGGGTAGGTAAGCTGTGAAACTTTGGAGGGGGGGTTAATGAGGGTCGGTCATATATTTGACTCCTCTAGGAGAGACTCCTGGGCAATTATGGGCCTATTTGACGATTTCCTTTTTATATTTTTTGTGTCATAGAATTTTGTATGGGGGCCCCCTTAAGAGCTAGAGATAGAGGGTAAGTTTGGGGCGAAAAAATGTTGAGGTGGAAAAAATATTAGGGGCCGGTCATACATTTGACCCTTCTAGGGGCACCCTGGGAGTGGTGGGGGTCGATTTCCTAAAAATTTCAACTTTGTATGGAAGCACCCTTAGGGGTTAGAGGTAAGAGGTAGGTATGTTTGGTAAAAATGTTGGGGGAGAAAAAATAATGTGGGTCGGTCATACATTTGAACCCTCTAGAGGTGGCCCCTCTTGTAGGACTGTAAGAATATTGTTTCTCCTTTTCTCTCATCTTTGACCTCGATGCGCCAACCCTTACCCTCACCCCACCCCCAAAATTTTTTTTGCAAACTCATTTTTTTTTCCAACCTCACAAAATTGAGGGGTGACAAGTATCAAAATCCAAAATTCGAGCACTAAAACACCCCTACCCTACAAGCTAAAAACTGATATCAAACTAGCCCCCACTGGATCTCTTTTTTACTAGTTTTGGGCTAGTACTAACCGTGAACTAGTATTTTTTGTAGACTGTCTCATATTTTTACTGCAGGGTCTTAATGGTTATGCTGAATTTTTTGTTTATTTTTATTTAATAGTTGTACACAATTTATTTTATCACAAATTATTTCAAAATCAAAAAACCAAAATTGTTTTTTATTTTCGTCACTATTCAAATTTGTTTTCCCCTACAAACTACAACTTCATATCAAACTGGCCCCCACTGAATCCCTTTGTATATTTTGGGCTAGTAGTAGCCGTGTACTAGTATTATTTGTAGACTGTCTCGTATTTTTACTGCAGGGTATAAAAAAAAAAAACAAGCATGAATCAGATGACATTGTTGGTTTGGGCTTTGTTCAATGTGTTTTAGTAAAAACTTCAACAAAATTACAAAAGTATTTGTTGAGTTTCGAGTCGAACTCGTATTATTCCTTAAGATCGAACGATTTTTCGAATATAACATTTTCTCATTTCGTTCAACAGACCAAGCGAGACGGTATGGTTTATTTGGCATAATATTATGATGAAATTTGTAGAATAAATAGGATTAGACAGCCTAATAGATGGGGTAAAAGAGTTTTGAGCTTTATTATAGTTTTGTGAAAATGATTAACAATAGTTTTTTATAAAAATATTCTATTCAATTCATCTTAAATTAACAAAGTTCTATTATATTAATGATTCAATTCAATTTTGCTTTAAATGTTGTGTTTAAACGTTATTGTATGTACTTTGTCTTTTCATATTCAGACTCAAATTTTTTTCTTTATTTAATTCAATTTATCTTCAATTTCGACTAGCTTTTGTGGCGCTATCTCGGTAATTTAATAATTTAATTTTTAATTTTAACTCTTATGTTTTTTTTTTGTACTCTTTCTTATTTTCATTTCTTTCATTAAATTAATAACTTAAAAAAAAAAACAAAAAATAAGAAAAATCATTTCTATCTTCTAAAAACAGTGATTTCAGTCGATTTAAGCAGCAAGTGCGAGATTTCAACGTTGGTCGTTACATTTTCACTTTCTACGGTCTACGGTTTCATCATTATTATTTTCTCTTACAGGAAGCCTTTGAAAGAGTTTTATATATATTAAAATGAGAAAATCGTTTCGTAATCTCTACTATACGTAATATATACTTTATATTAAATAACATTTACACACACAAAAGTAGTTTAATAGACACACACAATTTTATTATAAATACACAAATAAACGGTGCGGTTTTAGTTTTTAAAAACTGTTTAGTACGTAAGCTCTTAAATTTATAATTAATTCTTAAGTAGACCTTAGTACATATATCCATTTTGAATCATTAAACATTAAAAACAATACTTTGAAACGTAGCGTAAATCAATGAATGCTTGAAATCTTACGTTTGATAGAGTGTGCAGCGCAAGCGCAGGGCTATTTAGCTGTATCTGTAATATACATATGTAATAAAGATAGAGTGATGTGTATAAGTGCAAGGTTTTGGCCAAGTTTTGTCAATTTTTTCCATTAAATCTTAGTACCAACATAACAAATATGGACAATAACATTGGAAAGACCGCTAACAGTGTTGCGAATAATTGGGAGGAGCGAAAGGTTATGGAATATGTTAGCAGGAGTAAACTCGAGTTAGTTTTGTTCCAAATGACTGAGCCAGGTGTGGTCAGCGTAGAATTTCGTCTACAACAAACATAATATTTCAATAATTTTCAAAATTTCTCGGAATTAAAACACCGATGAAAAATTGTTTTTGTGTTTTTTTTTTTTTTCTCATACACACAAGAATCGAACTCAAACCCCACAAACAATTTTATAACCTTTACAATTTAACGCTTGGAAAAAGTTAATTTCCGAATGTTTTCATAACCAATTTTCAAACGTTTGGAAAATGTTTTTTTTTTGAATTTTCACAATTGATTTGTAAGGTTGAAATCAACAATTGGAAAATATTTATTTCCAAATGTTTTGGTAATCGTTTTCCAAACTTGCGAACATTTTTTTATTTTATTTTTTCAATGACTTATCGAGCTAGGTTAAACACAAAGCATTTGAATCATAACTGGCATGTTAGGTTAGTTGATATGATTGTCAACTGATAACTTGAATTTTTTTATTTTTGATTAAATATAAAAATCTTTGAAAAATGTTGTTTAATAAACTTAACACTAACAAAATGTTAATTGAAAAATTTTAAAAACCAATTTAGAAATATTGAATAAATACATTTGGAAAATCTTGTATGAAAACTTTTATAATAAGCTTGTTCCAAATTATTTTCACAAGTTTTCTATGAAGGGTTCAATTTCGATTATTAAATAATAAAAATTCAAAAATTTCCAAACATTTTGTAAGTTAATTTCCAAAGGAAATGTTTGGGAAGTTGTTGCAAAGTAGTGGATCATCAACAGTCGTTGTTGTTATTTCATGTTAGTTGCGTAGAAAAAACAGCAACAAAAACTATTTTTCATGGGTGTTGTAATTCCGGAAATTTTGCAAAATATTGAAATATTGTGTTTGTTGTAAACGAGCCAAAAATTTACTTACTTTTTTTTCTACGCTTACACCCTTGTTCTACTTAACAGGAAATGTTTCATTGAATCAGGTCTACAAGGGTGAAAAGCAGTGGGCATGGGGTGTTTCTAGGCTTGCGCTCAGGTATGATTTGGAAATGTGGTGTATGAAGTAAACGTTTCAAAGTAAGAATCATCTCATCATCCAGAAGTGCAAAATTTTTTGTTCTTTGTTTCTCTCAATTTAAGTAAATCAAGCTTTTCTCTCAAAAACAAACAAAAGTTTGTCTTGAAAAAGAGTCAACGCAAAGTTCCGCAATAGACTCTTTTAACATTTGGCTGATGAGAATGTGTTTAATTGTGGATTGATTTAAATCCTTTCTTTAAATTTAAGTTTTCAAACCTAAATTCCATTTAACTGTTTTAATTTTAAGTTTTGAGATTGGAGAACTTTAGTTTTAAGTCCATTAATTTAATCTATAGACATAAGCTGTAGCACTTAAGACTTACTTCTTTTAGTTTTCTTTAAACTAAGATTGATAATACATATCCTATATACAATATATTTATTTGTTTTTTATAATATTTCAAACCATTTATTGCTATATTTTTGTTCTACCACTGACAAAATGCCATTTCTTTTACCCATTTGTGGGCGTTATTAACGTATTCCTCTATATATTTCTAGATCCCCCACAGTATATGGACACTAGCACTTCATTGTCGCTTACTGGTGGCACCGATGCTGTTTCAGCGCTATGGAATACTGAAACAAAACATGAAATTGATTCTGGTATGATGCCACCACCGACAACAACTCAAATGCCAATGGGAGTTCGTCGTCCTTCGCTGCCTTCCACCAATACACCCATGATCATTGATCAACAGTTGGCCCACTTAAATGCAGTTGCCGCTGAGGCGATGAAAACTGAATTGCTCGATGAGACATCACAAGGTTCTGTCGCCGATGCTATACATTCGCCAGAAGCTGGACCACACAGTCCCAACACCACCATGCAGTATCATTCGCGCTATGTGCGCAAACCCAGTATCGAGGCCATGATATATGAGTCGAACAGTATGAATGGTTTTCCAGTGACACCAGTAGCTGCAGCCGTAGAAGTAGCACGTGTTGCCGCCGCTATTGCTAAGGAAATTATTAATGCAGAAGTGGTGCAGCAGCAACAGCAGCAACCGCACGACACTGTTGACAAATTTATCGATGACTTGACAAAATCCTCAGTTATGACTGCAAATAATGATGTTACGCAGCAAACGCTTTTCGGTGTCGATCCAACATCAGTGAACTCCACAGCTGCCGCTGCACTTTTTCCAGCAGAGCAGCAAAATTCTGCTGCAATTGATCATGCACTAAATGATATACTACAGCAGGCTGCAGTAGCCAATAATCAATCGGTGCCGGTCGCAGTGCTTGAACGTAGCCTCTCATTGTCGAGCTCATCTTCAACACATTCGTCTGGCTCAACTGTTTCATCCCCACTTTCAATCAACTCAAGTTGCTCTCCACCCTTGAACAGTTTAAATGGCCATAGTTCACCAATGTCTCAAGACATTTTACTCAGTACTGATCCGACAATGCCGCTACAACAGTTGTTACAATCTTCAGCCGCCAATGGAGCTGATGTTGCTGCAACGCCTGCTGGCAATACGCTTAGCACGGATTTAATCATGAATCCTGCAGTCTCACCATCGACTATACTCTGTTCAGCCAATGGCGCTGCTACCGCTGTTGTTCCCAATTGCATGGCGCCACATCAAGTTACTATGGCGAATTCCATACTCAATGATATTGCCATGCAGTCACAGCCAACGCAACAGGATGCAACTGTGGCAGCGCTTGCACTCAGTAACATAATAAATGGTCAACCAACAGCTACTACCAATGGTGGTGGCGGTGGTGGTGGTGTTGGCGGCGTCAATGCAGTGCAGCAACAATTACCCGTTGTACAACCAGAAGTAACTTCAGCGACAACTACCGCTGTTAGTAACATGATAATTAAGGCAGCTGCCGCTTTTATTTCCGATCAGGAGCATCATCATCATATTCAGCAGCAGCAGCAGCACCACCAACACCAACAACAGCAACAACAACATCAAATCCAGCAACAACTTTCACCCACTGAGTCAATGTTGATGTCATTAAATAATCCTGCAGTAGCCAGTGCTGCCGTAACTACGGCTGCAGCTGCAACTGATCCACTTGTTAATCTTTTGCTAAATCATGCCACCACCGATGCACCAGTTGCTGCGGTAGCAACTCCTGGTGCTGTTGTAGCAGCTGCAGCTGTTGATGTCCAGTCACAATTTCCATTGGGCATGTAAGTATTATTATCAGCTTTAAGTTTTTGCTTTTATGAGAGGTACACCCAAAATTCACTGAGATTTACTTGTAGCATTTCTGTGAAATTTGGTCGCTTTCATTACAATATAGTCATAAATTTTATGTTTTTCTTTCTCATTTTCCAGCTCTACAGCATCCCCACAAGAATCTCTTATAGTCGCCTTGGCCACTGAAAATCATCATATGCAAAAAGCGCTTGCATCAGGCGCTGTCACTACAAATGGTACTATTGTATCACAACCCGCTACAGCTGGCAATGTGCCACCAACTGTGCCCATGCCACCGCCTATACCACAGGAGTTAACCACCATGTCAGATCAGGATTTAATAAGCTACATCAATCCGAGCACCTTTGATCAAAGTAAGTTAAATAAAATATATATAACTAATTCATAATCTCGGGAAGAAAAAGGAAACAAAAAACACTCGACAAGCTTGATAGGATTGATTTTTGCGTTGGTATTGATATTCGTATAAAATTATCATTCCAGGGAAATAGAGTTTTCAGTCTTGTTTTCTGAGTTCTGATAGTAGAAAAGGCTTTGGCTGAAATTATTCCATGTATTTTTGTAATACCTTATGAGCCCTATCATGAGTCTATCGAAAAATTCCATAACGAGAATTTATTTGCAATTGTTAAGATTTCGAAAATGGAAATTTCCCTTGCAGCTGAATTATCATCCAATTTTCACCAAAAACCAACAGTTTAAAGCACCCAGATTTAGCTTTCTCCTTCGGGTAAAGGCTACTGATAACCTCACTTTATATTGAATCTCTTTACGTTCACAATTTTTTTTTGTTTTTGTATGCCAGTGAATCCGAGAAAAAATGCTCAAAATGCTGTGTGCCACAACTCTTGAATGAATATAGCTAATATTCTTTAGGCGTATTTTTTTCGTCTTTTAATACGAACAAAGCACAAACCAGCACTTGGACTTGCATACATGGTTGAAGTTAGGGGCCTCCACAAGACATCTGGAAATAAAGTGTACTTTTCTTTATTCGTACACTTTACACTGAACTGTAGTGTTTGATCCGAAATTTCAAGATTCAAATCTTTTCTGTACACTGATTTCATTTTGACACTGAAATAAGACAGTGTACTTATTTTATCAGTACCAAAAAAAAAAAAATCCTGATTCTAACAAATACTTCAGTGTACTGTATTTTATGCAAATAAATACTTCAGGTCAGAGTAAAACATGCGAATAGAAAACTACTATGGCAACACTTGCAAGTTGCATCGCATTGGTAACCCAGCTTTCATACCTATTCGCGAGAGATGTATGTATGTATGTATTCTCCTTTAACTCCTAGGAGGAGCATAGGGCCAATATGAAATCTCTCCATTTGTCACGATCCCTTGCGATGACTTTGATCTCTTGCCACGATTTTCCCGATTCTTGGATTTCCTTTTCGAACGACCTTTTCCAGTTGGTTTTGGGTCTACCACGTCCTCTACTGCCTTGTGGATTCCACTCAAGGGCCTGGCGACAAACTTCGCTGTGTGGTTTCCGGAGAGTGTGACCAATCCATCCCCATTTGCGCAGCTTGATCTCGTTTGCTATAGCCTTCTGTTTGCATTTTTGATGTAGCTCGGCATTTGATATAGTGCGAGGCCACCAAACCTTTAGTATACGCCTTAAGCATTTGTTGACGAATACTTGCAGCTTGTTTGTTAGTTGTTCAGTAACAAGCCATGTTTCGCACCCATATAACAAAACCGATTTCACATTCGAATCAAAAATGCGCACTCTCGTTTTGGTGGATATAACGGATGAAGACCATATTTTGTTCAGTTGAGCAAACGCGCCTTTTGCTTTTGCAAAGAGAGCGAACAATTTCTTTCGTCACCAAACTATCATTTTGTAGTGTGCACTACAACTACAGTACATGCACTGAACTGAAGCAAAAGAAACAAGACAGGTCAGTATTTGTAATTCTTTTTTCATATCCAAGTATTGTCAAGACATATGCACTGATGAACTGATGTAAATGATGAATAAAAAGCGGGTACAGGACATAACGTATATTGAAACACAATGTCTTAAAACTACAAAAAGATTTCTTGTGCTGACCCCTAGTTGAAGTATGAGGTCGAAAGTTGGGTTTTGGTTCAGTTCGAAAAAGAGACCTCATATCGAAAAATTTGACACCATGTTTTTTAAACAAAGTAAATCAAATGAAAATCATTTACATATTTATTTATTAAAATGTTTTACAAAAAATATTTAACTATATGTGCTAACATTTTTACAGTTTAATTTATAAATAAAGTTAAACAACATCAGCAAGCATCGAACAGACCACACTCAATGAATATTGCCGAGCTTTTGAATTGGATACAACAAAACTCTTATAAATTAAAACAAAGTGAACGCAACTTCAACGAAATTTTCTTAAGAAAAAATCTAAAATAAATACATATACAGACTCACGAGAACAAAAAGGTTTCAATTATAACTACAAGAACTCAACTGTGGACCAAATTATATAAAAAATAAAGAAAAACGGAAAGGAAAGAAAGAAAATTTCGAAAATAAATCAGCGTCTAAATTTAATTATTTTATTATTATATCAACTATTTACAAAAAATTGTTAAAAGAATTATATGAATATTTTAATGTTAAGAAGAGTGTATTTGTCCTTAAAAGAAAGATAAAAGAAAAAAATTTAAAATTTAAATTATAAAAAACAAATTAAACGTACAAAACAGAAAACTATTTATAAATATACAAAACAACAACAGTTATAAAGAAGTCAAATTATCTCAGAATGTAAATTATGACTGCCATATTAAGAATACAGTTTTACACTTAAAAAAATACCTATTTAACTTAGAGTTGAAAACGAGAGTAAACACATATAAGATTATTTTATGGAAAAAATTTAATTAAAAATTAAATATTAAAAAAAAAAAATAAAAATTCTAAACATTTGTTAAGCATAAAACCTAGACACAATTATTGTTGCAAAACCATATAAAAAAAAAAAAATAAAAAAATGTACAACCATCTTGTTGTAAAAGTATAAACTTAAAGGTTATCATAGCTTTGCTTTTATTTTATTATTATTTCCTTAAAAAACAAAACTATACAACGGATTTTGTGAATATGTGTGCTTAATGTTAATGGTGTACACAAATATATATATATATATATGTATTGTATTGATTGTAAAACCTTAACTTTTCCTTCTATTAAGTCTGATTTCATAAAAAATTTTAATGTTTATTAACTTGTTTCTTTAATTTTTAAGTTAAGTGCTTAGTTTTAAAGTTTGATTTGATTTTTAAACAAGCGAATTTTGTATACAGCAACTTTTTCTGATCCTAGCCATTTTAGAAAAATAGTCTTTGGCGTTGTTTACATTATTTTGGCCTTTCCTTGAAGCATCAATTTCAAAGAGTCAGAATTTTAGCTTTACATATATTATAACTTATTTATTTATGCTGAAGTTCTATAGCTGCAACGTGCTTGGACCACTTCAGCTTAGTTTTGATTCTACAATAATATGTCCCACCTTTAATGTTAACTTGAAAATTTTTTCTTTTTAGTTGTGTATAGCATTCGCTACATGTATACAAAATGTTGTAGCTGTTATCCAAGAGAGCTAAAAATATGCCTTAAATTTCTAAATCATTTGAGGAAAACTAACACTTTTCTAAACGCTTAATCGGCTGTAAAACCTTCTGACGTGCTTATGTGAAATTTATATTTAAATCAAATTTCTAAATTGATTTTGGATTGATTGGCCTTTTCTGGTCTCAATGTAATGAATTGTGAGACAATTGGCCTTTTACTGGTCTAAATGTAATACATAAAGAGACAATTGGTTACGTCCATTGACGAACAATGCAAAACCTAAATAGAACTTTACATGTGATGAGGCCGCAATTTAGACTAGTCGGTCGCACCCATGGTGTAGGTTACAAACTAGTTTTTGAATAGTCCGTGATCCTACAGGGAACTCTAAATTACATACAATCGTTTGATTTCTGTGCTTATATAGTGCTTTGAACTAAATTTTATTCACGAGTTGACATCTAAAATTTCGATTTCGCAATGCATACTCTACGCTCTGACAAAACTTTGGCTAAATCATTTTGTTTAGATAAGTCTAGCCTTATGATTTACTATATAATGGTGCCTGATTTCAACTGAATTTTCCCATTTGCACGAACAAAACAGTTTGAAATTGATTCTTAAGGTAAAAATGAGGTTTTTTGAGCACAATCTGCTCTCAATTGTCACTGTTACACTAACTATCATGGCTAAAATCTAATTAAGACTGTTACATTTCATTTGATTTTGTGGTTATTAAAAAATTCGAAAAAAAGAAAAATTCAAAAATCAAAACACATATTTACAAAGAAAAAAATCCAAAAATTTTTAACTTAAACATAAAGAAAAATACTATTGAAGAAGAGAGAAATTTGAAAAGACTTCGTTTTTGTTTATTTTTAAAAAAATGTCACATAAAGAAAAAAATTATGTTTGCAAAATATTAAGGTCTATTTAAGAATTAATAAATTACATAAGAAGTTTCTAATTTGCAGTAATAATTGAATTGGCAAATATTAAAAGGGCGGAAGTCAATAAAGGGCAAAAGTAATGTTAAATAGCTGTAATTTTGTTAGGAATTAATAAAATTATTCTCTGATTCGACAGAAAGTTTACTTGATGATGTGGAATTGATAGCATTGAGCTTAAAATATAATATCGGTCAAATAACCTATTCTTATGGCACATAATGTGTATGACATAACTTTTGCCCTTTATTGACTTCCGCCTTTTAACATTTGAAAATTCAATTATATTGAATTATCCGTTTTTTAATAAATGTGTTTTTTTTTTACACATACATTTTGGATAAACTCATGAAGCAGGAAGAAAATCAGCAAAAGAGAAAAATGCACAATAAAAGCTGCTTGTGTATTATATTAATTTCTTTTTTTATAAATTATTTTAGTTTTTTATAATACTTTTAAAATAAACCATTGAAAAATTTAACAAAAAAAAAAAAAAAAAAAAAAATTATGAAACAAGAAAAAAAAAAATCTATATATATTTTCAAAACCTTCGTGTACCTTTGAAACATTATGAATAATTGTAATTTTTAAATTATTGTATTGTTTTTAATAAAATTAATTTTGATTTTTGAAAATGTATGCATTTGTTTATTCTTGTCCAATTTTGTCTAGTGTAGCGAATAAGTTTTTTGTTTTTTTTTTTTTCATTTATTTAAGTATTTTTGCCCATTTTTTTTATACAATATTATAATTATTTTTATTATACGTTAATAGTTTGTATGTCTTATGTTAATACATATAATTTAATTTGTTAAACATTTTTTTTTTTGTAATTGTATTTAATAAATAATAAAAAAGGATATGTGTAAAGATAAAAAACAAACATTAAACTAATTGTGGTATTCAATCTGTGAGATTGGTTTTTTTTCTTCGTTTACAAAAAATATATTTATATGTATACGTGTATGTATTTTCAAAATATATATGCAGATAAAAAAGAGTTATTATGAAAGAAAATTATTTGCAACACATTGCATTAATTGTCTGAATATTTTGTACGTATCAATAAAATAAAAAAGAATATAATAAATTATTTATTATAAATGTATTTTTGATGTTATATACTTATAAAAATATATATATACATATGTATATATATGAAGGTAAATGTTATTTATTGATATGAAAGTTTACTGAATGTTCACACTAAAAGAAAAATACATACCTATGTATACATACGCTAAATGTACCATATACACATACAAACAAATATTAAATTATAAAAAACACAAAAATTATACAAATAAACTTTACAAAATTAAAATTAAAAATTGTTTTAATGTAAGATTGATATGCATACATACATATTTACATAAATGCGTGGTTTTAAAAATAAAGTTTTAAAAGTCATACAAAAAATTTGGTTTTTTATTTTTCTAACTCAATTTTCATCATTGTAGGCCTTTCTTCAATACTTTCAGTTGTATAAAATTATCTGAACTAAAACAGAAATTATATATGTATATAGCGGGAAAACTGAGGGACTAATTTTCACTTTAGTTTCCTTTAAAAATTAACAAAGTTGTGTAAAGTTGTATGAATTTCAGCCAGCCAGAAAACTTTGATTAAAAATTATGGGAAAACTGGAGGGAGGAAAATGAGTTATTCAGGCCTGTTCCGTAATACGTGTGGTTTCAATTACTTTTCATTTCGAAAGCTTTTTGATGAAAAATATAAAAAGTATTGGAATCTCTTTCGTGAAGAATTACAGGCTACAAATAATATTGATTTGGATGTTGTAAATCCAAAGTAACCATTTGGGAAATATTCGATAAAATCGAATTTTTCAACTTTTTGTGATTTTTTTAAGAATAATTCCTAAACGTTTACTTTTTTTTGGTGATGCAAATCAATATTATTTGTAGTACCTTAAATTCTTCATAAGAATTTCTAATACTTTTTATCGTTCGACTCACTGTTTTCATCAAAAAGCTTCCTAAATGATGAAAAGTAATTGAAATCACACTGATTTCGGAATAGGCCTGAATTTGAGGAAATTGAAAACTTATTCAAGTTTTTCTAAAATCTTAAGGAAGTGAAAAATTGTTTTCCAGAAGTATTTTTATTAAAAACTATTCAACTCTAATTCCACCCAGACAGACGGCAGTTCTACTGCGCTTTACAGACGCAATAATGTGAATCTTTTTATTGCATGATTTTAGGCATATTTTAAATACATATTTTATAGACATTGTCTAAAAGAAAATTTCCCAATACAGAGTCCAAAAAGTTCTAAAACATCAAAAACAAGATTAATAGAATAGAATAGAAAAGCTAATTAGAATTTGAATTGGGAAATTTGTTTTTAATCAATGTCTATGAAATATGTATTTAAAAAGTGCCTAAAATCATGCAATAAAAAGTTTCACATTATTGCGTCTGTAATGTACATTAGAGCTGCCGTCTGCCTGGGACATTATGCAGTGTCAACATTTTGTAAGTAGTTCGGCGTTATGAAATGCAGTAAAAATATGAGCTCCTAAAATTACAATTTGGTCTCCAAAAGTTTACTCGGATCTGACGCTGCCGGGTGAAAATAAAGGCCAAAATAAAAGACCATTTGGCTCAGTTTGTTCAAGTTGGCTCTAGTTTTCGAGAAAAGGCCGTTTGAATTTCGCACCTTAAATTATGTGTTTTTTCAATAAGTTAACTCGTTTTCTCGTAAGTTAACTGAGTTTTATAGCATTTGGTGGTGGGGTTTTGTTCGTTTTTTTAAAGATATTTAGCATAGGTCGGGGAATAAAATGGTGATTTTGATTTTTAAAAAAATGTTTCATTTATTATTGAAAATCCCTATTTCAAAAAGGTACATAAAAATAAAGCAACTTCTTCGCCTCTGAGAAAACTAAAAAATTAGTAGGCACTCTACACTTGACAGCAAACTATATTCTAGAAAAAAAATTGGGGTAATCGATATTGGTTCAAAAGTTATTAACAATATAGTGATGTCGTGCAAGTATTTTTTCAGCATTAGAGAAAAACAAGGCATCCTAAGAAAAAAGTGTATATGGAATAAAATGCTTAGAATTATCCAATTATCCTATATTTTCACCCCGCACCGTCAGATCCGAGTAAACTTTTGGCGACCAAATTTTGTTCCACAGTGTTATGCCACATTTTTTTTTTTTTTTTATGAAAAGGCTGACGCACAGTGAAATGTTTTGCTGAAATTTGTGAATAAATCGTAGAACTTTTGAAAGAAGTATGCTAGAGACTTCTAGTAAACAGCTTTGTAAAGCTTATTTATCAGGTTTCTAGGAAAAAATATGAAACATGGGATTTTTTGTTTCAAAAAATCAGCTATATTAAGCGTCATTGTTAGAACAGTGCTTGTTTTAAGCTCAAATTTGGATGGCGTATTAACTGGAACATGTTGAAATGTAATTTGTGGCGAAAAAAAAAATTTGGTAATTTTGAAAGGTCTTAGATAGCCTTAAAGGTGTTCCATAATATTTTCCATTTAATACGCCATCCAAATTTGAGCTTAAAACAAGCACTGATCTAGCCATGACGCTTAATTTAGTTGATTTTTTGAAGAAAAAAAAAATCCCATGTTTGATCCATTTTTTTGAGGTTATGCCAAAATTATTTTCTAATTTCCTTATTTTTCCCTAGAAGGCTGATAAATAAGCTTTACAAAGCCGTTTACTAGAAGTCTCTAGCAGACTTCTTTCAAAAGTTCTACTATTTATTCACAAATTTTAGCCAAACCGTACACTGTGTGGCGTTTAGGAAGAAACTTTTATATCGAAATTAATCACAATTTAAGCAGCACATTAAGTACTTGCAATTCTGTTTTTGGCTTATTTAAAAAATTTAAAACTTATTGAATTACTGAGTTTTAAATATTAACCCATTTCTTTCTTTTTTACTCAAACAGCTGCTGATATATAAGCCCCTAATTGTTGCTGTTAATTTTGCTGTAACTGCTTCAACTTTGCATCGTTTTCTTTTAAACTTCTGTTGTACAACATAATGGGCCTTATCGTAAATCTGAAGGGAGTTCCATTCTCTCCCTCCCGGGGAAGGAGCAGTGGAAGTAGTGAATATTTCATTAATGGAAACTCCCCTTCCTGCAGGGATACTTTTTTTTATTTTAATATCGTTGACATTTTCAGAAATAACCAGTTTGCAACGCTGCGTTTTTCCAAGAGCGTTGACATTTTACACAAAAACAACATCTGGCAACGCTGAGTCTTTCCCATATCTTTGATATTTTGCACAAACAACCTGTCTGAACGCTGATTTTTTCCAATTTCGAAGACATTTTGCACAAAAAAAAAACATGTGGCAACGCTTTTTTCCATAAATCGTTGACATTTTTTCCATTTTCCACTGGATTTTGACAGCTGACTTGAAAAAAGATAAACAAGAAACAACAATTGCAAAAGAAGAAAAAGAAGCAATTTCAGCAGTGAAATTGAAGTTAATGCTTTACTTTTTAAAGTAAAAAATGTCTTTAATCATTTTAGTGGATTTGGAAAATCAAAAGTTTGCACCAAAAAGTTTCCAAAAAAATTTGAGTGAAAAGTAGTTTTAGCAGATCCAGTATAAGTTGGAAACGCTTGGATGAATATTAAAAACTTTTGTGCCATATGAAAGCTATTTCAATAAGCTTTAAAATTGTTGTACTAAAGTTTTTAATTTGTCAAACGTTATTTATAATTATTCATTTATACATTAGTACTCCCTAGCAAAAAGTTGAGGAGCAAATTTAACAAATAAAAGTGAAAAAACTCGCTCCCAACTTATTGCCGATTACATAATTTTTCCAGTGAATTTTCCCTTTCCACGAAATTTTTTTTGCGATTGCAAACCAGGGAGTTAGCGAATAAATTCTCGAGAACATTTATTTGCGATAAGGCCCAATATGAAATGTTACATAGCTGTACACTGTTAACAGCAGAAGAAGAAGACTGTTAACAGCGCAACTACAGTAAACACAACATAGTCCGGCCCCATATTATTAACATTCAAGCCAAGTTAAAAACAAACACAATTTTTTTATCAATTTAAACGATATTTCGTGCTTCGAACGCGCGAGATACGAGCAACCACAACGATAACATAAAGTGCCTCTGTTAATTGGCATGAAACGCGCTTGAATCCGAGTTGTGTTCAGTTTTATAACGACGTTCAACGTGTGCGGATGCAACCAACGGAAAACGACAAACAAACGAAATACGGTTGGCTAACAAAACAAGGTGGAAACGCGGTTAACTTCTTCTTGTGAATATTCATAGATTCATACATACGGATCGCA
Source organism: Calliopum simillimum (assembly GCA_951812925.1). Taxonomy (NCBI): domain Eukaryota; kingdom Metazoa; phylum Arthropoda; class Insecta; order Diptera; family Lauxaniidae; genus Calliopum; species Calliopum simillimum. The sequence continues at coordinate 26,804,787 of OX638372.1, forward strand.
GATTTTTTATGTTTTGTGTTTATTGGTGGTGTTACAGTTTCCAACATTGTTATTATTTAAATGTGCTGCGACTGCTACTTACATACTATACATACCCTACATATATGAAGTAGCGTGTAAAGTTCCATAACTGGATAACCAGAGTGTAGGTACATTGGTAACTACTCAAATTATTACAACAACAACAAGTTGTTTACCTTTCGCTAAAGGTAGACTCTGTTAATTTGGTTGTGGGTGACGCAGAGTACCAAATTGCATAGAAAAAAAAAATAATAATACAATAAAATAATACATACAATACAAATACATAAATGAAATAATAGAGCAAAGAAAAAAAGTCAAAAAAGCACGAAATATATTTATAAAAAAGAAACAAAAACACAACAACAACAACAACATAATAAATAAAATCGAGTAAATTAAAATTTCGTACCCAATTTGCATTCAAGTGAAAAATACAATTAATTTGAATTTTAGTGAAATAAATCTGAATGTGAAAATAAATATCTGAATTACATTTTAAGCAGCTGACATTTGTTGGATACTTTTATTTTTAGTAATTGTACTTGTCACATCATTGGATAATTTACTTCATCGTATACGGATATATCGAAAAAGACATAAAAAGTAAGTTTAAGTCCTTTGTATTTTACTTTAATAGCCTTATCGTGTATGACGAACGAATAAAGTGACTGATTTTCACTCATTAATATCAACATATTAAAACTTTTTATTAAGAACTTACTACAGGGTGGGCCATTTAAAGTGGAAGCATCGGGCAACCCAATAACTTTTGACAGAATTGTCAGATCGACTAATGACATACCGCGTTGGAAGCGTGATTCCAAGACAATTTTACCATTAAACAGTACACATCAAAAGAACGCGCTGAAATCGTTCAATCGTACATTCGAGAACGAGGCCAACTTTTGGCGAAAAATCATCATGTCAGACGAGGCACATTTCACGTTAAATGGATGCGTTAATAAGCAAAATTGTCGGTTCTATGCCACTGAAAACCCTCAATTAATTGAGCAACAGCCTCTATATGACCAAAAAGTTACAGTTTGGTGTGGTGTTTGTGCGGATATGGTCATTGGTCCCTATTTTTTCGAAGACGATGATGGAGCAACGAAAACTATTAATGGCGATCGTTATCGAGCCATGATAAATGATTTTGTTATGCCCATTGTTCATGGAAATGGTTTGAATGGCTTCTGGTTTCAATAGGACGGTGAAACATGCCATACAGCTCGACTAACAATCGATTTGTTACGACCATTGTTCCCCGGACGAGACATATCGAAAAACGGTGATTTTGAGATCACCCGATTTGACGCCACCAGACTTTTTTTTGTGGGGCTATTTGAAATCCAAGGTATACGCTGATAAACCAAGGACCATAGCTCAACTCAAAGACAACATACGACGTGAAATCGCCGCCATATCGACCGATACATTGGCCAAAACGATGGAAAATGCCGAAAAAAGGGCACATTTTGTACTCAAGGCCAAAGGTGGCCATTTACGCGATATCATTTTTAAAAAATAGCTGTAACATATCTCCTTGAACCAAAATAATTAAAATCGAAATGAAAATAAATAAAAATGTTTTTTTCATATATTTTTTTCAGAAACAAATGCTTCCACTTTAAATGGCCCACCCTGTATATCCTAAGCGTTCATTTTATTTCAAAGAATAAAGTTTGTAAGCATAAACTTCAAATCATACTTTAACTTGGAGGATATAAGCAGTTGAAAATCAGTAAAACGATTCGTTCGTCATACACGATAAGGCTATAAGTCTTAGATTTAAATACAGAATTTAAATACAGTCAAGCTTCGATAATTGTCATTGGAGTGTGATATCTAAGAATCCGAATGGCAGTATTAATTATCATTTTTACCAAGACTATAGCAGTGTTGGTCTCGCACTTGTTCTTGATACTATATCAGCGTCTTGGCTTTGATGTTGGTCTCGAAAAATTACCAAGACCAAAATTGACTTTGCTCATCATTAGTCGTGGTGAAACTCAATTTTGAAGAAAATTTCAACTTATTTTGAAGACCATGGTTGAAATCTCTAGACTTCTTTAATTTCTGATCAAAAAAATGTTGGGTAAATTTTGAAATAAAAACTCTAAAAAATTTACTTCGAATTCAATATTGAATGAAATTCGATTTTTTTTTAAACAAATAGCGCTCTCTGTTGGACAAACTATTAGCTGTGGATAGATAAACATCAAGAAAAAAATATAGCTGCGTATATTTGTTACAGTTTTTGTGTTATAACGGAGTACATTTCATAAGGTTTTTAGAGTAATACACTACGTTAAAGCATAATAAACAACGAAACTTTTAAGGATAAGAACGTCAAAATTGGTTAATGCCTCTCATACTCAATAAAAGGTTTTTTTGACTGGAATTGAAAATTCATTCAATTCATTCTGAAATTTGCAAGGAAGGCATTAACCGATTTTGACGTTCTTATCTTTAAAAGTTTCGTTATTTATTATGCGTTAACGTAGTGTATTACACATAAAAACATTTTAAGTTGTTGTGGCTGCAAAATACACTGTAAAACAAAAATACCCAAAATCATACCTCTACACAAAAAATGCAAAGTATGCAAAAACTGTCAAAAAACTCAACCGATTTATATTCTGAAGACTACGAGTATGTTTGAATGCTTTTAGCGTCCTCTTAGTTCTCTTATCAAAATTTTTAGTTATATTTTAAAATAAAAATTAACTAGTAAGGGTGGAATCTTTGGCCCGGCCAAACATTTGAAAATTTGCCAACGCCTTCTTGTCCGAGTTCACCCAGTTTTTGCTCAGAGCTTGCATTTATAGTCTTTAGTATTTGATTGAAATTTGGTTGGACTATCTCAAAAAATGTTTCCAGTACAGCGTCGCTTTGAAGCTTTTGCTTATATGGGAGTGGCCACACCCTTTTGTCCGAGTTTGTCTAGTTTTAGCTCAGAGCGTGCATTTATAGTCCTTAGTATTTGAGTGAAATTTAGTTGGATTTTTTAAAAAATACTTCTTCAGTATAGCATTTTGAAACTTTTGGAGGTGCCACGCCCTCTTGTTCCATTTCACTCAGTTTCCGCTCAGAGCTTGCATTTATAAGTCTTATTATCTGAGTAAAATTTAGTTCGATTATCTCAAAAAAACGCTTTCAGTGTCGCGTTTTGCAGCTTTTGCTCTTGTCCGAATTAGCCCAGTTTTTTTTTTCATAGCGTGCGCTTACATTTCGTAGTATTTGGAAGGAAGGACAAAGTGAATATTCACTGGATGTAGGGTATAAAAAGGTCGTTTTTCTATTATTGATTTTAACAAATGGCGCCCTCTGAATAATAATGTGCAAGCAAAACTATAGCAAAACAGATTTCGTATATTTATTGGGGTCTTAAGTCTCTATGTGTCTTGATCTTGAGTTATGGCAAAAAAAAATCTGTATGATACAAAAAATTTCAACTTCTTCCGGGACTTCGAAAGGTTAAACTTTTTATTGTAGAGCAATGAGAAAAAATCTTGGAATGTAGAAAATTAACCCCTTTTTGTGGGTTTTTATCTCAACCAAATCTTTGCTTTAAGACCTTCCTCTATGATAATTTTTGAAGCACTCATTCCTTTCTGGAATCTCAAACAAGTATATCAAAACAATTCCGACCTCGTGTTCGTCGCGTTCCACACAGAAAACTACTTAGGTAATGAATGATAAAACCCTGCACTCTGAAGCAACTCTTTATAAACCGGTGCTATCACTTCGGTCCTTTGTTCTTCGATTAGGGAGAAAAAAATTAAACAAATAAGGAACTAGTCATCATTTAAGATGATGTTTGGCTTTAAATATGGTCTAAAGACTTCTGATGCTGCAAGGAGCATATGGGCAAGATTCATGTGTTTTGTTCGGGAAGTCTCAAATTTTAGCGTCACGAGACTTGTGGCCAACCTTTTTTGCGCTTGAAATTCTTGAATATTTGTTTTCTGTTGCTATATCATCCATCGAGATGATGCTGCCTCCTTAAGTGTAGTTGTCCTGTTGTTCTGTTCTCATCACATTAATTACGATTTTGTTAAAACTTTTTATTTGAAAGTCTGCGAGTAATACTCGTATGTCTGATGTCTTTTACTATTTTGTGTGAAAGAAAATTCATAGCAACATGTTCATGAACAGAATACTCCAAGTATCAAAATTTTTTTTTTTATAATATGGCAGCTCTGTTTAAAAAAAGTCAGCTCAAAATTGCAACATCATTACATTCACTTGTAGGAAAAAATTAGTAAAATGAGCGTGAGAACTTCACAATAAATATTTTTCTACATAAAAGAACAAAAGAAAAACGTATGCACGGAGGATGATTGTCAGATTGTCTTAATTAAATTAGAAAAAATAAGATTTCAGATGCAAGGAAACAACGAAACTTTGAAAAATCCTTTGCAATAGAAAAATCTGATGGAATTTTAACGAACAATTGTTGAATCTCGATTCCTCTCATAATATTTTCTTTTTTAATCCAGACATTTCTCTGGTTTCTAAGATGTCTTGGAATCTCACTGCATCGAAGACTAATAGTGTGATATTGAACCCATATGCAATCACTATTAAGATTGACATTGAAAACGTGGACAGCTTCACTTATCGGAGCAGCATAATTTTTGTGTATTCAATATATTCAACAATTTAAACTTAATGCACTGCAGTCAAACCAATGTTGAACTATGTTACCATACGCAGCGTCTTTTATAATAGCTGATAGCGACAATTTGCAGCCTCTCGATGGTTTTAGCATCAACTAAATGGCAAACCATTTTTTTTTTTCACACAGCATATGAATTTCATGTTTTCAGGCTAACTTCATTTTGCTTTTAGCACAAGAATATTAGTGACCAAAATAAAAGTATTTATTCATATATGTGTATATCAAATACTTCAGTTCAGTGTCGCGTGCAAATGTCTTGATAGTACTTAGATATGAAAGAAGAGAAAACAAATGCTGCACAGAACTGTCTTGTTTGATCTGCTGCAGTTCAGTGGAGTACACTAAAAAATACAACTTAAGTGATAAAAGTACGCTCTCTCTCTCTCGAAAATGTATGAAAGCTATTATTATTTTGCATTTCAACTCGCAAGTGTTACTATGAATATCATAAATTTTACTGACCTGAAACATTGGTTTGTAAAAAATACAGTACACTGAAGTATTTTTTGGAATCATGTTTACTTCAGTATACTTCAGTGTCAAAATGAAAACAGTGTTTAGTGAAGATTTGAATTTTTGAACTTTTTAGATCAAATATGTACATCAGTTCAGTGTAAAATATGCAAATAAAAAATAGGAAACTATATTTCAAGATGTCTTGTAGTAACGCCTAGTGTATATTAATTTGATCTATAAAGAAATAATTTTAAAATGAAATCTAATATAAATTCAATACTTATGGGCTTAGAAAAACATTTCTGTTTTCCTATAAAAAAAACACTATTTAACAAAGTTATAGTTATTATCTTAATAATAATATCATAGGTATTTTTCATAGTATGAATTAAAGAACTAGATGGAATTTCATGTATTATGTTATACAACTCATGCAATATACAGAAGTGAATTCTTAACATTCCAATAACACTTCACAGACATTTATTTTGTAATTGAAAACTTTTAAACAGCAATTCAGCCAATAACAGCAAACTAGTCAAGTAATTTGTCTTAAAACTACATAAAATATATCGATACCTTAGAGCGCTATAATCCTATCTCCACTTGTTTGATATTGTGAGATATTTTTAGTTATGGGTGGTCTTCTTAAGCTAGTCCACTACCAAAACTGTGCACAGATTTTTAGAAAATTAATAGGAGACTGTAGAAAGTTACATTTTATGTAAAAATATTTGTTAGTTTTAAAATAAACACCGTTTGAATATTTATTTTTCCGTTTGAAAAAAAATGGAGATAGAACTATGTATAGCGCTCTAAGGTATCGATATGAAAATATATTTATTTTAAATAAAATGAAATTTGTTTTTAAATGAAATGCTGTGCAACGCTGTTACCAATAGTACCTATCTATATGCATTTGGCTTAAATGCGGATTAACGTAATCCGCTGCCACAATGTTATATTTTTATACGCACCAAGATACAGGTAGAGACGACTCTTTATACTCGTATGCACAGAAGATACAAGTAATATGAGAATTTTGTAAGAAAATATTATAAATTCATTGGAATTTTAAGTAGTACTAAAATCAATTGGTTTCCTTTTTTTGCTTCTTTGTGACAAGAATTGTTATTGGAATGGTGATAAAATGAGAAATGCTTGGGGCTATCAAAAAAAATAACTAATTAATAACTGGTTTTTAATTGTTATAAAATATATTTTTGGATAATTTATTTTGTATTGTACCATACACAATTCTTCGTAGTATGTAGCAAAATTGCTTGTGGTTATATTTTGTTAATTATATTGGCTAATTGAAAACGTAGCTGTTTAAGCTAATTTAAAAAAAAACTGATTAAAAGAAACTTGGACCCTTACCAACATTAAAAAATACATTTTATAATTGCATCACTAATTAAAAGTCATGTGAATTTTCAGTTTAAAATTTAGTCTGAGTGTTAATTCCTGTTTTCTAAGAGTTTTAGTCACAACACTGAATTGATATTTTGATTTTGTATCAATAATAACACAGGCCCACAAAAAAAAAAAAAAGTACCCTGCGCGAAAGATCAGACCACCTGAAGTTTATGTTTTCGGGGTCGCTGAATCCGAATATGGTGCCAGAATAGCGAAGTTGGTTCGCGTTTTTTTTAGAAATCAACAATTATGCTGAAAAATTTGAGATTTTTTTCAGCATTATTTCTGATTTGTGAAAAAACTTGAACCAACTCCGCTATTCTGACACCAAATTCGGACTCAGCGACCCCGAAAACATAAAGTTCAGGTGGTCTGATCGTTCGCGCAGGGAATTTTTTTGGGGTCCTGTGCACAGGCCAAAAAAAAAAAAGTACCCTGCGCGAAAGATCAGGCCACCGGAAATTTATGTTTTCGGGGTCGCTGAACCCGAATATAGTGTCAGATTAGCGAAGTTAGTTCGCGTTTTTTCAGAAACCAGGGAAAATCTCAAATTTTCAGCATTATTGTTGATTTCTGAAAAAACGCGATTTTTGGCCTGTGCACAGGACCCCAAAAAAAAATTCCCTGCGCGAACGATCAGACCACCTGAACTTTATGTTTTTGGGGTCCTGTGCACAGGCCAAAAAAAAAAGTACCCTGCGCGAAAGATCAGACCACCGGAACTTTATGTTTTCGGGGTCGCTGAACCCGAATATAGTGTCAGATTAGCGAAGTTGGTTCGCGTTTTTTCAGAAACCAGGGAAAATCTCCAATTTTCAGCATTATTGTTGATTTCTGAAAAAACGCGATTTTTGGCCTGTGCACAGGACCCCAAAAAAAAATTCCCTGCGCGAACGATCAGACCACCTGAACTTTATGTTTTTGGGGTCCTGTGCACAGGCCAAAAAAAAAAAAAAGTACCCTGCGCGAAAGATCAGACCACCGGAACTTTATGTTTTCGGGGTCGCTGAACCCGAATATAGTGTCAGATTAGCGAAGTTGGTTCGCGTTTTTTCAGAAATCAACAATAATGCTGAAAATTGGAGATTTTTCCTGGTTTCTGAAAAAACGCGAACCAACTTCGCTAATCTGTCGCTGAGTCCGAATTTGGTGTCAGAATAGCGGAGTTGGTTCAAGATTTTTCACAAATCAGAAATAATGCTGAAAAATGTCTCAAATTTTTCAGCATAATTGTTGATTTTTAAAAAAACGCGAACCAACTTCGCTATTCTGGCACTATATTCGGATTCAGTGACCCCGAAAACATAAAGTTCAGGCGGTCTGATCTTTCGCGCATGGTACCTTTTTTTTGTGGGCCTTTGTAATTTAAACTACACACTCTTGTATGCCATTAGCTGGCAGAAGTTGTATCCTTTGAACATCCCACCACAAATTCTCAGTTTCTGCTATACACGTACACTAATCTTTTCGATGGTTCTAGCAATAGTTACGTAGAACACACTTTATGCTATACACAAACCTTTTCGTCTTTTAGAAAAGTGACGTTTATTATTATTATTACTATTCGTTCTCATATTAGGGTTTAATGAAGATTTATGAATTATTTTTGTTTTGTATTTGCGTCACAATATTATGATTTTAGTTTTTCGCAAATAATATTAAAAACTTTTGACTTTGTATATATATTTATAAAATTCGAATGCAGTTTTCATTGACTTATGTCAAGAGTTGGGTAATAGCATAACTTCTCTTAAAAAAAATGTTATTATGTTTATATTTTGTACTAATGATATAAACAATTAAAGCAATTATATAATATATATCGCTTAGTAAGAAATTTGTTTTGTATTATTTTGGTTCAGTTGAATGCTAATGACTTTTTAACTGCGCAAATGACTGCTGAATGGCCACAACTTTTACAGAACTCTTATGATTTTGATAAATGTTAAAAAAAAAACCATCATTAAGATTCTTAATTCTTAGTTGTTGTTTAATCAAAAAATAAACAATCTTAATAGTAATAACAATAATGATAGTAATAACGCTCGAATTCCGTTGAATGGACAAAAAATTTGTTAAAAAAATTAACAAAGGAAGACAAAATCAGGACGGTGTTGCTTCGTTGAAGTACCTCAACTTGACTTAATTGAACAGGCAGGTATACTTACTTACATACGCGTACAATATGTAACATATTAGTTGCGAAAGGAACATTTTCTGATTTTAATTGCACAGGTTCGTGAAATTAAAAAAAAAAAAAAAATATCAAAAATAATATATAAGTATATATATCTGACCTTGAACTTTCATTATTGTGCACAAACAAAGGTTTTGTTTGTGCATTTGATTTATGAGGCAACATCAGCTTTTGACAGTGCAAAGCAATTGTGGTTTTCATATGAATTTCACTTAATTTTTCTGACATCATGAAAGTTTTTTTTGCCTTGCAATAAGCAAAATCAAACAGAACTAAACTTCTGAGGCAGCTGAACTCTTAAAGTATGGCGCATCCAACAGTATCCTTAACTGTGACGAGATTTATAAATCTAGTCGTTGAATCCTATCAACGGCCAAAATAGATTTATTTTTGACAGTAAAAGTTATAAGCGGGAAAATGAAAGTTGTTCTTTTTTGCTTTTTTTTTCAAGACATTTAATGCCAATTGCCGAAGTTAAGGAGTGCCACTTGGTTTAAATACCCAAAATCGGTAGTCTCTTTGATATTTATATAATGATTTGAAATAAAGTTCATCAACTCGAAAAAGCCGTAAATCAGCTCTTAAATTACGATGGAAACATGCACAGCGAATAGTTTGGGTGTGAAATTCAAACCAAATCGGAGTGAATACAAATCCACACCAAATTTATTATAAAATCTATGCTACAATTTGGTATACAAACCGTTTATACTTGTTCGTATAAAATTAATAGAAATAATGTATTAATACAATTTAGACTATTTTGGTTTAAATTTAATAGTATCGCTATACAAAAATATTATAAAAGATTTTTATATAGAAGTTCATATGAAAGTATTTTAAACCAATTTATATAAAATTTAGATCGTGCTATATAAACTAATTTTGCATAATTTTCGAATAAATATTTCGGAATTAAAAAATGATATTGATACTTACGCAGTATAAATGGCGGCAAATTCAAATCTTGCGTGAGTTATGGGACAATTATTTATGCACTAGAAACATCATTCAGTTCACACGTTTTTCTATTTTTAACCTTTAATCGTTAGTAAAATGATTCATTTTTTGTTAAAATTAAAGCTATATTGTTATCATTACATCGAATGAGTTTTGTTTTTGCCTTATCAATTAAGTATGTTAAGTAAGTTTTTATCTACATTATCATATCGCTTATCTTGTTGATCAAATCTGAATCCGAAAGATAATTCTAATAAAATATTCCATTTTAGACGATATTAATAACAACAAATACATAAATACTTCGGATTACTATCACTTCGTAATTATAGCTTTAGGATTCAACTTTATAAGTTTGCTACTGAAATATTTTTTAGGGATGTAACCTACAATTATAAAATATTTCAGTTTTTCAAAACAAAATTCATGTACAAATTTTATGCACTTTAAGTAAAAGATTGATGTTCAATTTATTTACTTAAGTTTCTGTTCTAAAAAAAAAGTGATGTTAGTGATATATTTCTAAAGTATGAAAGAAAACAAAAGTGAATAAAATGATTTATTTATAGAATGCCCATAGTTTCTTTTGACCTTTTTCTTCAAGCTTCATATTTATGCCAATCCGATTAAAAGTGAGAGTTAATTTGATTTGCTTTAATTTGAATCGAATTATAATTTTGCCGCATTTTTTATTACTAATAAGATTCATGCCGCTAATCGTGCCCATACATTTTTTCAAAACTGCCCACACAGACATCAATCAAATAGAAACGGAAATAATAACTTAATTATTATTTTTTTTTTTAGACGTTAACCTTAAGTTTTCTATTAAAACAAAAAATATGTTTATGTTATTGGTCATTGACATTTTTGGCATTTAAATAATTTGCAATTATTATTTTATTCGGAATATGTGCATCGAACTAAAATTTATTTATTATTCTTTTAAAAATTGTGAGAATTGTCTTCATTCGTTCCTAAATGTTTATTTATTTTTTTGTTTTTGGTAGGAGTAATGCAAAACCAAAAACAATTTTCATCACTTAAAATGTCCTTTCATCAAAATTATCTCTACTTTTCATTTTACTGGACAAAAGCTTTTTGTTCAGTAGTCAACATTTTAACTTTACTGCATTGCAATCATACTGTATTTGAACTGCAATCCAACGTACACTCACTAATTACCATCTGCCGGCGATAGTTGGTATCTTTTCGATGGTTCTTGCAGCAGCTATGTTGAATGTATTTCTGTAACATGAACCACTTCGATTTTCTAGCAGTTACGTAGAATGTACTTTATGGTACATAAATGTACGTATGCCTTCTGGTCATGGCAGGGGATGACATTGTATATGACATTACTTTTGCCCCTATATGGACGTATTCCATTCTAAAAAAAAAAGCAACAACATTTTTGTGAATTCTGTATATTCTGTATATTCGCAAAACCTTTATTATTTTTGTTTATGATAACAATGTACAACAGCAAAATAAGCCCGTGTGGTTTGACAACGGTTTTCACTAATTTCGAGGTCGCTGAAATCGAATATGAAGTCAGTTTTTTCGGGTCACCCTAGATTTTCCAGATCAAACCTCACCCCCATCTTTAATTAAATCAATATTTTCCCATTTAGGAAGGACTGGAGAGGGCTTACATGTATGACCAACCCCCATTACTTTTCAAAGAGAAACATTTTTTCCCTTGGGAACTAACCCCTCCATATGTCTTTTTGGCGCTCTTATGGGTTTCTAAGCAAATTTTAGTGAATCAGACAAGAGGGTGTTGTGCCCCCCGTACAAAAAACTACATACAAAAAATACTTAAAACACTATATCTCTGACCCACTGACCCCTACTTAGGGAGGCTTCCATACAAACTATATGATTTTTTTATATAAAAATTAGTTTGTTTTTATTTAATGAAATAAATTATGTCGTGTACGCCAATTCCGAAATTAATTTTTTCATAATAAAACCAAATCTGAGTAATCTAGATTTCTCACGGATAAAAGTTTGGCTGGAAAAAGTAGAAATCATCTTAAATTAAATCCAGGCTAAAATAAATTTGATTATTTCCGAAACATGCTTTGTGCAGGTGATGTTACGCCCCTGGTCCACTCCCCCTTTTTTAGAGTTTTTGATAGATACATATTATGTACATCCGTGCACCAAGTTTCGAATTGATGGCTGCCGTAGTTGCAGAGGTATAGAATTTTAAGTGGTTTTCTATGTCGTTTTTGAAGGGTTTAGAGGGCATAGATCCCCAGGAAAAAAATGTTCCTTTTGAAGAAATAATGGGGGTCGGTCATACATATTAACCCTCTAAATATTGATTTAACTGATAATAGGGCGTCCTGGAGCCGCCTCCCACTGTGGTACGATAACCTAAAGTGACCCGAAAAAACTGACTTCAAATTTGGTTTCAGCGACCTCTCAACCACTATATACAGTCAAACCCCACAAATTTTAAATTGTTTTTGACAAAAAATATTTGTTATCAAAATGAAAATGTTCTGGATATCGAATAACTTAATGATCATTGCCTGCAAAAATATATCCAAAAGATATAACAATGAATAATAAATCAATAAAATAATTAACAAAGTAGCGACACGAACAAATATTTACTGCAGTTGCACTCAATTTGTGTTGACAAATAAAAGGAACGTCAGCGGATAACTCGTCGGGAGGCTTCTTAAAAGTAAAAAAAAAACATTCTGGCATTGAACAAATACAACAATTTAAATATTTACAATTTCAAAATTTTGGAACAATATTGCAAAACAGTCAAAACAAATAAACCGAAAATGAACCATGTAAATAAATGCTACAGTAAATATTTGTAGAACTTGAGCGACAATTTTACAGGGTGTTAATAAAATTTAGCCAAAATGTTAAAAATTTTCCTAATTTCTTGAGATATAAGTATGATCATCATAGATATTAAATATAAATTTTTTTCTTTCCTTTAATTCCAGCATATCCAAATGCGAAGTCTCTGGCTCATTAAACCAATGAATAAAACAAATTGCAAATAAATAAAAACGCTACATCAACCTTACACCAGAAACCCAGTGAAAAAATTAAATTTATTTTTTTAACTTAAAATTTACAATTGTGAAAAGCTAATAAAAAAAAAAAATATAAATTTGAACATAAGAAAGTTTTAAAAGAAAAAACAATTAAATTGCAAAAGTGTTGTTCAATCAAGAAAGTGATTTTTTTTTAATTGAAAATGTAATTTCGCTTAAGCCTACACATTTTTATCGGAAATAATATAATTTTTTATTCAAAACAATAAAAATTTTAACTGCGTTAGTGTAGCCGTCGTAAAAACTGACCACCCAAGATGGATAACTCATCATCATCGAATAATAGTGATAGCACTGACGGATTGTCATT